>OY759265.1:16062395-16144895 GCA_963662155.1 Lamellibrachia columna
CGTTTGTTCCTGGCACAGCCAATATGGAAAACATCACAATCAGATCGACTACATCTTGGTGAAACAGTGCTTTCACACAGGAGTGAACATTGCCAGGACACGAAGCTTTGCAGGAGCAGTTATCGGAAGTGATCATGACTTGCTGATGACAACCTTCCACATTCGCCTGAAGAGGATCAGCAAACCAAAGCCAACAAGAATCAAATTTGACATCGAGAAACTTAAGGATCCTGATGTAGCAGAAGCATTCAAAGCAATGATAGGTGGGAAATGTGCACCACTTATCATACTGGATGACAAATATACCGACGTGAACTTGCTGACTAACACCTTCAACAAAATAGTGACCGACACAGCCAGCGAGATCCTTGGAAAACACCGTCGGACAAAGAAACCATGGGTCACAGCAGACATCCTAGGTCTCTGTGACAAAAGAAGGGAGTTGAAAATGAGAAAATGTGATGCTGAAGGTGCAGCAAAATACAGAGAAGTCAACAAGAAGATCAAACAATATATGAGAAGAGCAAAAGATAACTGGATAGCAGAACAATGCTGTGAAATTGAAGACAGCTTGAACAAGAACAGCAGCAAGAAGGCTTATCAAATAGTGAAAGAAATGACACCAGTGAACAAAGGGATAAATACCACTATCCATGACAAATCAGGGAAATGCCTGACAGAAGAACAGCAGATCCTCAATCGATGGACAGAATACTGCTCAGAACTGTACAACCACAACAACAACGGAGATCCAGTAGTACTAAATTGTCCACAGACTACTGAAGAGGACGACTACCCCATTCTTCGTGAGGAAGTGGAGGCTGCAGTAAAGTCTCTGAAAAAAGGAAAGTCAACTGGAATTGATTATACACCAGCAGAACTGGTTCAAGCTGGGGGAGAAGCCTAGATTACCACACTTACAACAATCTGCAACAAGATCTGGGAGACATGACAATGGCCCACCCCATGGACTCAGTCACTGATCATCACACTTCCCAAGAAAGGCAACCTACAGATGTGCCAAAATTACAGAACAATCAGCCTCATCAGTCACCCGAGCAAAGTCATGTTGAAGATATTACTCAACAGACTCAAACCCCAGGCAGAAGAGATCATCGCTGAAGAACAAGCGGGTTTTCGAGCAGGACGGAGCACCAGTGAACAGATCTTCAACCTTAGAATGCTTTGCGAGAAACACCTTCAACATCAGCAAAGCCTGTATCATGTCTTCATATATTTCAAGAAGGCCTTTGATAAGGTATGGCATGCGGCCCTATAGTCAACCATGAGGAAGTACAACATTGACTCCAAGCTTGTCCGAACCATTGGACACCTATATGACAATGCCACCAGTGCAGTAATCTTCAAGAGCAGCATAGGATACTGGTTTCGAACAACAGTCGGAGTTCGACAAGGATGCCTACTATCACCAACTCTCTTCAACATTTTTTTGGAAAGGATCAAGACTGATGCTTTAGAAAACCATCAAGGCACTGTCAGCATTGGAGGCAGGACAATCACCAACCTTAGTTTTGCTGACGACATCGACGGCTTAGCAGGAGATGAACAAGAACTAGTCAATTTGGTGGAGCGCCTCGAGAAAACATCTACATCATACGGCATGGAGATCAGTGCCGAAAAGACCAAACTGATGACGAACAACACACAAGGCATCAGCACAGAGGTCAAAGTTAATGGACAGAGACTTGAAACAGTAACAAGCTTCATATACTTGGGATCAATTATCACAGATGAGAGTTCCAAACCGGAGATACTTGCCAGGATTGCACAGATATCAGCAGCACTAACAAGGTTGAAACCCTTATGAAACGACAGAAACATCACGGTCAGTTCGAAAATAAGGCTGATGCGCCCCCTTGTCATGTCCATCTTTCTGTACGCTTCTGAAACATGGACCCTCTCAGCAGATCTACAGAAGAGGATACAAGCCATGGAAATGAGATGTTTTCGGAAGATCTTGCGCATATCATACTAAGACCATGTTACTACAAGATCAAACAAGCCATCGGACCATATGACGACCTTCTTACAACAGTTAAGAAGCGTAAACTGAAGTGGTACGGTCATGTATCACGATCATCTGAATAGGGAAACGTGGAGAGAGCTGGTTAGAAAGTCATCAATGGTGCCACAACGATCCGTACGGGTTATGGGAAAGTGAAGTGAAGTGTTATTAATTCCGGAAACTCAACGAAACAACGATGCTGCGTCAATAACGCGTCTGCCATTAACACGGGATACTTACTGGTAGATCCGTTTGTGGTGATACAGGCCATTTCCAGCAGCACACAGCCATGACGTCTACCGATGAAATAAAGCATACAATAATATAGCATATATATTACATGTAAGTTGGCCGACGTTGCACTGGAAAACGGCTGCTATTGTAAGAGCTTATGATTCCTTGCAAGTCAAGTTTTTTTATAGGACAATGCCAACTTCATGCCCCAAAACTTATGTGAACGTTTGACGTGGATCACGTAACTAGGAACAATCGTATAAAACACGCATAGCTTTGCTAAAAATTGTACGTAACTTCGACCTCCTATTGTTCCGAGTTACATAATCTACGTCAAACTCCTATATATGTTCCTTCTTAATATCCTCACCCCGGGAGTATTTCGAATGTTTTATTGTATGAACAATCCCCATTGGCTACCGAGCACGCCTACAAAATGTCAATCCCACACATGCGAAATTGACCGAGATATGAGGGAACAAACAGACAGTCAGGCAGACAGAGAGTAAGACAGACATACATACATACAGACATTCAAACAGAAAAACAAACACAGCTACAAACTACTTTTATACATGAATAAATGCATATAATATTTATCAATATTATAATTATCTAACATAAAATGTCACTGCATAATGTACTTTCACAATATACTGAGCTTTATTAATTGTCTATCTCTAAAAATAGTATTCTATAATCTACACAAATGAGGTCGTTTTGGCCGTCGAGCGAAGTCACTATGCCGTTGTAATGATTACTGGCTTAGCAGTTGTTAGCTTAGCGTGGCGCACCATTTTCATCAAATGCGCGTAGCCCGCCGTTTTGAGCGTTTGCCAAAACATTTGTCAGCGGCAAGACCATGGATCTGCAGTGTTATAGAGCAGTTATAGGCACGTTTGCCTGCAATCTGCCATTTATCTTGGCAAGCTGCTAGGTTGCGTGCCAAATCACCCAAACTTGCTGAAGCCAAAAGAAAATCCAAGGGCAAGTCATCACGCCGTTCGCGGTCAGTCTCAGCCTCTGGTCTGGATCACGATGCCGGCTCTTATCTTATTAGTCATTGCTGCTGGGGTGTTGATGTTGCATGTGAATGTTCATTGTCAACCAGACTGCCTTTCACCACGACAAAGTAAGACAACATTTTTCCGTGTTTCGTTTTTATAGAAATCAGTCATTTGATTTGTCGATTAGAGCAGATGTCTAGTTTTACGAGTCAGCCTCCCCTTGGCTTTCGCTTAGTAGACTAGCTCTTTTTATTATTATTAATACGTTATAAGCTAAATACTGACCAAATTTAAACCCATCATTTATTTTCTTAAGAAACTTCTGAAACAGTTTACACATATATATATATATATATATATATATATATATATATATATATATATATATATATATATATATATATATTTATATATATATATATATATATATATATATATATATATATATATATATATATATATATATATGTATATATATATATGTATATATATATATATATATATATATATATATATATATATATATATATATATATATATATATATATATATATATATATATATATATATATATATATATATATATATATATATATATATATATATACATATATATATATTATATATAATTTTACGTTTGATTAATCTGTGAACGTTTCACTTATGTAATGGTTCGACATTCTACACGTTATAAATTGTCTGCCTCAACCTCGACTTCCGTTGAGTAGACTAGCTCTCTGTAGGATTATTAAAAAATAAGTTAAAATACTAATAAATTATACTCATTGTTTATTTTCTTGGGACATTTCTTAAACAGTATTTTATATTCATATAATTTTATGTCTAGATTAATCTGTGAATGTTATATATACATTGTGTGTCTTCACTGTACACGTTATAAATTATATTAGTTGTATTCAATCTAAATGTAACTAAATATCCTGCGAATAAGTTTATTTCATTGTTTTATTGTAAGACGGCTACCAGTGCTGTTTCAAATTTATTTGTAACATATAATGCCAAGGAAATGTATAATTATATCTGTCATTCTTGGAGTAATGTTTGTGTTTCAGACTCCCCACGCAAGATTTTGTCACAGTTCGGTGATCAGGATATATTCTTGTAGGCAACAAGGACGCGCGCTGCTACTACGGCAATATGCCTCAGCCTTCGTAGGGTCCTTCGAAACGACGCAGGATACAGACGAAGGCAACGAATCAGCCGACTTTGACTTCTATGTTTAGCAGCAACCCTTAATCTACAACTCTTTGCGAACAACTCCCACCACAACCTGTGGAAGTTCCGCCAACACTTCTGACTGTCCGCAGTGAAGAACATTATGTTAATGATGACAATCCTCTCTGTCCTCTTCAGCAGCTGCTTATGATGATGATGTGACATGTTTGGATGACAGTCATTCCACCGATAGTTCAGATGATGTTGGTAGTGATTATGCATGTAGCCATGTGAGCAAGGAAAACCAAAATGTGAAAATGGTAATGAAACATGAGCGGTATTGTCAAAAGCATAGAGCTCTTGGGAGAGTATTGCAACAAATCATCAAAGGGAGCGCACTTTGCATTCTGTACACTGTGTGATAAATCTTTATCAATCAGTTCTGGTGAGATTACATACTTGAAACGGCATGCCCAGTCTAAAGCACTGGGCATGCCGTTGATGTGCGAACTTCGAATAAAGCTATCCCTTCACACGTTCGGCCAAAACCTTTAGATGAGAAAGTATCCAAAGCTGAAATGTTATGGTTTTTGTTTAGTGTCGAGCACCAACTGTTGTTCAAAATATCTGACCATGCTACAGTTTGTTTGCTAAAATGTTTCCAGATTCACAAATTGCTGCAAAATTGCCGTGTGGGCGAACAAAAACAAAAGCAATGGTTTGCAATGTTATGGCAAATGGGTTGAAGAATTCCACTGTTTCTGCTATGAAATTAGGCTCATTTTCTATGATGACAGAGGATATAACAGATATGACAAACCCGTAAACAATGTTGCTTACTGGTCAGGTATTTTGACAACACTACTGGCTTTATTAAAGGCAGCTTTTACAATGTATTACATATATCTCGAGCAACTAGTGAATCGATATTTTCAGCTATCACAGATGCATTTGCTAAGCATAACATCCCCATACGAAACATGATTGTGCTGGGTACAGTTGGCGCAGATACTATTTTGGAGAGTGTCAGGATTGTATGCTAGACTCCGAGAGCTACAAGATTCACTGTATTCTATCTGGTGCATTTGCCATCATTGTTATTATTTGCCATCATTATTATTATTTGCCATCATTATTATTCTTAATATATATAACAAGCAATGTACTGATATTTGCGGATGACACAAACGTTTTTAGAAGAGTTAACACAGATGGTGCTAAACAACATTTACAAAACGATCTAGACACATTAGTTAAATGGTCTGGAAAATGGCAGATGTTATTCAATTTTGGGAAATGTAAATGCCTACATACAGGGATCTTGGATATAAACCATAATATGGGAGATTCTGTTCTAGATACTACTGTAAAAAAAAAGGATTTAGGAATAACAATAAGTGCTGATATGAAAGTTTCAGAGCAATGTGGTATTGCAGCTTCAAGGAGTAATCAATTTGTTGGGTTGATTAGGAGAAACATAACATACAAGGAAAAAAGCTAATTATACCTCTGTATAAAGCAATAGTTAGACCTCATTTAGAATACTGTATACAAGCGTGGATACCATATCGTAAGAAGGATATAGATACGCTTGAACGAATACAGAGGAGTGCCACTAAAATTATTCCAGAAATGAGAGACCTTAGTTATGAAAGACGCCTAAAAGAATGTGGTTTAACAACCCTAAATACAAGGTGGTTAAGAGGAGATTAGATTAAAGATTTTAAGATACTGAATATTGATAGAAATATGTTTTTCTCACTCAAGAAAGATAGTAGAACTAGATAACATGATGTACTATTTGTAAAGGATCAATGTAAATTGGATATCAGGAAGTACTCGTTCTCACAGAGGAAAAAAATTAACGGAACAAATTGTCTATGGATTGTGTAACTGCTAGCAGCGTGAATATGTTTAAAAACAAGGTTGACACATATCTCAGGGGGCGGGTTACACGTAGATGAACATTGTCGGACTCTCGATAAGCCAATGGCTTCCTTGTCTACTTGCCATCTGGGCCTTTGGCTCGGATGGCAAATCTTCTTAAATCTCTTGTGTGCATCTTGCTACCAAAATGTTTTCCTACTCCGGTACAAATCCTATCAGTTGAGATTTTGTATTACTTCAAAAAATCATATCAACGATCTGAAAAATTTAAAGAAACGCGGAGCTTCTGTGAGACAGTTAAACATAAATTGTTGAAACCATCAGGTGCCCGGTTGCTTGCTATGCACCATATCAGTGGCAGATTGTGTTAGCAATGGGACGCTTTGAAAGCATTCTTTAATTCAGAACCATCATATTGGGTGTACGCCAATGATGGTAAACGAAGGACGGTTAACAAATTACAGAGGGAAAAGGTTAGATGATCATCATCTGCGGTGAAAATATACAGTACAATAACATAGCATCTATATTATATGCACGATCAAATTGTGTCGCTGTGTGTTGCAAAGATCACGGTGAATATTAATTCATGCTAATGCTTGTAACACAAACTGTACAGCATTGTTTATTCCTATGCCCTGTTCGGCTTTTGGCTACTGCCGACGATAACATTTGTCAGCGTCACCGAGGAATCGAAAAATCCTGATGATAATAGTAACTTTATTTCATTATGGACACGTACGTGGCAATACGTAATTCGTATTTGCAGCCAATCAATATGTGGGAAAATACACAAAATGATACTTCCTCTTTAAGCTAATTGATAATTCTTATCAGATCGTATTGTCCAACAACTTGACTAAAAGACGAACTTTACGAAATAAACTTGAGATTTACGTCACTCACATTACGCTCGTTAACATTTTCAGTGCGGTAGAGACATAATGTATACGTGAACGGAATATTAAGAAAGACGATTTGAATAACTGACCAGTATGTCAACGAGCTGTCGACAGATAATGGTCGCATTTGTGACCTGACGAGAACGAGCTGGCATTTTTTAGGGCCGTCTGTACACATCGCTGGGCGTTAACACTGTTGTTCGGCCGCTCATGTTACTTAGCCGTGGTAGATAGTAATCGCTTCTGTTGAAATGAATATTGTTGATTTCTGCCTCACCTCAAATACGCAGTGTAAATGAATAGCAACCGTTCAATGTCAATGACACTAGTGTGATGAGATACTTAACTTGACAAAGACGGGTTATTATACGAGAACTTATTAGATCATATGTGGCGATTTAGTTTAAAAATACACAAAGCATGCACTGGCGTGGTCGGTGTGTTGTTTTACATAACAAGTTGTATGTAAGGGATTGCCTTATATCGTGGTTATGGTTGAAAGGGGCATAGCTGTTCCGAATAATGCCTGAAGCTTTCCTGTGTTAAGGTATCATTAACTCGTAGTCCGTGACGTACAATGCCACCTCTATTTCTAGAGGTTCCCGAGTCAAGCAGTCCGACCAAAAAGTATATATTAATACGTATGTGTCCCTAAACATGTCCAATCTTTATGCCGTCGACGTCACCAAAACACTGCATCACCACACGTAAGAACCGTTGTGTTAACGGACCAAGACCTTGTGTCACTATGCGATGAGAATCCACAACCGGCTCGCTGATCTGTACAACTCATCTAAGACCTACATGCTGATTACGTGCATCAGCGATGGACAACTGTCTCCTGGGTTCCAAGCACCTCCGGTCAAAATTCTGTTTTATATCACCAGGAAAACATTGGTGGTTTTCCCCTTCCAAATGTCTGTCCATAGTCTATGTTTGTGAACGGAGGTGGCATTGGGTCATGGCCCCATGTTGGCTTAATTGTAAACATGTTGGCTTAATTGTAAACATGTTTTCGTATGCAACTTGTTGCGCCACCACACGGTAGCACGGTAAATTAACGGGTGACATAGCTATTAGACCTTTGACCCCACCCTTTGCGAAATCCTAGATACTGCTTACGACCGAGAAACGTGTGTCAGCAGTAGGAGCATTAGAGCGTTCTAACAGCAGTCGTAATTACCGTAAAACCACCAACATTCATACCGCGGGTAAAAGACCTCAGATGCGGCTCTAACTACTGTTTGTCATAACTAATAGTGCGTCTGTAAATAATACTTTCTATGATGACGATCATTATTATTATCATTACTACACTTATTGTTATTATTATTATTATCATCATCACCATTATTAATATAATGATGATATCATTATTATTATTATTATTATTACTATCATTATATGATTGTTATTATTATTATTATCATAGTATTGTTATTTCTACTATTATCATTATTATTATTATTACTGTTATACATTGAGACATAAACACACTCACAATTCCTTCGTCTTTGATTTTCTGAACCTACCCGCGACCCAGTGTATTACACATTAAAACGAGTAGGGATTATAATAAATTCAAATGTTATTTTATTGTTGAATGTTGTGTTATTTTTGTTAATGAACGGGGGTGGCGTTCGGGGGATATTTGTCTTAGGGTATATTGTCTAGGGGCATTTTGTCCAGGGTGATTACAATCTTCTAAAAGCTTACTAATCATAACAGCTTGAGGGCACAAACTAACAATATTGTTGGAATGTCAAATAGCCACATGTCTTGAGTGAAATCGCAAGCAACATGTACATCATTAATCGTTGGACACAAATGTTGTTTATTTGTGGTGGTCCTACTTCAATGAGCCCGACTGTAAGTCCTAGGATCAGTTTGACAGCTGACGTCGCAAGGCCGTTGCTAGATAATTATTACGAATTGTATTGAACACTGTTGGTTGCTGTTCCACTGCCACAAACGAGTATGAAGGAATCGAAATAGCTGAATAAATGTGTAATGATACAGTTAACGTGATCAAGGCGGATGATTATGTAAGTTCGTCTGTGACAATTTAGTTTTAGAAAGACAATTATGCTTATGTTTATGTAACATTTTAATACCGTACGATCTTCTGCTTCGTCACCTTCACCAGGGAAATAATACTACACAAAGTATGCAGCGAAGTGTTTCGTTTTGTTGCTTTCCATAAGTTGTTTGTGACGGTTTAACTTATATTATGTTTTTTGGCATAGCACTTCGCCGTTCTAACTTCTGTGTTGAATCACATGGACATTTACACCTGGTCAGATCTTGTTGCTCAGTTGACCGAGTCTTCGTCTCTCCGTGGTAGCAACGATATGTTTCTGCACGTCTATAGCTTACACATAAGATTTGATCTAGCCGAAGTCCTCACAACCGCTCAATGTGTGTGCTCTATACTCGCTGTCAACGTGCTAACTATATACTGCCCTCTCAGAGTAAATATCAATAAAAATAAGGCGAATAACATACAAACTAAGAATAATTATGTATGTATATTTACCTGTTGTCGAGCATCTAATCCAGAGCTGGACGTGGCTGCAATATCAGGCTAACTGCTCACCTGGCTCGCTCTAGGTCTAGATCATGCGAATCGCAGTCACTCAGTCGAACTTCTAGAAACGCCGACGAGCTAAATGAACAGAGTGTCTATAACAGTAATGGGTTATTTTTATCGAACGGACAATAGTCTCTGCGCACTGCAGCGACTATATATGCATCTTATCTTAAACATTGATTATACGTTTCCATGAACTGGTGGAAACTATCAATACGCCAATCGATATCACAGCTATTCAACATAATATGTGACTAGTTATGTTACATGAGTGTAGAGTCTTGCAATGTAGTGATTAGCCATATAATTTGAACACCTGTTGCAACAGTTGCCATTGTTGTTCATTTCTAATTCGTTTTAACTGCTGTGATTATTCATAGGGGTTTCGCAATTGAGTGTATTGTTCAATCCTCTTAGTTTAAATATATGAGTATTTATTTATACCGAGTTACTGTACGCATAGACAAGGGACAGAAACAATAAGTATTATCCTTAAAAATAATTATCACCATGTTTCAGCATAAGTATGTCTCAAAGTAGGTAGTTATGGTTGTGGTGGAACACACCAATTCCAACTGCACCAAGCCATGATGCCTAGCAGTGAACATATAGAACACAATATATAATAACAACTTAGACTCTATATTGTCTACATGATCAAAATGTGTCGCTGTGTGTTGCAAATATCGCGGTCAGTACAATTTCATGCTAAGACTTGTAACACATACTGTGTAGCATTGTTTATTCATATGCCCTGGTCGGTTTGGTGGCTGCTGGCGACGATACCATTTGTCAGCATCCCAGAGGCATCGATATATCCTGCTGGTAATAGTAACTTAATTTCACTATGGACACGAACATGGCATTAAATATTTCGTGTTTGCAGCCAAGCAATAGGTGAGAATATTCCTTCTTCCTTTTTGCGTTAATTAACAATTCATATCAGATCCTATTGTGCAACAACTTTACGAAAAGGCGAAATTTGCGAAACACACTTGAGAGTGAAGTCACTCGCGTTACGCACGTTAACTTTGTCACGGGGGTACACAAACAATCTATACGTTAACGGAATGTCAAGAAAGACAACGTGAATATATAAATAAATGACTGTGACTGCAGTACCAGTAAGTGAACAAACAATCGACAGATGATGGTCGCTGGTGCACCTTTGTGACCTGACGAGAACGAGCCGGCAGTTCTCCAGGCCGTCTGCACGCATCGCTGGGCGTTAACAATGTTGTTCGGCCGCTCATGTTACGTAGCCGTGGTAGATAATAATCGCTTCTGTTGAAATGACTGTAATTGATCTCTGTTCCACCTCAAATACCAAGTGTGAAGGAATAGCAACCGTTCAATGTCAATGACAATAGTGTGACGATAATCTTAACTTGACAAAGACGGGTTATTATACGAAAACTTGTTAGTTCACAAGTGACGATTTAGTTTTAAAATATACAAAGTATGAACTGGCGTTGTCGGTGTTTTGTTTTATATAACAAATTGTATGTAAGGGATTGCCTTATATTATGGTTGTGAGAGGCGCAGCTGTTTCGAAGAATGTCTGAAGATTTCCTATTTCAAGGTATCATTAACTCGTAGTCCGTGACGTACAGTGCCACCTCTATTTCTAGAGGTTCCCGAGTCAAGCAGTCCGACCAAAAAGTATATGTTAATACGTATGTGTCCCTAAACATGTCCACTCTCTATAGCGTCGACATCACCAAAACACTGCATCGCCACACGTAACAACCGTTGTGTTGAAGGGTCCAAGACCTTGTGTCGCTACAAGATGAGAATCTACAACCGGCTCGCTGATCTGCACAGATCTTCTGAGATCTCCAAGCAGATTACGTGCATCAGCGATTGACACCTGTGTAATGGTTTCCAAGCGCCCCCGGTCTAACTTCTGTTTTACACCACCCCAAAAACATCAGTGGTTTTCGCCTTCCAAATATCTGGCCATGTTTTATTTCCCTTTATTTGCGTCTTATTGTCTACATCGTAGTTGTGCATTTGCTTTTGCTATCGCATATGATTTTTATATAACCGAAGCCCCCGTGACCAGTGACGTATTTAGGGGGAGACATTGGGTCATGGCCCCCATTTTGGCTTATTTGTTTGAATTTTTTTTCGTATGTAACTTGTTGCGCCACCACATGGTAACACGGCAAACGGGTGACTTAGCTATTAGAAGTTCACGTGAATTAAGACCCATGTATACTTTTGTTGGTTGTAGAATAGTAGACTTCGGGCCAATACGTGGGTACGTGCTTTCTGATATAATTAATGTAAACCGCCCAGATGGCGCTACGTATTCTCAAACGGTTTACGTACCATAATTCATCGCTGGACACAAATGTTGTTTATTTATGGTGGTCGTACTTCAATTAGCCAGAGGGTAAGTTCTAGGATTAGTTTGACAGCTCGCGTCGCGAGGCCGTATCTAAAAAATTATTACGAATTATATTGCACACTGTTGGTTGCCGTTCCACCGACACAAGCGAACATGAAGGAATCGAAATAGCTCAATAAATGTGTAATTATATAGTTAACGTGATGAAGACGGGTGATTGTACGAGTTCGTCTGTGACGATTTAGTTTTAGAAAGACATGTGTATAACATTTTGATTCCGGACGATCTTCTGCTAGAAGGCGTCAGGCAGGCCCGAGTTCCCCACTCTATCCAGGCAAATAGTACTACACTAAGTATGCACTGAAATGTTTGGTGTGTTGTTTTACGTTATTGTTGTTTTTTGTTGTGAGTTGTTTTGCATAAGTGGTTTGTGACGGTTTCACTTATATTATGGTTCCTGCCATAGCTCTTCGTGTTGTGGGTTTACACAATGCAGACGCAATTTACTAATTATTTGAGATAACGTGCCATGCTTACCCCTTTCTGAAGTCAGCAAAATGTAGTCGGTGTTACCTCTATGGCGTACAGAACCGCCTTCGTCGTTCTGTTTGAACCATATGGACAATTACCCCTGGTCATATATTAGCTCAGTCGATCGAGTCTTCGTCTCTCCGTGGTTGCAACGATATGTTTCTGCACGTCTATAGCTCACAAATGCGATTTTATCTAACCGAAGCCTTTACAGCCGCTCAATGTACACTATACGCGCTGTCAACGTGCGATCCATATCCGACCCTCTCATAGTTAATATCAGTACGTATAAGGCGAATAACATACAATATATGCTGAAGTGCATATTTACTCATAAAAGGAATACTGAGTAAGAATGCGTGCGTTGCAATTTTAGGTATTTTTCTAAAGATGCCATAGTTACTAACAAGAAATAATGACTAAAGTATTAATTATATATAGTTAAGTTTGTTTTGTGTCTTCATGCCAGGTGTATGGCCGAATTAACTGAGCCGCGTCATGGACTCATCTGCCATATGATTGAGAGATAGAGTCACAGCCGGTCACACATATACATCGTGTGTGATATTTTATTTCCCCTGGCATAGACATAAGTTAGAAAGGACCACCGGTTTTCATTACCTCTTTCAAAAGACACATATAAGGTGAACAATATTAACCAAGTTTTGAAACATCGACATAGGTTGAATATAAAACCCGGACCTTTCGATTTACAATTCGGCGCTCAGACCGCCGAGTTACCTTGCCTAAAAAAAAATTGATGGCATTTAGAAACACAACGACACCAAAGGTATATTTACCTGCTTTGGATAACCAATTCCACAGCAGGGCGATGGATCAATAACAGGCTAACGGTTCACGTCGCTCGCTCCGACTAAAATTACCTGAACTTAGATCACACGAATCGCAGACACTGCGGCGAACCCCTAGACACGCCGGCGAGCCAGGCATAGGCTGAATGAGCGTTGTGTCTATGACTGTAAGTGTTTTTGTTCGCATGGACAACAGTCTTATATCACTGCTGTCTGTGGCAATACTATATCCAACTTATCTGAAACATTGATCATACCTTTACATAAAGCGGTGGAAACTATCAATGCGCCAACCAGTGTTACAGCTATTCAACATAGCATGTGTCTTGTTCTGTTGTATAAGTGCAGTTGTTTACAAAGCAGTGATGTATGGCTTGTCGGCATTTCGATAACGCCCCCTGTCAGTGTGCAGACAATTTTTATTTCAAGCAAGACACGTCAGGTGTCAGCCGAACCGTGTTGTGCGATTCGACACAGAGCAACAGGAAAACGTTGGCTTTGCTTGTGTCGTCATCAGCGGTGTCGCCCATAATGGTTTGTACGTAGTCAGCGAGCGACGTCTGCGACTGAAACGGGAGAAAGGTTCGCACTGGAACGCCGTTTTAATTGACGGTGAATGGCGTTTGCTGGACGTGTTGTGGGCATCGTGCGCTATCGCCAGACGTCGCGAAAAGGGCTGGAAACTTGTTGACGTGCAGGGGGAGGCATTTGAAGATGAACACATCGAGGAAGAGCCGGGAGAACAGCAATACAGAGCCAACAAGTTCTTCTTCCTCACCGACCCAGACTGGTTCATCAGCACGCACTTTCCTGACGACCCGGACTGGCAGCTGCTGCCGCGGCCGCAGAGTATCGTGCAGTTTGACAAGAACGTCTACTTATGGGAACCATTCTTTGATATGGGGCTGCTGCCAGCGCTACTGCGTGCTGCAGACGAATAAAGGCGAAGTTACGATGTCATTTGGCATGCTCCACTACGACGACGCCGCCACCGCCGCCACCGCCGCCGCCGCCGCCGCCGCCGCCGCCGCCGCCGCCGCCGCCGCCGCCGCCGCCGCCGCCGCCGCCGCCGCCGCCGCCGCCGCCGCAACCCGTGCTACCTACGCCACCACAGCAAAACAGATCGATGACAAAGCTAATGCGAACGAAGAGGAGAAGAAAGCGGATGAGGATAGGGGTGATGGTGATGCTGCTGCTGCTGCTGCTGCTGCCGCCGCTGCTGCTGCTGCTGCTGCTGCTGCTGCTGCTGCTGCTGCTGCTGCTGCTGCTGCTGCTGCTGCTGCTGCTGCTGCTGCTGCTGCTGCTGCTGCTGCTGCTGCTGCTGCTGCTGCTGCTGCTGCTGCTGCTGCTGCTGCTGCTGCTGCTGCTGCTGCTGCTGCTGCTGCTGCTGCTGCTGCTGATAATGATGATAATGGCGATGGTTGTGATGGTGATAATGATGATGACAAGAATGTCGAGAAAGACTCCGAAACGTGATAACGACCTGGATCTCGTCTGTTCCTACGTGATCGAGTGCGACTCGACAGATGGCCGTGTTCTTCCGGACAACCCGGACATCGGTTGGGGTCCGGGGATAGAGCTGGAAGAGGCGGGACTAACCTCAGTAAGCCACCCCGACGGTGTCATCGACACAGACGACCCTGTTGTGAATATCCAGTTCTCCAAAACAACCGGCACAGATATGGCGTTCTGGCAAGTCATCAAACATGACTGGATCCCCGAAAAGGAACTCAAGTCACGTGTCACCCTAAGAACCAGCGGCGATGATGTCATAGCCGTGCTTCGACTTCCGGAGGCGGGCATGTACGCATACAAGCTGTTCGCCGACGACCGCGGCACAACTGGCGACATTCCGAACGTGTGCAACTATCTGGTCCGGTTCAAGCACAGTTCCGGCCCCCCACTGACACCGTTCCCTCCACTGCGTTGGGGTGTTCTCGGTCAAGGCATGCACGCACAAGCATTTCAATTCCAGGTGACCGGGCCAGGCACGGACGGATACATTGAGACGTCATCATCTGAAATAGCCCTCGCATTCACCATGTTTCGGTCGCGAAGCGAACTGGTCTGTGAATTGTCACGTTTGCAAATAGGTGTATCAAGGCCGGCACGTTCGGTTAGCGTGAATGCACACGATGTCATTGACATAACTCTGCTGGAATTTGGCGAATATGAGACTTCCGAAAACAACAATCTACTGGACCACGTACGCTGCACGCGTGTAACCAGACGTGTCGATAAGGTAACCCACTTCAGATCATTTTATCGGAAATGACACATTAATTATGCGGGTATTATCTACCGGAACGGAAGCCATCACCTCGCAAATGTTGTAGTATTATCTATTTTTAGAATTAGCAGAGAATCCAAGGATCAGGACCAACACGTTATATGTCTTATGCAAGCTTGTTTCCTTACCCAATAAACAATCAGAGGTGGGATTATAAAATGCTTTATTTAATAATACTAAAATACCCCCAACATTTCGAACGTTAGTGCAACCTGAACGAGTGTTGGTACTTAAACTGAAAACCTATAGAATGGCGGGGTTGTTAGGAAATATATTTAACACGAACTAAGTGAACGAACTATGTGTATTTATGTAACTTGTATGAAGCAATATGCCTCGATCATTTGTCGTCGTTCCCGATGTTGTTGTTTCTGCTGTTTCACTGCCTGGCTAGCAAATGGTGTCTTGCTATAGGCATCAGGACACCACATATATGTGTTTGTTGTGTGCATTATATATATATATATATATATATATATATATATATATATATATATATATATATATATATATATATATATATATATATATATATATATATATATATATATATATATATATATATATATATATATATATGTGTGTGTGTGTGTGGCCAAGGTGTGAATCGTAAAAATAAACAAAGACATGCAATAGGTCTGTTGCCATTTGTAGAGCTGAACGCGGCGATGAGGTGTCGTAACCTACAAAGGCTGCTGGACGTTGTGGCTTGGGCTGCCCGAGAAGGGTTCGGCGACACGCCTTGGCGGCATGTCTTCCGCGCCAAAAGGATGCTCGTTAGGCTGAAGCATCTCGAAATGTTGCGCCAGGAAGTCATGCAGCTGAACCGCGTAAGAAGCTTTCATAGTACTTTACTTACATACTTGTAGGTATGGCTTAGATAACAATGGGCGCTGAAACCAGGCACACTGAACGTTAACTTTCGCATTTACATGTTCTCTGTCCCTCATTGAACATATTTCCTCTTTGAGTTCATTCCAGAGGCGGTCTTAAGAAATGTCATCTTATGACGAGCTGTATTGGTGGTTGGACTTGCAACGGCAGACGTGTGGTGAGGTGTTGTTGCCCTGGTGGCTCTTTGCGCTACCTACACGAGGAAGAAGAAGCATGCTGTTGAGTATTAGACGCAACCGTCCCCATGTTATACCAGGCCGAATAATGCGAGTGCACCAACCAGCCTCTGACATAGCTACAGTTTTCATAGCTCTGCTCTGGGTGGCATCTATTCCGCTTAGTAATGTTTATGAAACTGAAACCAGTGCCATCCGATCAGATGGGACATATTCCATCTTGGATTTCAACATATAAGTGCAGATCGTAGCTCACTTGTTTGGGGTCAATAATGGTGACATATTTGTTCAGGAGGCATTGTCAGTTTTCTGCATCTTGGTCATCTTGTCAATGACTAGTCTAGTTTAGTTTAGAGATACCTGGGTGTTCCACCTCTGACATACTTGGGTGTTCCACCTCTGACATACTTGGGTGTTCCACCTCTGACATACCTGGGTGTTCCACCTCTGACATACATGTTTAGTGACGGGTTACTTTCATTCCTGACATCGTTAGGCTCTTGCTTTTGGCTGCACCGAATATCGCATTTATTTTAGTTACTTGTCCAAGTTTGCATCTGGATAAGTGCTGCATTAAGTGGGCAAACTAAAGTTGCCCGCAGCTGTGATGTGAACTGTATGTGATGATTGGGTCCTGTGTTTTTTCTGGTACATCGTCAATGAAGATTATTGCTATGGGAGGTCATATGATAGATCATTGAGGAATCCATGCGTTGGCGGACTTGGCACCAGTACATAATATTCATTATTTTTAGTGATGGTGACTTTTCGAACTCTGTCCTTCGGGTAGTCATTTAGCCAGGATAGCAGTTTTCAGGATAGCAGTTTTCAATCTTCATGGTCGTCAAGCTTCTATGCCACATCATATCACATTTTCCGCTGATGTCAAGGCAGAACAGTTTTGTTTCTTGTTGCTGATCAATGGCATTGTGCAACTTGCTTCACGTGTCTAACTGGGATTGACCATGCTCCGTTTGACTTCTCGCTTTCAAGCTTCTTTGGAGAATTTTGTAATTTTCTTTGGCCTCAACACTATCCTCCCCAAATACGGGCTTGTCTTCCTATTCACTGGGAGACTGAAGTTTTTTTCACTGGTTATACCTGATTTCTCAGCGATTAGTTTTGTCGGTTGAAGCAGCGAAGGTAAAATCACTACTATATAGCACCAGTATGTCACATTTTTCACTTTATCCCATTAATTGTTTGCACCCCACCACCATCTCTTTCACACTTTATTTAGTTCGGTTGTCATTTTATCTTCAATCGGGCGTTGTGCTCTGTCATTGTTTTTTGGTGACGTAAGGGTATTTGTTTTCTTCTTAGTTGTACATGAGCCTCCTCTCTTGTTGACCTTATATTGCCTCCAGCGTCTCCTCGTTGTATTGATTGCTATACCACATGCCTCATAGTGCCATTTCGGACTTTCCTGTGTAGGTTTTGATAGTGTGTCTGGGAATATGATAACTCTTCTTGATAGCTTCGGGTAAGTGTGTAAAAGAACCTTATGGGTCTTCTGTTTTTAAAATGTCATTCCTGTGTGTTCCACAACGTCCATCATTTCGGTCATCCCTGCATTCCCTTACTGTGAGTGGAGGCTCCTGTCTCATATTTAGGGAGATGGTTATCAGTTGGTAGTGATCAGATGTATCCAAATGTTACTCCGTGCTAATTTGCGATCATATGCTCTTTAGGGAACTTATGCCTGGATTACCATTCATGATAATACCCACTCTATTCCGTCTGATGCGGGTGTGACGTTTTGCAAGTTGTGTCAGCCCGTAGGTAGTGCATATAGTTAGGGATTCTATGCCTGACTGACTTTACACGTGTGTGTGTGCTATTGTATTGCTTTGATTCTGTTATCTGGAGGTATGCAAATTAGGTAAAGGAGGCGTTTATCTCTTAACCCTAGTTCGCCTGTGGCTGTCAACATGTCAGAATCGGGTGATTCCAGATCCTTCATATCTGTTTGCCACAATTACATTTTCCGATGTCATTATCATGTTTTAAGTCAGTTTTCCGTTTAACCGTCCAGTTGTATTCTCTTGCGTTCTTCGTAGCAGTATGGGGTAGGGTCTCTCACCCTCTAAGAACTGTAGTTGGTTTGGACACATAGCATAAGAAATTTATCTTACTAGGCACGTCATACAACGACACACTGAAGACCACCATCCACCATATGTAAAGGAAACTATCTTTCTAGGCACGTCATACAACGATCACCATCCATCCTATGTAAAGGTAACTATCTTATTAGGCACGTCATACAGCGACACACTGAAGATCACCATCCATCCTATGTAAAGGAAACTATCTTACTAGGCACGTCATACAACGACACACTGAAGATCACCATCCATCCTATGTAAAGGAAACTATCTTACTAGGCATATCATACAACGACACACTGAAGATCACCATCCATCCTATGTAAAGGAAACATTATCTTACTAGGAACGTCATACAACGACACAATGAAAATCACCATCCATCCTATGTAAAGTAAACTGTCTTACTAGGCACGTCATACAACGACACACTGAAGATCACCATTCATCCTGTGTAAAGAAAACTATCTTACTAGGCGCATCATACAAGGACACACTAAAGATCACCATCCATCCTGTGTAAAGAAAACTATCTTACTAGGCACGTCATACAACGATACACTGAAGATCACCATCCATCCTAGGTAAAGAAATCTATCTTACTATGCACATCATACAACGATACACTGAAGATCACAATCCATCCTATGTACAGGAAACTATCTTACTAGGCACGTCATACAACGATACACTGAAAATCACCATCCATCCTAGGTAAAGAAATCTATCTTGCTATGCATATCATACAATGATACATTGAAGGTCACCATCCATCCTATGTAAAGGAAACTATCTTACTAGGCACGTCATGCAACGACACATTGGAGATCACCATCCATCCTATGTAAAGGAAACTATCTTACTAGGCACGTCATACAACGACACACTGAAGATCACCATCCATGCTATGTAAAGGAAACTATCTTACTAGGCACGTCATACACTGAAGATCACCATCCATCCTAGGTAAAGAAATCTATCTTGCTATGCACATCATAAAACGATACACAAAAGATCACCATCCATCCTATGTACAGGAAACTATCTTACAAGGCACGTCATGCAACGACACATTGGAGATCACCATCCATCCTATGTAAAGGAAACAATCTTACTAGGCACGTCATACAACGACACTCTGAAGATCACAATCCACCCTGTGTAGAGCAAACTATCTAACAAGGCACGTCATACAACGATACACTGAATATCACCATCCACCTTAGGTAAAGAAATCTATCTTGCTATGCACATCATACAACGATACACTGAAGATCACCATCCATCCTATGTACAGGAAACTATCTTACTAGGCACGTCATACAACGACACATTGGACATCACCATCCGTCCTATGTAAAGGAAACTATCTTATTAGGCACGTCTTGCAATGACACACTGAAGATCACCATCCATCCTATGTACAGGAAACTATCTTTCTAGGCACGTCATGCAACGACACATTGGAGATCACCATCCATCCTATGTAAAGGAAACTATCTTACTAGGCACGTCATGCAACAGAAGATCACCATCCATCCTATGTACAGGAAACTATCTTACTAGGCACGTCATGCAACGACACATTGGAGATCACCGTCCATCCTATGTAAAGGAAACTATCTTACTAGGCACGTCATAAAACGACACAATGAAGATCACCATCTATCCTATGTAAAGAAAACTATATTACTAGGCACGTCATACAACGATACACGGAAGATCACCATCCATCCTATGTACAGGAAACTATCTTACTAGGCACGTCATACAACGATACATTGAAAATCGCCATCCATCATAGGTAAAGGATAAATATATTATTAGGCACGACAAACAACGATACACTGAAAATCACCATCCATCCTAGGTAAAGGAAAATATCTTACTAGGCACGTAATGCAACGACACATTGGAGATCACCATCCATCCTATGTAAAGGAAACTATCTTACTAGGCACGTCATACAACGACACACTGAAGATCACCATCCATCCTATGTAAAGGAAACTATCTTACTAGGCACGTCATACACTGAAGATCACCATCCATCCTAGGTAAAGAAATCTATCTTGCTATGCACATCATAAAACGATACACAAAAGATCACCATCCATCCTATGTACAGGAAACTATCTTACAAGGCACGTCATGCAACGACACATTGGAGATCACCATCCATCCTATGTAAAGGAAACTATCTTACTAGGCACGTCATACAACGACACACTGAAGATCACAATCCACCCTCTGTAGAGAAAACTATCTTACTAGGCACGTCATACAACGATACACTGAATATCACCATCCATCTTAGGTAAAGAAATCTATCTTGCTATGCACATCATAAAACGATACACTGAAGATCACCATCCATCCTATGTACAGGAAACTATCTTACTAGGCACGTCATACAACGACACATTGGAGATCACCATCCGTCCTATGTAAAGGAAACTATCTTATTAGGCACGTCATGCACTGACACACTGAAGATCACCATCCATCCTATGTACAGGAAATTATCTTTCTAGGCACGTCATGCAACGACACATTGGAGATCACCATCCATCCTATGTAAAGGAAACTATCTTACTAGGCACGTCATGCAATGACACATAGAAGATCACCATCCATCGTATGTACAGGAAACTATCTTACTAGGCACGTCATGCAACGACACATAGGAGATCACCGTCCATCCTATGTAAAGGAAACTATCTTACTAGGCACGTCATAAAACGACACAATGAAGATCACCATCTATCCTATGTAAAGAAAACTATATTATTAGTCACGTCATACAACGATACACGGAAGATCACCATCCATCCTATGTACAGGAAACTATCTTACTAGGCACGTCATGCAACGACGCATTAAATATCACCATCCATCCTTTGTAAAGAAAATTATCTTACTAGGCACGTCATACAACGAAATCACCATCCATCCTAGGTAAAGAAATCTATCTTGCTATGCACATCATACAATGATACACTGAAGGTCACCATCCATCCTATGTAAAGGAAATTATCTTACTAGGCACGTCATGCAACGACACATTGGAGATCACCATCCATCCTATGTAAAGGAAACTATCTTACTAGGCACGTCATACAACGATACACTGAAGATCACAATCCATCCTAGATAAAGAAATATATCTTGCTATGCACATCATACAAAGATACACTGAAGATCACCATCCATCCTATGTACAGGAAATTATCTTACTAGGCACGTCATGCTACGACACATTGGATAACACCATCCATCCTATGTAAAGGAAACTATCTTACTAGGCACGTCATACAACGACACACTGAAGATCACCATCCATCCTAGGTAAAGAAATCTATCTTGCTATGCACATCATACAACGATACACTGGAGATCACCATCCATCCTATGTAAAGGAAACTGTCTTACTATGCACGACATGCAACGACACACTGAAGATCACCATCCATCCTATGTACAGGAAACTATCTTACTAGGCACGTCATGCAACGACACATTGGAGATCACCATCCATCCTATGTAAAGGAAACTATCTTACTAGGCACGTCATGCAACGACACACTGAAGATCACCATCCATCCTATGTAGAGGAAACTATCTTTCTAGGCACGTCATGCAACGACACATTGGAGATCACCGTCCATCCTATGTAAAGGAAACTATGTTACTATGCATGTCATACAACGACACACTGAAGATCACCATCTATGTAAAGAAAACTATATTACTAGGCACGTCATACAACGACACACTGAAGATCACCATCTATGCTATGTAAAGGAAACTATCTTACTAGGCACGTCATACAACGATACACTGAAGATCACCATCCATCCTAGGTAAAGAAATCTATCTTGCTATGCACATCATACAATGATACACTGAAGATCACCATCCATCCTATGTACAGGATACTATCTTACTAGGCACGTCATGCAACGACACATTGGAGATCACCGTCCATCCTATGTAAAGAAACTATCTTACTAGGCACGTCATACAACGACACACTGAAGATCACCATCTATCCTATGTAAAGAAAACTATCTTACTAGGTATGTCATACAACGACACACTGAAGATCACCATATATGCTATGTAAAGGAAACTATCTTACTAGGCACGGCATACAACGACACACTGAAGATCACCATCTATCCTATGTAAAGATGGCGATGAAAACAAAGGGAATAATTTAAAACGTTCCCGCTTGTTAGTTTGTGCATGTGAAACAGTATGTATTGACTAGCTAAATGTAATATTGCTAGCATATTCTTTCTCTTTTTTATAATCACATTCGCACATTTGCAGCGCGATTTTACAGTAATTGTTTCCGAACGTATTTTGAAACGTTGTACAATTGTGCTATGCTCGAGACGGTAATCTTGTATTGAAATATATTTGTATTGTGTCGTGCAGAAGGCGATACTGGAGCTTAGAGGTTACAATAGTCCACGACCTGTCATAACCGATGTATTGAAGGCCACGCTACTTCTCCTCGGTGAACACGAAGACCGATTGCAGGTAAAGCATATGCGAAATAATAATTTCTACACTGCACTTTCAGTGGTAAAATAGGCACAATTATACCGAAATGTTACTAGGCGAATAAAGAAATGATTCGTAATTAAAAATCTCCGTTATTGTACAACCTTTTAATGTAAAACAATTTTAAACATAAAACAATTTGGGATTTTAAATATATTAAAATTGGTTTTGAATTTGATAGGTGTGGCGTGACATTGCGCCCCATCTGTTGACAGGTGTGGCGTGACATTGCGCCCCATCTGTTGACAGGTGTGGCGTGACATTGTTGACAGGTGTGGCGTGACATTGCGCCCCATCTGTTGACAGGTGTGGCGTGACATTGCGCCCCATCTGTTGACAGGTGTGGCGTGACATTGCGCCCCATCTGTTGACAGGTGTAGCGTGACATTGCGCCCCATCTGTTGACAGGTGTGGCGTGACATTGTTGACAGGTGTGGCGTGACATTGCGCCCAATCTGCTCCCTACAAGTAAACAAAAGACTCTCCAAGAACGGATTGCAGATTGTAACGTCGAAAGAGTGCAGATATCCGCGGCACAACGAGGAAAGGAACTAATCGGCATGTACAACGAGTTGGCTATCACAGATGTCAGCGCTGTTGCCGTACCGTTTCACAGATGGGTAAGCATATGCCACCGACTCTAGCCGGTTCGTTGTACTTATGACACCATCATCTGTCCCTGGAGACAATGTCTTCTACTGGTCATAGTTGCGTAGTCCTGCTATTTTAATGTGCGACGCATGCCCCACCAGTGTGGCTAGTCTAAGGCAGCCTATGTCCATTTTCAGGTCGGATAGGGAATGATCAGGTCACGTTTTTGTAGCCAAGATGTAATCTACCCAGTGATCTCTTTCTTTCCTGCAGCTCGCCAAAGGATATTAATTTTAGTAGCCTGTTGTTTTCCATTCTGCATATGTGTCCAGCCCAGCGTATTCGGCGACGACATAGAATACTGATAAGTGGACGGAGACATGTTCTTTCCTAAATTTAATTTTTCATGTTGTTCTACCACCGAATACATAGGATTGTTTCGATGCATCGCATGTGGAAAGTGCTACTTTCATGTAGGGTGTATGTCTGCCAGGTCTCACTGTTGTAGCGTGCTACACTAAGTACACAATCTTCGCATTCTCTACATTTTTGGCAGACACGCTTCGAAAGACGTTCAAACAAGAGGAGACCTTGCCCGGACGAATATTAAGTTCGCAGTCAAACAATATCATTATGCTCTCTACTGGTTGTCACTGCTAGGTAACTCTCCACCACCGTTGCCGTTGTTATCGTGTTCCGTGTGTTTCAGGCCAGCGATGTGATCACAATGATAGAGGAGCCGACGAAGCACTACCAAGTGGGAGAGGACGGAGAACAAGTGATTCCAGAGTTGCCGCAGCCGGATCAACATGATCCAGATCAACAACATATGGATTCACAACAGCTCGATAGCCATCAGCCGAATACACCGCAGCTGGATCACCAGCAGTCGCAGCAAGATGCAAGCGGAGGAAAACACCTTCAGAAACACAAGACAGCGGGAGAAAAAGACACTAGCAAACTATAAGACACTGAGATGTAAACAAAAGACATGCTAGTTGTGATTAAAACTTTGTATTAAACACGGCATGCAGCACAACTCACTAGATATAGACAACAGTAAGTCGTGCTTTGACAAGTTGCAGCAGACACTACAAAACATTGTTTACCTGCAGTGAATCCACCTAACGTGGACCAGTGTTAGAAAAGGACAGTACTTCGATAGAAATGTAGTACGTCGCTTCTCCATCGACATCGAGTATGACTGTTGTTTCATATATGATATAACTACAAACTTAGTCATAATGTGGTCGTAATGTGGAACATAACCATTATTTCGTGTGATATCAGTCATGCCAATAATTTAATTAGTTGTACCTCATTCACCACGAAGAATAATACATAAAGCATGTTTGTTTAGATTACTGCAGTTGTCAATATTTCATCAGAAGCAAGTGTGTGCGTGCGTGGGTGTGCGTGTGTGCGTGCGTGTGTGCGTGTGTGTATGCCCAATGATTTGATGAATTGTCTCAATGTTTTAAATGCGACGACGTAGATTTACTCCAATACAGATGACTCAGGCAGGTAGGCAGGCAGGCCTGCAGGCAGACATACATGCAGAGAGAGAGAGAGAGAGAGAGAGAGAGAGAGAGAGAGAGAGAGAGAGAGAGAGAGAGAACGACAGACAGACAGAGAGACAGGCAGGCAGGCAGGCATGCACGCATATAGACAGGCAGGCTGGCAGAGAAACAGGGAGGCAGGTACGCAAGCATGCATACAGACAGACAGGCATGTAGGCAAGAAGGCAGGCAGACAGACAGACAGACATACAGATAGACCGGCAGTCAGACAGGCAGGCAGACAAGCATGCAGACAGACAGGCAGGCAGGCAGGCAGGTGGAAGGACGGACGGACGGACGGACGGCAGGCAAGCAGGCAGGCAGACAGGCAGGCAGACAGGCAGGCAGGCAGGCAAACATACAGACAGGCAGACAGGCAGGCAGGCAGGCAGGCAGGCAGGCAGACAGACAGACATGCAGACTGACAGATAAACAAGCAAACAAACACAACTACAAATTAATTTTAGAAATAAATAAATGCATGTAATAGTTATCAATATCATATTTATCTACATAAAATCTTACCACATAATTTAGTTTTATAATATACCGAGCTCCATTGATTTTCTTAGGGATAATTGCATAACAAGTAACCATGTTTATAACAAGAATGGATGCATTTATTTGAATTCAGTTATGATAAACTCGCTCACAATCCCTTCTTTGATTTTGTTTAACTTACCCGTGACCCAGTGTATTAAACATTAAAAAGAGTAGAGATTTTAAGAAATATAAATGCTATTTTATTGTTGACTGTTGTTGTTTATGAACAGATGATATTGTTCGGGGGATAGTGTCCTGCGGAGATTTTGTCTTTGGGGTGTTGTCTGGGAGCATTTTGTCCAGGGGGAATAATAGCCTTCCTCAATGAAATACGTCCATTACTGGGTTTTTCAGACAAATGATGAGTCGATGTTTTTATGATATGTAAGCAACTAAAAGCTTACTTATCATAACAGCTTGCAAGCTGAAATTAGCAATATTGTTGGTGCATCAAATAGCCCTATATTTTGAATGAAAACGCAAGCAACATGCGCCCTGTTCATCGTTATACACAAACGTTGTTTATTTGTGGTGGTTCTACTTCAGTGAGCAAGACTGTGCGTCATTGAATCAGTTTAACAGCTCACGTCGCAAGGCCGTTGCTACTTAATGATTACGTACATGTTGTATTGAACATCATTGGCTGTTCCACCACCACTAGCGAGTATGAAGGAATCGGAATCGCCCAATAAATGTGTAACGATATAGTTAACCTGACCAAGACGGGTGATTATACGAGTTTTTCTGTGGCTATTTAGTTTTAGAAAGACAAGCATATAACATTTTCATACCGGAAGATCTTCTGTTAGAAGGAGTCAGACAGGCCAGGGTTACCCACATTAACCAGGGAAAGAGTACATCGAAAAATTAAACACTATATTCTACGACGATTCATATGGCGATTTTTAAGTAAATACTCAGAAATACCTACTTTGTGAGACACCTTTTTTCTGTTTGCTTCCTTGGTTAATGATATAAAATATACTAATTGTCGAGGTGTGTCGCCTTGCAGGTCCACTGAAGAACAATTCAAAAGGATAGTTAATTGCATCCATTAGTATTGCTTGTCCACACATATACCACGGGATACAAATGCAGTAGTCTTTTTGCTAATTTCGAACACGTTAGCATCACTGTTTATCCATTGATGAACATGTATTGCGTTTCCTGAAATTTCCTGAAATTACATACATGTATACATTGAACCACGATAATTTTGGAGCGGAAAACTTTTATTAATTGACCGGTTTCGCCTATTTCGAGGCATACCCACCAAAACACCCAAGTTTCTTCACATTCGTCTCATATTTATATCAATGTAATGGACACATCAAACGCTTCTGTTTATCGCTTGAAGACATGTACTCCAATTTTGACACCACCACCCTGAATTCAGTATATAGCGGACTGTGTAATTGTGGTCTCCTAGGAAGGAATTGGACAATCGTTTCTGTGGAGATTGCCGGCAAATTTCACACGAGCAGATTATGTGCGTTCTCCGACTTACATTCGGACATTTGCAAGAAGAAGAGAGGTCGTTCGCCTGCCTTAGGCAGTTCTTGCCTTTGGTTTCTTGGGTGTCTCTAAATTCGTCAATTCGTTTGTGCTGGTTGTAGAATAGTAGAATATCTGTTTATTGTGTATTTTGTCTTCGACCTCGGGCCAATACGTGGGTGCGTGCTTTCTACTATAATTAATATAAACCGCCCAGATGGCGCTACGTACTCTCAAACGGTTTACGTACCGAAGTATTCGACGTAGTTTACTTCCTGAAAGCTTGACGCCCGAGGTGCAAGCCGTCTAGGAGGAACACGTGAACATAACCACATACAGACATACAAACATACATACGATAGCTCGATTATTGTTAGATTATAATTATTTGATAACAACAAATTCAACGTTTTCCTGTTGCTTTGTTTCAAATTGCACGGTCCGGCTGTATTATCTTGCTGACACCTGACGTGTCTTGCTTGAATTAAACATAGTCTACACACTGAGAGGGGGCGTTCCCGAAAAGCCGACGAGCCATACATCACTACTTTGCAAAGAACCTACACTTATACAACAGAACTAGTCACATGCTATGTTGAATAGCTGTTATACCGGTTGGCGTATCGATAGTTTCCACCGCTTTATGAAAGGTATGATAAATGTGTCAGATAAGATGGATCAATAGTCGCTGCAGTCCGCAGTGACATAAGACTGTTGTCCTTGCGAAAAAAAGAATCCAATTATAGTCAGAGACATAACGCTCATTTGGCTTCTGCATGGCTAGTCGGCGTTTCTAGAGGTTCGCCGGAGTGTCTGCGGTGCGCCTGAGCTAGGTTCAGGTAATTTTAGTCGGAGCGAGCCACGTGAGCCGTTCGCCTGATATTGCTCCATCGTCCTGATCTAGAACTAGTTCTCCACAGCAGGTAAATATACCTTTGGTGTAGTTGTGTTTCTAAATGTCTTCGTACTATTTTGGGACAAGGTAGATCGGTCATCAGAGAGCCGTATTATCAATCGAGAGGACCGGGTTTACCCCACCTGTGTCTTGGAAAAAGCACCTCCTACCTGGTGTCTATGTCTGGGGAAATAAAATATCACACACGGGATATATGTGTTACCTATCTCTCATCCATATGAGTCACGACAGAAGCGGCTCGGTTAATTCTGCCATATATCTGGCAGGACTGGAAACTTAAATATATATATATAATTATTACTTTATTATGTATTTGTTGTTAGTAACTACTGCACTGCTAGAAAATACCTAAAATTGCAACGCACACATTGTAACTCAATATTCCGTTTCTGAGTTGTTACATAAATAAGCGCTACAACATATATTAATATCAGTTGTGTATATGTTATTCACCTTATTTGTATTGATATTATACGTTCCCGTGCAACTCTGAGAGGGTAGGATATGGATGGCACGGTGACACCGAGCATAATGCATACATATTGGTAAAATGGTATGTGTGAGCTATGGACGTGCAGATGAATAGCGTTGCAATAACGGAGAGGCGAAGATTCGGCCAATTGAACTAAGATATGACCAGGTGTAATTGTCCATGTGGTTCAAAACAGAAGTTAGAACGTCGCTTACAAACGGTTCTGTGCGCCATAGAGGTAACACCGACTACAATTTGTTGATACCTTCAAAAATGGGAGCACGGCACGTTATCTCAAAGAATTAGTAAATCGTCTCTGCATTTTGTAAACCCACAATCCAAAGAGCTATGTCAAGAACCATAATAGAAGACAAACTGTCGCAAACAACTTAGGTAAAACAACAATAATTTAAAATAACACACCAATCACTTCAGTGCATACTTTGTGAAGTACTTTTTCCCTGGTTAAGGATAGGAACCCAAGCCTACTGGGTACCTTCTTACAGAAGTTCGTCTGGTATCAAAATGCTACACAATCGTCTAATCGAATAATCACCCGTCCTGATCACGATAATTATATAATTACACATTTATTGAGCAACTGTGATTCCTCCATACCCGTTAGTTGTGGTGGAACAGCGACCAACGATGTTTAATACAATGTGTACGTAATACTTACCTAGCAACGGCCTTAGCAACGGCCTTGCGACGTGAGCTGTCAAACTTCATACTCGTTAGTTGTGGTGGAACAGCGACCAACGGTGTTTAATACAATGTGTACGTAATACTTACCTAGCAACGGCCTTGCGACGTGAGCTGTCAAACTCCATACTCGTTAGTTGTGGTGGAACAGCGACCAACGGTGTTTAATACAATGTGTACGTAATACTTACCTAGCAACGGCCTTGCGACGTGAGCTGTCAAACTCCATACTCGTTAGTTGTGGTGGAACAGCGACCAACGATGTTTAATACAATGTGTACGTAATACTTACCTAGCAACGGCCTTGCGACGTGAGCTGTCAAACTTCATACTCGTTAGTTGTGGTGGAACAGCGACCAACGGTGTTTAATACAATGTGTACGTAATACTTACCTAGCAACGGCCTTGCGACGTGAGCTGTCAAACTGATTATAGGACACACAGTCTCGCTCTTTGAAGTAAGACCACCAAATAAACAAGGTTAGTGTTTAACAAGTAATAATGTACATGTCGCTTGCGTTTTCATTCGAAACATTGGGCAAGTTGATGCACCAACAATATAAGTTATTGTGATGAGTAAGTTATTGTGATGAGTAAGTTGTTGTGATGAGTAAGCTCTTAGTAGCTTACTCGCCATAAAAAGCCGACTCATCATTTGTCTGAGAAATCCAGTCGTTGTCGTATTTCAAAGAGGAAGACTGGAATCCCCGTAGACACAACGCCCCCAGACAATACCCCCTAGGATAAAATCTCCCTAGGACAATACATCCCAAACACTATCCCTGTTCATAAACAACAATGACACAACAGTCAACATTAAAATAACATTTGCATTTATTGTAATATGCTCTTTTTAATGCGTAATACACTTTGTCACGGGTAGGTTCAGAAAATCAAAAGATGAAGGAGCTGTGAGTGAGTTTATGTATCAATGTATGATAATAATAATAATAACAATAACAATGACAATAACAATAACGATAACGATAACGATAATAATAATGATAATAATAAAAATAATAATCGGCATCATACAAACTATTATTAACAGGCATACTATTAACAAAGACAAACAGTAGCCAGAGCAGCATCTATACAAGGTCTTTCACCCGCGTTATGAATGTTGGCGAATATTTGCGAGACCCCTATGTATTATCATAAACAGTTAAAACGAATTACAAACGAACAACAATGGCAACTGTTGCAACCCGTGTTCATATGTTATGGTTAATTACTACATTGCAAAACTCTACACTCTAACATAACTGTTTACACGCTATGTTGAATAGCTGTGCTATCTATTGGCGTACTGATAGTTTCCACCGTTTTATACAAAGGTATAGTCAATGTTTAAGATAGTATGGATCTATAGTCGCTGCAGTCCGCAGTAACTATTGTCCGTGCGAAAAAAAAAACAATTACTGTAGTAGACACAGCTCCTGTAGCTCGTCGACCGTTGTAGAAGTTCGCCTGAGTGTCTGCGATTCGCATGATCTAGACTTAGAACGAGCCGTGTGAACAGTTAGCCTGACAGTGCAGCTTCGTCCAGCTCTGAATTAGATGCTCGATAACATACATATTGTTTGTTTTATGTTTATTTTTTACGTTTTGTATTTTTATTGATATTTACTCTGAGAGGGTAAGATATAGCGAGTATAGAGCTGACGCATTGACCGGTTGTGAGGGCTTCGGCTAGATCAAATCGTATGTGTGAGCTATCGACGTGCAGAAACATAACGGAGAGACGAAGATTTGACCAACTGAGCTAAGATATGATCATATAATTGTCCATGTGGTTTAAAACAGAAGTTACAACGGCGCTTGGAAACCATATGTATTGCCTGGGACGTATTCGCTTATGTGTGGAGATATTGACTCCACAAACGGCCGCTGTTCTCTACGCCATCGAGATAACACTGAATACAATTCGTTGATGCCTTCAGAAAGGGAAGCATGACAAGTTATCTCAACGAATTAGTCAATCTTCTCTGCATTTTGTAAACCCACAACCCGAAGAGCTGTGCCAAGAACCATAATATCAGTTAAACCGTCACGAACAACTTATGCAAAATGACAGTAATGTAAAAAACCACCAAACACTCCACTGCATGTGTTGTACTCTTTCACTGCTAATGTGGGTAACCCTGGCCTGTCTGACTCCTTCTAACAGAAGATCGTCCGGTATGAAAATGTTACATACTTGTCTTTCTAAAACTAAATAGTCACAGACAAACTCGTATAATCACCCGTCTTGGTCACGTTAACTATATCGTTACACATTTATTGGGCGATTCCGATTCCTTCATAGCCGATAGAGTTTATGTCTCATAACTGAATAAAATCAATGCATCCATTCTTGTTATAAACATGATTACCTTTTATACATATCTAAGAAAATCAGCGGAGCTCGGTATATTATAGAAATACATTACGCAGTAAGATTTTATGTAGATAAATACGATATTGAAAACTATTACATACATTTGTTTATTTATAAAAGTAATTTGTAGCTGTGTTTTTTTGTCTGTTTATCTGTCAGTCTGCATATCTGTCTGCCTGCCTACCTGCTTTCCTGCCTGCCTGCTTGCCTGCCTGCCTTCCAGTCTGTCTGTTTCCATGCCTGTCGGCCTGCCTGCCTGCCTGGACAGACAGGCAGAGACAGGCAGGCAGGCAGGCAGGCAGGCAGGCAGGCAGGCAGGCAGGCAGGCAGGCAGGCAGGCAGGCAGGCAGGCAGGCAGGCAGGCAGGCAGGCAGGCAGGCAGGCAGGCAGGCAGGCAGGCAGGCAGGCAGGCAGGCAGGCAGGCAGCCCGCCCGCCCGCCCGCCCGCCCGCCCGCCCGCCCGCCCGCCCGCCCGCCCGCCCGCCCGCCCGCCCGCCCGCCCGCCCGCCCGCCCGCCCGCCCGCCCGCCCGCCCGCCCGCCCGCCCGCCCGCCCGCCCGCCCGCCCGCCCGCCCGCCCGCCCGCCCGCCCGCCCGCCCGCCCGCCCGCCCGCCCGCCCGCCCGCCCGCCCGCCCGCCCGCCCGCCCGCCCGCCCGCCCGCCCGCCCGCCCGCCCGCCCGCCCGCCCGCCCGCCCGCCCGCCCGCCCGCCCGCCCGCCCGCCCGCCCGCCCGCCCGCCCGCCCGCCCGCCCGCCCGCCCGCCCGCCCGCCCGCCCGCCCGCCCGCCTGCATGGCCCTCTGTCTGTCTATATGTTCCCTCCTCGGGAACCCATGGGGTTGGTTCGTGCAATTAACTTAGATTATATAACTCGTAACAATATAAATGACTATGAATACAATAGCTGATTCACTCTCAGTCTAGTAAGCGCATCACTCAGTGCTGTCACCGATAACCACTGACTAGGGCACTCCTAAAACCCATTAGTGTAGACAGCCTATGTTTGGGACTTTACAGGTTATGGGAGGTGAATTACCCACCCTACGGTAACTCTGCAAGCCCCTATATTAGTTACTGGAGATGCTTGATTCACACCCTAGGGAAACATCTACGCTGAGCAACATAGTTTTGTTTATGTTACCTAGCAATAATAGTCTGTAATTTCTCTTCACCGTTTCAACGGCGGGCTATAAGTAGATGAACATTGTTGGACTCTCGATAAGCCAATGGCTTCCTTGTCCACTTGCCATCTGGGCCTTTGGCTTGGATGGCAAATCTTGTTAAATCTTGTTAAACGTGTTACCGTGTTATACAATAAACATCAGTTTCTCAACCAAAGGACGAAGTTGTTTCAATATGGGGCCAGAGGCTACAGTGAAAACTCGTTGCGTCTAATATGACACGTATTAGTAGTTGACATTATAATTATCTAAACTTGTAATCAAACTCGAGTAGGAGGACAGTGATCTGCAGAGTGATCTGTCCTACAGCAGTGACATGGCATCTTCCACAGAATAGAAGAAAGAACTCATTCTATGAACATTTTTGAACGATTTACTACCCGAATCCCATATTAGACGCAACGAAACGCATCCCTCCAATCATTTGGTATCTGGCTTGTTTATATGGATTTATTAAATATATAGGCTAGAGGAATATCAAAATCTAAACAATTTCTTAGAACATTTACATATAGTAGGTCTGAACCACTAGCTTTGCCTGGTTTCTGTTTTGTTAATTTCGTCCTTTCTTTGGTTGGTAAAATTTCTAAATTATACAGTGTATATTTTACATCGGTGTCTAAAGTTGGTAGAGAGTGCAGTAATTCTGGCTCACCTGCAAGAACAGATACGAAATAATGTTTTAATATGTTTGCTTTAGTTTGATCATCTGAGAAGGTTTTCCCTTCAAAGTTAAGATCACCAATTGTTGACGATGATTTGGTAAAGTGTCTAGTGTAGTTCCAGAAATGTTTTCTGTAGTTTTTCTTTTTCTAATTCATATATTATAAGATCGGCTGAAAGCCCACTTTTATTTGTCACTACTTGTTTAGCACGTTAACTTTTTTTTAGTCTTAAATCCTGCTTTATCTGTTTGAAAGGGACATGTTTCCCCACTACTTTGGTATAAACTGCTTGAAATGTTCCCACATTTCAGACATAGATTTATTATTGTATTCTTTGGTCCAATCTATGTTTTTATTTATTTGTTTATTGCCTCATAATTAGCTTTTGAGGACAAGTAATTTTTTCTCGATTGTGATATTATTCGATCAACTTGACATCTTAGTAGTACCTTTATACTCGCTCAGAGCAAAACTTTCCTGTACCTCGAGTTTATCTATACAACTGGTCTGTAGCATACTCCAACTTGCCACTTATATTAGGGTGTGGGGATTTTGTAACACATAAGATTTTTGCATGAGGATAACCGTGCTTCAGTAAAGGCAATAATATATGGATCTTCCTCCGATACAAGAACTTCAAATTGTGTGAATTTGTTTCTTTTGCATTGTGCATTAAAAAAGTATATTTTAGAGGTAAAGTCTCGTTTCCATTTTTAAGAATAGCTCTGTGTACTTATTAATAAGTGTCTTTTTTGAAGTTGATTTTTGGTTTACTAGGTTTGGTTTGGTGGGATGTTTACGATCCGACCTGCTCTGATTTGTTCATGTGAGCAATTAGTCTGACATTGCAACCTTTTCATGCTCTGGATTTGACAACAAACATGTATATATATATATATATATATATATATATATATATATATATATATATATATATATATATATATATATATATATATATATATATTAAACATATCGTAAACATATCATTTAAAAAAAAAAAAAAAAAAAAAAATATATATATACATATATATATATATATATATATATATATATATATATATATATATATGTAATATATATAATATATATATATATATATATATATATATATATATATTACATATATATATATATATATATATATATATATATATATATATATATATATATATATATATATATATATATATATATATATATTTTTTTTTTTTTTTTTTTTTTTAAATGATATGTTTACGCCTGACAAGCTTTTTGTGTAGCCACAAATAACGCTGTTCCGATTTGTCATCATACCATTGCTGGGCCCGGTTGCTCGGCGGTTAGATCAACGGGCTGTTCTAATCCACTTACTGCTACTTCGAAACTTGTGCTGTTTCGTTCATCCCACCTCCGTCTATCGGAAGAGACACAGAAAGCCGGTGGTCCCTACCACCTGGTGTCTATGCCACGGGTAATAAAATATCACACACGGAGTATACGACTAACCTGTTGTGATTCTATCTCTCAACAACATAATTCACGGCAGGAGCGTCCATGACGCGGCTCAGTTAATAATGCTATACACCTGGCATGAGGCCACGATTGCCAAAAACACTTAAATATCATATTATATAATTAATACTCTATTCTGTATTTGTTGTTACTAACTATGGCATTTTAGAAAAATATATAACATTGCAACGCACGCATTTTTACTCAATATTTCATTTCTGAGTGTTTACATTAATATGCACTACAGCATATATTAAAATTGTTAGTGCAAATGTTATTCGCGTTAATTGTATTGATATTATACGTTGGCACATTGACAGCGAGCATTGTGCACACACATTGAGCGGTTTAGAGGACTTCGGCTAGATAAAATCGTATGTGTCAGCTATGGACGTGCAAAAAAAAAATAATTGCAACCATGGAGAGGCGAAGACGCGACCAATTGAGCTAAGATATGACTAGATGTAATTTTCTATGTGGTTCAAAAGAGAAGTCAGAACGGCTCTTGGAAACCATATGTATTGATTAGGACGTTTCGCGTATGTGTGGAGATAGTCGATTTGAAATTTCCGGAACCTAGAAATGTTCTTTCCTATGAATTTTGTTGTTGATTTGTAATCTAATGGGGTCCTAGAACAAATTCAGCTTGGTTGCCCAAATGGCAAGTATGGCAAATCTCGTAATCTGCATAAATCCAACATGGCCGCCAGACGCCGTCTGGAAAATTAACTTTCGAACCACTTGCCTTAGAATGATGTATAATGCGTCTTTTTAGGGGTTTTCGGGTATGTAGAATCCATTTTTGATGTTATTTTTTGAATTTCAGGTCAAGGTCATGTCAAATTCAAGATGGCCGCCCAACGCCACCTTGAAAATTAAACTTTTGAACTACTTGCCATAGAATGATGTATAATGCGTCTTTTTAAGGGTTTTTAGGTATGTAGAAGGCATTTTTGGTGTTATTTTTTCAATTTCAAGTCAAGGTCAGGTCAAATTTTTATTTGCAGAATCCTTTTGGTGTTATTTTGAAAAAAGTCAGGGTCCGATGCTAGAGTTAAGTCAAGGTAAAAACTATCACATCTTGATGGACAATGAACTAAATTACAGTTTATATACAAAACTAAATACAACATTTGACATATTTAGAGATTAGAACATCATGTCATGTTTTAATCACATTTGTTAAATGTTATAGTACATAGATCATTATGAACATTGGATTAGATAACTTTGAAAATACTTTCAAAATAGTCTCAAATCAAAACTACCATGAAATTCTTTCATCGGCCTTAGTATGTCTTACAAAAACAAAACAAAAGTTGCATCTTCCTGAAAACACGTTTTGAATTTTGCCTAATCTTACTCCCATTCATCTAAATCATCAAAAATAGCGAGATCATCCATAGCATCGTCACTGTCCTGATCGAAACCATCTTCAAAATCCTCTGCCTGAATATCCTCCATCTCAGCACCCTCCTCATCTCCAGCCTGAGCAACCTGTCGGTTAGTGTACGGATTGCAGCAGTCCTCTCCGCCAGACCAGTTACAGTATGGCGTACATGAAAGATGCTGTTTGTGACAGCCACATGCCTCAGTACTGCACTTCTTGCCCTGTGCCCTACACTGACAACGAATCACGTCAATCAGCTCAGGTGGAGCTGGGTCGCCTCCAGCAATGACAGGAATGGGGATGTCATCCCGAATTTCCCACCCAAAGTGAGTAATATCTGTTGACTCATCAGGTGGGGCTTGGCAGTTTGCCGCTTTCCACAACATGACCTGTAGATGAGCCCGTGCTGCAACAGGTTGGCAGATGTTGGAGGCAGGGCCATGACTTTAGGATTTTTCTTCTTCTTTGTGAAGAGTGTGAAGCGAGCAGACTCCATGGATGTCCCTGGCGGCTGATCATATAGAGCAATGAAGAAGGGTTTTGCTGCCTCCATCATCTCTGCGTGTGTGATACCTACCTCACCTAGCACATTAGCCAAACCTGGATAGTCCCCAGCAAGCAAGGTGTTCAGTGCCCTGATCTTTCCTTTGCCATAAGGATATGATGTTGTGTCACACATTTTGGCCCCAGGTCAGCGCAGGTGGCATTGATATCCAGAACTGTCCTATCCCACCGCTCCATCTGTACCTTGCATTGCAGCTCTGCCCGATAAACCCAATAGACTTGTAGAGCAAACACGTCTGTGTCATCGCTAAGCACGCGAATCACACCCTGGCCACAGCTGGCAGCCTAAAGGACATATGATATCATGGTGACGTCTGCCTCATCATGACCAAATGTACCATCATCCTGAGTCTCCAATTTCATATTTTCTCCAAGATTGAAAGTACTCAACACACTTGCCAGCCTCCGCTTGTTATTCTTGCTCTTCATGATTGCATCTCTCTTAGGCAGATGACTGGTTATGGAGAGTTCATAGTCAATGACAACTTCACTAGCCCGCCGCATTCTCTCGTGGTCCTTAGCAGAGACATCCTGGTACTTGTCAAAGACAACGATTTTCTTAGTAACATCTGGATAGTGACTCAAACGACCCTGGATGGATGCAATAACATCTGAGGGGCTGCCACCATATGGCCACACCATATGATAGAACAGCTGTGAAACATCCACGATGACAGTGTCAGCAGATTTTGGCGAGATCTCAACCACACCGAGACGTTTGACCAAACCTGATTTGTTGGCTTTGCGGAGACAACCATGTCCATCAATGAGCGCTGGAGGCACTGCACACAGTTCGTAGGCAAACAGAGGTCCAAGCTCCACTAGCCGCTGCTGTCCAATCATTAATAGCCGGAGAAAAATGTTCTCAAGGTATATTATTGGCCTGGCCTTGTTGCCTTTAACATGTGCCTTTAGCGCACACATCGTCTTGATTTGGCTACTGATAGCGTTGTAGAAACCATCGGGGAGATTGGCAATGTAATTGCTCTCCATCTTTTCTCCAATCATAATTGAATCTGCCACGTTCACATCAGTGGAGGCAATTTGGCCAGTTACGGGATTGTAGAGATACGGACGGTTATCTTCTAGTGGGTGTGGGTACTTCTCTACCTCTGCATGAATGAGACCCCGATCATGTGCATCCAAGGTGCGTCGGTGCTTCAACTCCTCCTTGTGTTGCTTCTGTGAAGTGAGACCTGGTGTATAATCAGAACAGATATAGTCTAGACGATCTGACACATGGACGGTGATAGGGGAGGCGTCAATCCACTCACTAACTAGATCAGCAGAAAGTGTCATGCCCTTAAGAGCTCCCTTGCCAATCCTGATAGCAGTCTGCTCTCCAAACTGGTCGGCAGAGACAGCATTCCAGTATCCATCATGGTGCCGACAGACAAGGTCCACCATGTCCTCGGCATGAAGCGCACGCATCTCCAGCAGGTACTGGGTGAGATAACGGGCGTACTGAACATGGCCAGCAAGGAAGAAGTATTTCATCACGCGTTTCATTGTCAGCTGCTTCAAATGGATGTCACCCTCACTCTCTCTGCACGCTCAAACTGGTGAACAAGGAGTGTTGGGAGAAGGAAGTTATCCACCCAGTGCCGGCCAGTTGGATGCAGGCGTGCTGTGTCTAGATACTGCTCTATTTGCTCAAATGTCTTTTCTCCTGTTGACAAATATCGCTTCAAGAGTGCGGCTGATACACCCCGAAAGGCCCGCATGGCTTTCACCCAGGACTTCCCATTGAAGATACATCTCAGCCCTCCATATGCTGCAGCCACATACGATTCCAATGCTGAACCTTTCATCAGCTTTGCGATGCAGCTAATGAATGACTGTATGATATGCATCTCACCAGGATGAATGATTACATTATGGAACTGTATGGGCTGATTCCAGCACACTTGTTTAGTTATCACAAACAGCTGCATGTCCATGCAAAGATGGACTTTTTCCATCCCTATATCAACCAGTGACTTCTGCATGTAAGTGAGTGTTGTTAATATGGTGTCAGGGTGAGAGGGTGGTGCGTCAATCAAAGGACCAAACATATAAGTGTTTGCAGGTTTGAGTACTCCCTGGCTCCTGGATTGCTGATTGTTGAAGCCATTCCACCATAGCATCTTGCTCCTGACACAGGCTGTTGAGCCACTGTGTGTCCTTCTCTTGCGCAGCCACCAAACTGGCTTGTTGAGCACACACACGTCAGCATATTTGATACCGGTGGTCTTGCTAGTAGGCACTACAGGGGCATCACCTTCTTAGGGCCAGTATAGTGCATAAGTGGAATGGCCCTGTTATTGCCCACAGACTTGGATTGTTTGGTTGTGAGGCGAGGGATTATGAGAGTACTAATCCCAGGCTGAGTGTTGCAGTTCTCGATGATCCCGGCTGGATGCACCTGAAATTCTGTTGCCATGGCGTGGGTCTCACGGCGACCATTTGGAGTTGACACCAACAAGTCAAAATTGTCATACCAACCAAATATGACTCCGACTGTCCGACTAAGTCCCATCATTCGATGAAGGGTGGCAGCATCATCACTGACATACTTCGCCGCCGACTTGCGGAACCGTAGTACCTCATCATATGATACAGTGTATCCATGTTCATGTAAAATGTGAATGAGATCACTGCTGCCAAACTTATGATGTAGTTTGACACCCAACCCAAGTGTTGTTTGGTTACGTGTGTTAGTAATACAATATTGTATGGATTGCGATAAACTCAGTGATGCTTTTGTGACTTCACCATTTGCTATGAGCTTTGATATTAATCTAAGCAGTGTAGCACTGGTTTGTTGCTTTGTTTTGGCGTGGGTGAAATCACCAAGATCATATTTTTTGTTGTTGAATGGAATACCACGAGCCTCAGTCGTGATCTTTCTCACCAAGGCATCCTCGTTTTCCTCATCTACGGTGTCCACTTCAGAAATCTTCACGATATTACTTACATACTCACGGAATCCAACAATGGATGCACAACCCTCAATGCTAAGTACTACCACATCATCACCCAAATGCGTAACCAGTTTGGTAAACATTTGCTTTCGTGTCAACTGACCACCATAACCGACATACTTATCATGTAGTTCAATGGATGTCCAAGTACATATCTTTCGATTAGTATACATCTGGTCAACAAGCAATTGCAAAGCTTCATCATCAATCTTTGAGGTTTGGTCTGTATGAGCAGGGATTTTTCTGAATCCATCATAACATCGAATATGATACTGTGCCTCAGCTGCAGATAAATCATGTACACCATGACAACGTAGGGCAACTTCCCTACTCCACGCATTATTACGATCTTCACAATATTGCAATACAATACTCTTGAAAGGTGGAGCATCTTTGACACCCATTTTTTCGCACTGTACTACCCTGTCCCACCTATCAGGATGTTTAGGATTTACAGGTTCACAAGCTTCACCACAAAACAAGCATTGTTTTTTGAAATCGAAGTCTATCACTTGTGACCTTCTCATTCTGGCAACTGGTGCGTCATCGCTCTCTATCAAACCTTCCTTCCTCTTTTTAGCCACAAGTTTTTTTTATATGATCCTTGGAGGTGAATGAGCAATAACAGTTTTTTATGAAGTTCGACTGATGCTTGCTCTCCCTGGGAGTCAAAGATGGCCTGCATTCTATTACGGGTCTCATCGTCATGCCTCAATATTGAGCTCTCAATGATTTTCTTGACTGCTTGTAGCTTGAATGTTTGGAGTGGTCCAGATTTGCTGCAGGTTGAGAGCAGGCACTTTCCATCAGCATTGGCCATCTCGAATCTTGAAAATGAAAGAAAGAAAACTATTCTTTGATTAGGCCTGATTTGAAATCTCTATAACAAATAAAAATTTGACCTGACCTTGACTTGAAATTGAAACAATAACACCAAAAATGTCTTCTACATACCTAAAAACCCTTTAAAAGACGCATTATACATCATTCTATGGCAAGTAGTTCAAAAGTTAAATTTTCAACGTGGCGTTGGGCGGCCATCTTGAATTTGACATGACCTTGACCTGAAATTCAAAAAATAACATCAAAAATGGATTCTACATACCCGAAAACCCCTAAAAAGATGTATTATACATCATTCTAAGGCAAGTGGTTCGAAAGTTAATTTTCCAGACGGCGTCTGGCGGCCATCTTGGATTTATGCAGATTACGAGATTTGCCCATACTTGCCATTTGGGCAACCAAGCTGAATTTGTTCTAGAACCCCATTAGATTACAAATCAACAATACAAATTCATAGGAAAGAACATTTCTAGGTTGGTGTATTGAACACATAGGAATGTCAAATCGACTAAGATACTTACTCCACTAACGGCGGCCATTATGTACGTCATATAGCTAACACCGACTAGAATGTGTTGATACCTTCAGAAAGGGGAGCATGACGCGTTATCTCAAAGAATTAATTAGGCAATCGTCTCTGCATTTTGTAAACCTACAACCCGATATAAGTCAACTAGTCACGAACTACTTACGTAAAACAACAATAATGTAAAACAACACACCAAACACTTCAGTGTCTACTTTGTGTAGTACTATTTCCATGTTAGTGTTAGGAACCAGGTTTGCCTGAGCCTTCTAAAAGATCGACTGGTATCAAAAGGTACATAATTGTCATTCTGAAACTAAATCATACAATCACCCGTCTTGATCGCGATAAATATACCATTATACATTTATTGAGCGATTCCAATTCCTCAATACTTATTAGTGGTGGTGGAAAATTTTCAATACGACATGTACGTAATAATTATGTAGCAACGGCCTTGTGACATGAGCTGTCAAACTGATTCTAGGACACACAGTCTTGTTCATTGAAGTAAAACCATCACTCATACACGTAGGTCTAAATGTTGCTAGGGTTTTCACTCAAAACATAGGGTTAGTTGATTCCCCAGCAATATTGCTAGTTTGCGCTTGCAAGATGTTATGATGAGTAAGCTCTTAGTTGCTTTTATGTTATAAAAAGCCGACTCATCATCTGTCTGAGAAACCCAGTCGTTGTCCCATTTCATTGAGGACTGCCATCTCCTGGACAAAATGTCCCTAGACAATATCCCCCTAGGACAAAATCTCCCTAGGGCAATACCCCTGAACATTATCCCTTGTTCATAAACAACAATGACACAACAATCAACAATAAAATAAAATTTATATTTATTATAGTGTGTAATATACTGGGTCACGGGTAGGTTCAAAATATCAAAGATAAAGAATTGTGAGTGAGTATTGTTAAACAAAGAAAATTAATAAAGCTCAGTGTGTTGTAAAACTACATTACGCAGTATCATTTTATGTAGATTATTAAAAATATTTATAAATATTATATGCATTTATATATTTATTAAAGTAGTTTATGCCTGTATGTGTTTGTATGTCTGTATGTCTGCCTCTATGTCTGGCTGTCTGTCTGTCTGTCTGTCTGTCTGTCTGTGTGTGTGTGTGTGTGTGTGTGTGTGTGTGTGTGTGTGTGTGTGTGTGTGTGTGTGTGTGTGTGTGTGTGTGTGTGTGTGTGTGTGTGTGTGTGTGTGTGTGTGTGTGTGAGAGAGTGTGTGTGTGTGTCTGTCTGTCTGTCTGTCTGTCTGTCTGTCTGTCTGTCTGCCTATCTATCTGTTCCGTCATATCTCCGCCAGTTTCGCATAAATGGGGCTGACATTTTGCAGCTGTACTCGGTTGCCGGGGATGGTTCCTTCAATAAAAATTCGAAATTCGGCCGTGGTGGGGATATTCCGAAGGAACGCATGTAGACGATCGACGTAGATTTTCTAACACGGAACAATAGGAGTTCGAAGTTACGTACAATTATTAGCAAAGCTATACGTGTTTTCTACGATTGTTATTAGTTATGCGATCTACGTCAGAAGTTCATATATGTTTTGGGGCATGAAGTTGTATCCATCATTGCCATTGGCATTGCCCTATCAAAATTTGACTTGTAAGGGGACATACGTTCTTGCAATGGCAGCTTTTTTCTCCCGTGCAATGTCGGGCAACTTGCCTAGTTACATAGAATAGACATGCTATATTATTGTACTTTTTTCTTCACTGGTAGACGTCATGGCTTTGTGTTGCTGGAAATGGCGTGTATCACCACAAACAGTAAGTACCACGAGTTAATGGCAGAACTGTTACTGCAAACTTATCAAATTTAACCGTTCTGGACTACCGCGTTCCGTATTCGAAATGTAATAATGTTGTGAGACATGGCATTTAAAGATTACGTCGACATTTCTCGGGATGTCGGAGTTTCCGGAATAAAGAACAAACACACCGAAATACCCAACAAGACTGTGCCACTAAATCGTACTCGAAGATAATAAACATAGATATATTTCACTCACAAAACTCTCTGTTACCATTTAGCTACAACGATCTTGCATCAATCATAGGTTATTATTGTTTTATGGAGAGCAGAACGTATTCTACCAATGTCAACGAACAAATATTACCAACGACTATATAATGTTGACACACTGCTTAATAAGATACTACTATACTTAATAGTATCATTTGCCAATTTTCCACGAACATGTTTTATATAGTTCACACATTTTAATGTTTGAAGAATATTCGTAAACAATGTTTAATTAACATTCTTCTTGTTATGAAATAGAATAGAAAGCTACTTTTGGAAAATTTTCATTTAATGTTAGTTCTTAAATGTTAATTTAAATTCTAATTTGCTTACTGCAGCCTGAAATCCCCCCACCAAAACCACCGTCACACAGAAAAGAGAACATATTCGCTGAAGTCGACTTCACGGACCGAGACAAGCAAACTTCCAAAGTAAGTGCGGTTAAAAGTCATATGAAATAAAGTTGAATTTCACGAGGCCGATCAGGCCATGTTGCACAGTCTTCAGTGTCTGAATGTATAGTCCTACTGAGCGGTTCAACGAGAGCTCTATCTATAACAGAACATTGTAGACAATACTAACATGATGTTGCTGTGCACTGCATGCTGCTGAATAGTAAACATTGACATTATGTGAAATGATAGATGCTAACTTTATGATGATGCTCACTTTGTAGATAAAGGTCGTGATTGTGGCAACATCACGACTGGTGGTGATGATAATAATTATTGTGACGATGACGATTCCAGCTAATATTATGATAATTACTAAGACGATGATCGTGGTTAGTGAGAGTAGAGATGATAGTAATTATTATAAGGATTGGGATGATAATGATAGTTATGTCATATTGATAACAATTGTACAAATTATGATAATAGGGATATTGACAGAGATTTGCAGTAACTGGTAGCGACGACTGTAGTGGTGATGATGACGATTCTTATTATCATGATTATGAAGACAGCATACGCGACATTCACGCAACGGTTATTGCTGTTCCTATTTAATAGACCCCGCTGAAACTTCTCTATGGAAGTTACCCAGCTCTGGCCCGCCATCTCACGTCATCATGTCGCTCTGACGTCGCTCGTGTTCGCGCCATCTTTCACTGGATGACGTCATTCAACTACAAGGACATCGATCTTAAAGAGAAACATCTCGAGTTGAATCGACCCATCGATGGTCTACTGAGCATAGTAGACCAGAAGTACAACCACGCGTGTTTCTTCAAACGCTTAGCCAGGTATGCTAGCAGAGGGATGCTTCGGGAATGTTGTATCAAACTGGAATGTGTTATCAAAGGAAAAGCGTTTCGCGTTTCTTGAAATAACAAAAATGTAAAATCCATATGATATGTAGGCCCTAAATAGTTTCTTAACATTCGTCGGAGGCACGACATAAAGAACGCGGTATTACTGCGAATACTGAGCTTACACAAGAATTTCTTAATATAGCCAAAGTGTACCTGATATATGTCAAGTGTATTTTGACAGAGTACATGGAGGTCACGGGTTAAAGACGAATGGTGTGACAGATGGAAGACAAGTGACGTTACTTTGACCACATGCCTCATATTGATTGATATTAGATGATGTTGAGGAAAAGTGGTGAAAGGATTTCAGCGAAACTTGTGAAGTTGTATAGACAGGGTAGAACTGACTGTAAGAAGACGAAAACAATAACACACAAACTAAGTATCATACGAATGGAGTCACGAGAAGGAGGGACGGGAGGAGGGAAGTTAGGAGGGAGGGGAGGAGGGAAGGGAGGAGACAGGGAGTGAGTGAAGGAGGCCAGGGAGGACGGAGCGAGGGGAGGAGGGAGGGTGGAGGAGGAGGTTACTTTGAACACATGCCTAATATTGATATTTGCTGAAGTTGATGAGACGTTGTGAATGGATTTTAGCGCGTAGACGACTGGACGGACACTGTTATGAACATGTACTATAAGGGAATTGAACATGACGACAGTTCAAATATAAAGAACTATGTAGAAAGTAGTGAATAGATGCCGTACGTGCTGTATTTCACAACAAATCACAAAATTTGCTCCATTATTGATTTGATTCGTGACAAACACAGTTACAAACATATTCGTGGGGATCACATCCAGTTTGTCGCATACGTTTCATGTGGCTGACTTCGCCAACGACAAGGCCACAAAAGTCCTATCCATACTGGCATTATATAACACAAATATAGTTACCGGGTATATTAGTTAACTTTGACGCGATAATGCTATTAAAACACGCGTGACATGATTTTATTGATCAATCATAATGTACTTCAATTATCTTATCTTCCTCACAGAGCTGCGGACCTTGCTTGTGTCGTCATCACCGGTGTAAACAAGAATGGCTCCTATTTGGTCGGCGAGCAAGGCTTGCGTCAAAAACAGGAGAAACGCGCGCAGTGGAACGCCGTTCTAGTTGACAAGGAATGGCGTCTGCTGGACGTGATGTGGGCGTCCTGCGCTCTCGTCAGACGCCGTGTGGCCCATTGGTCTTTGATCGACGTGCACGGGGAGACATTCGAAGATGAGGATATCGACGAAGAGCCGGGGGAAAAAGACGACCAAACCAACGAGTTCTTCTTCCTCACTGACCCTGATCAGTTCATCTGCACGCACCTGCCCGACGACCCGCTCTGGCAGTTGCTTCCCCGGCCGCTGAGTACGCTGCAGTTTGAAAAGTACGTCTACGTAAGGGAAAGGTTCTTTGCAATGGCACTGATTCTACCCGACAGCCAGCGCTATTGCGTGCTGAAGACAAACGACGACGGTGTAGTAACCGTGAAGTTCGGATTTCCAGAAAATCTCGCAAGATTCGCAGAGTTTCGTTACATGCTCTTCAAAGAATTTCCTGACGGAGCTATGTCCATCAGTGACAGAGTCGAGTCGAAGAACTGGAAGGGATGTATATTCGGCCAGCAGTCAAAGGAACAACTCAGCTACCTATGTCACATGCCTACTGTTGGCAAATTCCGCATGGATATCTTCGGGCGCCACGTGGAACGTGATAAGGACTTGGATCTCGTATGTTCTTACGTCATCGTGTGCGACTCGACAGATAACCGTTTGCCGGACGACCCGGAAATCGGCTGGGGCCCCGGGAGGGAATTGGAAGAGGTGGGACTAACCGCAGAAACCCACACCGAAGCGATGTTTGACGTAACCGATCCTGTTGTGGTAATTCGGTTCAGCAAGAAGACCAACAAGGAGATGGTGTTCTGGCACTCTCTGAAGCACAAAACTTTCGACCATGAGCAACTCCAGTCGCGCATCTTTCTGCAGGTACGCAATGATAATGTCATTGTTGTTCTCCGATTGCCGGAGCCGGAAATGTACGCTTACAAGCTGTTCGCCAAAATTCGCGCCGAAGGAGGAGACATCCCGAACGTGTGCAATTATCTGATCCGCTTCAAGAGGAGCGCAGGCGATCCAAGCTCGCCGTTCCCACCTCTCCGTTCGGGGCTTGTCGGACCCGGATTACAAGCTCGGAATCTTGGCATTGTGGCGACCGAACGAGAAGCTAACACCGGGTACATATCTACCTCGTTAAAGGATGTGAATCTCACATTTACCTTACCTTCGTCGGATTACATAATTTTCTACGAGATCGGATTTCTGCAAGCGGATGGTGCCCGACGGCCAATTGATGTTTCGGTGGACACCCAGGGCAAGAAAGCGCAGATTCAGCTGACTTTGAAGGGATTCGGCGAGTATGCGTTCAACATGTTTGTCCGGCGACCGTCCGATGACATCCGAATTCACCACGTCCACTCCGTACTCATAGAGTACATCGAGAGGCCTGAGGGGGAAGAAGGAGATACTTCCAACGATTCACCAGAAGACGGTGGCCATCCAGAGGAGCGCGGCGTATCTAGGACCGACGAACCCACGGCGACCCAGCAGGACTTTAGTTTTGCAGCAGGATTCAAGATGATGTTCAACCTTGGTCTGGTTTCTACAAACCGCAGCTACGATGACGAGAACGTGGAGATGCCACTTGACGACGAAGCAGTAACGACCAAGCAGATTACGTATGAACACTTAGAAACACAAGCAGAGAAGTACAGTATTAATTTACCGGAGTCCGGAGAGGACTTTCTTTTCTCTGTTGAACGCAAGGCCGCGCAGTATCCAACAAATTTCATCTGGATGGATCGAAAGGATGATGAATTTGGTGAGGATGTCTTGACTACGAGCCTTCCTCTAGAGGGTGCTTACATCGTCGATGTGTTCGAGGTGCAGGACAACAACCGATTGGTGAACGTGACCCGCTACCACATCCATCGACTTGAAAAGGTAAAGCACAATTGTACAACTAAAAATTCAAACATTATATATAATTATATATATATATATATATATATCCTTTTATCCTTGTACAACTAAAAATTCAAACATTATATATATATATATATATATATATATATATATATATATATATATATATATATATATATATATATATATATATATATATATATGTATATATATATATCCTTTTTTATTTTCAAATAATCTCTTTTCTCTCACATTTTAAATGCCTTCGTGATTTTAAATGCCTTTCTTATTTCATGAATACATAACACAAAAACGACATAATTAAAATCATATCATCAAGTTGTAGGAGGATCTCTCGAATCCCCTTTCGCTGCGCCTGGCATGGCTATCCGTTTTATTGTAATGTAAATGTAGTGTATGCAAGTTTGCTAGGTAACCAGGAATAACGTCAAAGCGTGTTACTAAACATTACTCAATTTTGTATGTGTGCAAATTACAAATTAGATAGATCATCGTACACATTTGGAAAATACTTCTCCTATTTACTGTAAAATAATAAAATGTTTATTTCCAATTATTATCTTTTGCATTTTATTAAACATTTTAAAGAAGTTTCCTAGATTTAACATATAAGACACTAAACTTTCTATGCTACCTTATGCAATGGCGCGATGTGTCTAAAACACATTACTTCGCAAGATAAGTAACATAAACGTGTGCAAATTGTGATCAAACACTTAGGTCACATAATTGTGATCAAACACTTGATCACGTCATGCTATAACGAATATACACAACTAAGAGAATAATCCCTATCAGTACTCCCTGCAGCAAAATTAACTATGTATAGATCCGGGACATACACAACTAAGAGAATAATCCCTATCAGTACTCCCTGCAGCAAAATTAACTATGTATAGATCCGGGACAAAGTTCTGCCATCGGAATCTGCTTCCCCTGTACGTATGTTATCGGTACGTTGTATCTTTGGAGTTTCAACAGCATTGTGTCAAACCGTGGTGGTGCACAGGCTAATGGCTTGTGATCAGACTAAACAGTCGCCTCTCGACCGTATGTGTATTGGTGAAATCTCTCACACGCAAACACCACCGCGAGCAGCTCTTTCTCTATTTGCGGGTAATTTTGTTCCGCGCTCGTCATGCATGTGGATGCATACGATACAAGTCGTTGCTCCTGAAGCAAAGCAGCTCCAAGACCTTGATGTTAAGCGTCACATTGTAGGACATGCCAAGTACGGTATCCAAATCGTCCCTTGAGGTCGGTGGTTGCATGTCGTGAATGCCCTGGATCTTTACTGGATCAGGGCGTACGCCATCAACTTATAGTATGTGTCCAAAGTAGGTGACTTGGTGAGTCCGGAAGATATGCTTGTCCGGGTTTAACCTGATCCCTCGTTCTCACAAAATACATCAAATGCGCTACGTAATCCTCGATTTGCCTTGTTTGCAAGTAACACTACTACTTCACCTAACGAAGAAAATAAAGTTCACGCACACGCACAACACCAGATAACAGCAGGTGACATGTGAGACAGGCCCCCAATCACATCAAAAGTGTCAGCATATTTCAACAGAGCCACGCCGGCGACGCCTATTACTAAACTACCTATAATAAACTAATTTTCCTGACGTATGTAGATGTATGTATCTTTCGTAGAATGGAACAGGAGGCATTAATTTGTCCAGTGCAAAATATATGTAGTATCGTTTTCCACTCACTCTAACATCACTTCTACAGTGCACTGACCTTTCACATGCAAAGTATTAAATGAGCTCATCTTGGCTAGCAAGCTACATGGGATATTTGTGTTATATTATGTTCCAGCCTGCATCCACCGAAGTACCAGAGGTCGTGGTCGAAGAAAAAGACGACGAAGTACCAGAAATCATAGTCGAGCAACCACCACCAAACTTAGAACGTAAGTATTGGCTGTCTAACACTGACATAGAGTACCGAATGAAATTGTGATGGCTGCTAAACTACGTGCGATGTGATGCAATAAAACAATAGTAATGAAAACATTTGCTTTATTCGCTCTTCATCACCTCTCTCTTGGGACACCTGACACCTGGAATGTCAACTGTGTATTAAGACCTTGGACCAAAAATATAACCTGCATGTGGGATGTACAATACGTGTAATTGCGGATCCAGGACCAATAGCGAAGGCTGAATCATAGGATCAGAAGACAATCCACCTAACTATGCCATCAAACAGCAATAACATCTATCAAAAAACAAACCATGCTTGTTTAATATATTACCATTTCTACACAACTCAATATGTATTAGATACCAGGTGTATCGGCATGAACTGACGATATATTGAAAATGGCACTGGCCACTGGTGTATAACATTGTTACGTCGTGTGCACAAATGCCTATATGGATACAACGTAAAACCTATATTATTGTGTATCAATTGTCTATCCCAAAATTCATATTTCCTTTACCCATATCAATGTAACTAATGCAAAATAACAACTGGCCATTTAGGTTATACATTAATTAAGATATCTAGGTTATACATTAGTTAAGATATCCAGCACAATTCTCCGATTTATCACAAGTCCCTAAAATCCGGGGTGAGGCTGACACCGATACCTGTGATAAATTTTTGCTTTCCTTATCTTTTCCGTCCCTGTTCCCGTTTCACTGCCTTCTTCGTCACCCGTCTCCACTTCCCTTTTCCTCCCTATCGTTCTCCACTCCCTTCCAACCACCGCCAAATCTCTCTACTCGCAGTTCTCCCATCTAAATCTCGGTCTTCGTCTTCTCATTCGTGTCATTACAATATTATGCATTATGTATATTATCATGTTTATAATAATACTGTCTTTGGTGAAGAATCATTAATAATAAATTTTGGGCGGTGGACATTATTTGTTAAACCGATCCACATATACACCGACTACCTAATGTGATTGCGGCAGTACTAATTACGGATAACATTGTGAAAGCGACCAGTCATCATCTCTCATCTATACTAGTCACGGCAGAAGTGTCCACGACTCGACTCAGTCAGTTCGGCCTGTCATTTCTCAACAACCTATCACGAGGACACGACTGAATGAATGAACGAACGAACGAATGAACGAACGAACGAACGAATGAACGAATGAATGAATGAATAAATAAATAAATTAATGATTGAAATAACCAATCAGTTATATTCAACATGTCCATTATCTTCTTCCTTCGTAAGATGACCAGTGGTCAAGACATGCATGTTCTTAACAATGGGTTACGATTAGCCCAGCAATTAGTCGGCACATTGACATTGCAGAAGTCAAACAGGAGCGCCTATTCCAAAAACTAACCTTGCGGCTGGAAACGGCTTTGAGGAGCGAGAACACGGAAAAGCTGTCGCGCGCCATTGACGAATTCAGAGACGCCCAAGTAACCAACGGCGAAGAACTTCTTAAGGCAGGCGAGCGACGTCTCGCCGCCCTGCAAGTGTACGGAGGTAAGTCGGAGAACGCACCGAATATGCTCGTGTAGTATGTGGATGCTTGCAACCGCCAGAGAAACGATCGTCCACTTCCCATGAGTTCGCAATAACACAGCCGCTCCAGCTTCAATGTAATACAATATACCAATGTCGCTAATATACATAGTTCGGGGTTGGGGTGTTTAATGTGAAGTACATATCTTTGTATCGACCACTCTGCTATGTTTTCTAGGATTTTTAAAAACTGATATACATTGTTTTTCGTGCCGTGTTATTCAATGTTGTTCGTACTGAAACCGTTTTCAGCGGCGAAATATGAGCGTTTGAGATGTGGCCTTTACAGTGATATTATTATGAGATTAATTTGAAGAGATGTGGGTCTTTTGATGGGTATGCCACGAAATAGGCGAAACTTGTACATTAATACAAGATTGTCCGCTTCGTAAATTATCATGGTTCAATGTATGTATGTATGTATTATTTCAGGAAACACATTACATATTCAACGATGGATAAACCGGGTTGTTAACATGTTCGAAGTTAGCAACAAGACTACTGCGTTTATAACCCCTGGTGTATGTGTGGACAAGTTAGCAACAAGACTACTGCGTTTATAACCCCTGGTGTATGTGTGGACAAGTTAGCAACAAGACTACTGCGTTTATAACCATTGGTGTATGTGTGGACAAGTTAGCAACAAGACTACTGCGTTTATAACCCCTGGTGTATGTGTGGACAAGTTAGCAACAAGACTACTGCACTTATAACCCCTGGTGTATGTGTGGACAAGTTAGCAACAAGACTACTGCTCTTATAACCCCTGGTGTATGTGTGGACGAGTTAGCAACAAGACTACTGCACTTATAACCCCTGGTGTATGTGTGGACAAGTTAGCAACAAGACTACTGCGTTTATAACCATTGGTGTATGTGTGGACAAGTTAGCAACAAGACTACTGCGCTTATAACCCCTGGTGTATGTGTGGACAAGTTAGCAACAAGACTACTGCTCTTATAACCCCTGGTGTATGTGTGGACAAGTTATCAACAAGACTACTGCTCTTATAACCCCTGGTGTATGTGTGGACGAGTTAGCAACAAGACTACTGCACTTATAACCCCTGGTGTATGTGTGGACAAGTTAGCAACAAGACTACTGCGTTTATAACCATTGGTGTATGTGTGGACAAGTTAGCAGCAAGACTACTGCGCTTATAACCCCTGGTGTATGTGTGGACAAGTTAGCAACAAGACTACTGCTCTTATAACCCCTGGTGTATGTGTGGACAAGTTAGCAACAAGACTACTGCGCTTATAACCCCTGGTGTATGTGTGGACAAGTTAGCAACAAGACTACGGCACTTATAACCCCTGGTGTATGTGTAGACAAGTTAGCAACAAGACTACTGCACTTATAACCCCTGGTGTATGTGCGGACAAGTTAGCAACAAGACTACTGTACTTATAACCCCTGGTGTAAGTGTGGAGAAGTTAGCAACAAGACTACTGCACTTATAACCCCTGGTGTATGTGTGGACAAGCAATACTAAGGGATGAAGTAAATTATCATTTTGAATTGTTCTTCGCTGTACGTGGTAGGCGAAGCACCTCGACAAATAGTACTTGATAACTTTCTTTGTTCCTGACTCCAGTTCTCACTGAAGGAATCAAGAACAAGAGTCTACAACTGCTGCGGCGAGGGCTGAAACGGGCTAAGATTGAAGATCTGCGCAAGGAGCTTGGCCCGCTCATTGACCAAGCCCATAAGTTGTTCGTTAGACTGAAACGTATCGAGGAGATTAACCGTGAAGTCATAAATCTGGACAATGTTTGTAGTTTGAAGTTACATAATAACAATCTCTGATATGTTTAAGAATACAATAATGCATACAACTAACGAGCAGTGAAGACGATGGTAATATTTATATTGTGGCAACGTTAACAGTTACGTTTATGACATTACTACGTAAAAATTTTACGTTGTCAGAACGCAACTTACATTCGTTATCAGTATATTTTGCGATATCAAAAACCATTACATGATAGATGATAGTAAATATTTGTGTCTGACATGATACGTTAAAAAAGCTAGTTTGGTAAAGCGAGCGAGAAAGAGAGAGAGAGTACGTGTGTACGTGTGTGTGTGTGTGTGTGTGTGTGTGTGTGTGTGTGTGTGTGTGTGTGTGTGTGTGTGTGTGTGTGTGTGTGTGTGTGTGTGTGTGTGTGTGTGTGTGTGTGTGTGTGTGTGTGTGTGTGTGTGTGTGTGTGTGTGTGTGTGTGTGTGTGTGTGTGTGTGTGTGTGTGTGAGAGTGAGAAAAGAGAGATAGAGAGAGAGAGAGAGAGAGAGAGAGAGAGAGGGAGAGAGTGAAAGAGAGAGAGAGAGTGAGAGAGAGAGAGAGATTAGAATTCCGAGGTAAAGCAGAATAGGGTATTGCAGACAGTTCGTAGTTCACATTCCTCACCTGGATTGCAGAAAGCGATAGCTGAAATGAGGCGCTACAAGAAGCCACATGACGCCATAGTCAAGGTCATGCAGGGAACACTTCTTATGCTCGGAGAACCAGAGGAAATAGTCGCGGTAAGTCAATTCTTTTCAATAGTCATTGTCTTTTCAACAGTAGTTCGTAACACGGGATTTCCAACGCAGAAAAGGAAAGCACGTATCAAGCTGCATTCCTCATACAATATCCCAGCAGTGATATCATTGACGACAACGTTCTGCTATAACGCGTTGTGTTCTGGTTTATATTTCGACATTCTGAAACCACCACATCGGTGATATGACTGTATTTTTGTTTGCCATGTATTTGACAGGTGTGGAAGAATATCTCCGCGTTGATGGGGAAGACCGGAAGGATGAGCATTAAGCGTCGGATTAGTGAGTTTGACGTCGACAAACTACACATCGACACAGCGAGGCGGGCGAGATGCATTCTTGCCAAGTACGACATTCTGGCGCTGAAAGAATTCAGCAGAGTCGCCTTGCCGTTTTTCTGCTGGGTATGTTCTAGATCAACCTTTAGTTATTTAGCATAGGTTGAGATTCACGCATTATTTCATCACTCAACACTGCTATATCTCTCCATGTCCATGTATTTATTTCTTACGTTTCAGACAATCGGAATGATCAGAGAGGCGATGACGCGGTACGTGCAGGCGGGAGGCAAGTTGGACGACGAAGAGGACTGGGAAGACACGGACGACACATACGACTTGAATTTCGATGACGACGAAGAAACACAGGAAGAGAGCCTATTGTAGACTTATTCAAGTTAACACGGAAACTAATGAGTATCATTAATGAATGAGGTTTGTGACTGACACCAGTATCCGTTGGAGAATCAGCTTACTTATTATGTAGAACACGAGTGTAAGATTTGAAGATACACGGAAAACACATATGCCCGATATAGAACACGTATGGCATCACATTTTATTATTACTAGTTGACGCATCCAACCATTCGTACTGAATGTGATTCCTACCCGATACGATGCATAACCATGACTATTCGTACGCACAACGAATCTTAATAACGAAGATTCGCACCTTCTATGATTCGTACCCTAGACGTTTGGTACCTGTAATATTTATTAACGGTTGTAAAGCATTTGCTATTTTCAATTAGCTAGTTAAATGTTCGATGTGTATTAGCTACTCTGGAATGGTACTGTTGTCTTGGGGTACGATGAGTTTGTGTAAGAATCGTCCCAATACCTATTTTACAATACAAGACGTACAATCCACCTACAGTTTGTGTAAAAATCGTCCCAATACCTATTTTACAATGCAAGACGTACACTCCACCTACAGTTTGTGTAAGAATCGTCCTAATACCTATTTTACAATGCAAGACGTACACTCCACCTACAGTTTGTGTAAGAATCGTCCTAATACCTATTTTACAATACAATACGTACACTCCACCTACAGTTTGCGTTTCATAACCAGTGCACAAAGCCGATTTGTAGATCAACAAAGACAATTTTTGTTTTGGAGAATCGCTGTCTGTGTAACTCATATAGGTAATTGTATTATTTGTTTGGCAAATGATGCGTTGCCTACAACTTGGGCACCAATTGTATTAATTACATTGAAACAGTCTAACAACATTTGTGTGTTGTCAGTTATCCATGCGGAATGTGCCACGTTAACTTCAATAAGCAACCACTACCTTAACATTTGGTGACGTCACACAAAGACGAAAAGCATTTTGTAGTCAGCTGGCCTTATTGTAATTATGCTGTTCTACTACAATTTCGTCTAACTCACCTCCCCCACTTCAATGAATCCGCCACTAACTCAAGATCGTATCTACTAAGGATCAGCAATCACTTGCATCACTGGCCGATTCACGGAAGTGGAAATGAATAGACTCACTTACTGTCTCTCAAGTAGAAGTCAAAAGTCCGGCTATTTTCATAGCAAACACGTTTTGTTGTCGCGTAGTTATATTACCATTCAGCCGTACCATACAATCTTCTTCTCTTCCTTCCTTTCTCTCTCTCTCTCTTCTAATTTTTTTCTCCCGTCTTCTTCCTTGTCTTTCTAGTTTCCCCTACTTGTATCCTCAGACATATCCTACGCAAATTACCCCACCCCGCCTGGCCTGAGCCAGTCTCCCCATCCATTACTCCCCTTCCGGGTACACGACCGACCGGGGGGAACCCACGTAGATGTCCTATAATTCAACTTCCGACCTCTTGAGGCCAAGGCGGGCCGGGGCAGTCAACCCATTTACTATGTCCAAGGCTGGGAGAGTTCGATCTCTCAACAGACACACCAATTTACCTTATGGTTCAGTGACCCGTCGGTTCATGTCCCGGCACACCGACGTGTTGTTACAGTTTCTCAATCTACCCAAACTTCCAGCCCTTCTTTCCATGACTTTTATATATAAAGTGTCACCAATGAAGAAGTCAGAAAGATAATCAGTCGAAACATCAGACAACACGAAGGCTTCCTGACCACAGTCAGAAGACTCAAACTAAGATGGTATGGACACGTCACAAGATCTACTGGCAAGGCACAGTGAGAGGGAAAAGAAGGAGAGGCAGGCAAAAAAAGAACTGGAGTAACAACATCAGAGAATGTACAGGGCTCGACTTCTACGAATAACAAATGGCAACAAAAGACCAGCAAAGATGGAAACAGATTGTGCGATTATCATCAGAGGCCACATACGGTAACGGGATAGGTCAAGGTCAAGATCAATTAATAAGGCGCCATCCCAATAGTCGTTGCTCGTGGCGCTGTATGTAGTGTTCTAAAAACACTGGGAATTGATGCCACCCAGAGCAGAGCTATCAAAACTGTAGCTATGTCAGAGGCTATCTCTGAGCACGATGATAACCATCCAACCACTAGTCCAAAGAAAACTGGTTGGCGCACTCACATTATCCGGCCGTATCTACCATGAGGATGGATGCATCAACTCTACTCAACAGCATGCCTCTTCTTCCTCGTGTAGCGCAAAGAGCCACCACGGCGGCAACATCTCGCCACACAGCTGCCGTAGCAATTCCAACTTCAAATACAGCTCGCCACAAGAGGACATTTCGTGTCACAGACAAAGAATATGACTGACTGAATGAAGGACAGGCTTAGATGTTAAGTACATTTGTGGACTTAGTTTCGAAAAAATACATTCTCAGCTCTCTTTGGATGTTTGGCTGAATCTTAAATTTACGTGTTGTCGAATTACGCAGGTCAGGAATAAGATTGAGTAGAAATCGTTGTCGGGCTTACCTTTCCGCACTGCTATGTGAACGAGTCGTCGGTCGGTAACTCGTCGCCGTCTGGCACCTCGACATTCAGGAAAATGTCAAACCTTTATGAGAGTTTTTCTTTGATCCAGTTATTCGTAGCCGCCACAACGTGTAATTGATCATGCAAGGCTTATGTAGAGTTATAGTGAAGAAATGCGATTATATTTGAATAACCAAGCTGACATCGATGGCGTGATAGTAGGTTAAGCTCGTCATACACATAGCGAGTCTTAGTTGCCAACAGTTTGCTTAACGACAACTGTCTATCGATTGACCGTCGGCGGACCGATATTTCAGATGTCAGATGTCAATAAAATGTGTTGCAAACTGTTGGTGGAGAACGTACACATCGCGACAGTAGTTAGTGAGTGGAGTTCACTCATCAAGGCCGGATCGGTTCCGATCATTCGGCACTTCAGATCATCGTGGTCACTCATTGGCTTTCTCCGAACACGTGGGGGTCACTCGTTTTTGCTTCATACGAGTCGAATCACCCCGACGTTGACACCCGTTGATTAGGGATCGAGATGATGTCCCTGTTTTTTTTTATGTAGGCGGGGAAGGTCACGCCGACTCAACCGATCGGATGCTCGAGAATGCGATTGATGAAGAAGGCGGCATTCACCACGAGTTCGCACACCCACGCCACATTCGGTCTTTGGGCGATGGCCCAGTGCAAGATGTCGGTCTCTCGGATGGATTCCAGAAACGCGTCAAAATCGACACGGTTCGTGATCAGACTGGGTTCGTCCGGGTACTGACCGAAACAATTACACGACGCGTGGTAATGTCAGTATCGTCCCGTTTGCCTGTTCCTCAGGATGAAACCGTAGCTCACGTTGATCTTGAACGAGGTTGTCTGCTCCTCGAACACGTGAAGCTGGGGCTCTTTTAGAAACCTTGTGTCCAGAGTGGTCAGTTGGTGATTACTTCTCATCTGAATGGGTCCTCTTACCACGTATGGTGGACCAGTGATCGCGGACGACCTCTTGCAGGTCGGTCGATTGATCGTCGGCTACTAGAATACCACTGGGTGGTTCCAATGAACTTCGACGTGTGGAAGGATGGGACGTTCCACGGGTACCGACAGTCTCGGACGTTTCGGTAACGGCAGTCGATCGCCGCATCGTACCGTTATCATGTGTCTATTTAGAAGGGATCGGTTACTAAACGAGCGTCCGCACCCAATGCATACGTGTTCGGTAGATAGCAGTACTGTCGATGTGATTGTATACATATGATCGTCGTTAGCTGGTGGTACTAGGTTGTAGATTGTGGAATGAACGGAATGTCGCACCGCAGTTTCGACAGACGTATACCCGCATGGTAACGTGCACGTACCTACGACTGAAAGAGCACAGACATAAGCGCGACCTTTAAAATACATTTCATGACAGCCATCTTGTTAGATAAGATGAGTGTGGTGCATGGTCAACACGATAGATGGATGCACTGACTGTACGCCTAAGTAATATTTCAGTTCTGAGTACGAGTGTGGAACGTGTAATGTACGATCGATTAATCTATACAGAAGTAGAAACATATATCGGTTGTTCAATCTTTTATTATGTATAATCGATACATCAATTGCGTGTGCCTACAATGATAATACCGATTGTATTGATGCAGGAGGGGATTACGGGGATTTGCGACAGAGGCCCCGAACTTAGGGGATTTCTCCCTCACCAGAAGCTCCAAAGATGAGATGATGGGCTTACGGGGATTTCTCCCGCGCACCAGAGGCCCCGAGCTCACAAGGATCTCTTCCACGCCAGAGGCTCGTTCAATGGATGAATGAACAATCTTGATATACATAAATCATTCACTGATAATATAGAGGATACACAATAGATAATAATTCCAACAATCCACAGACTAAACCACCATATAGGTGTAATGTAATGATAATCGATTCACCATATATCACTGGTGTAAAATTTATTTAATTCAGCATTTCATTTCGTTAACAGGGTCTAGACAATGTGTCACGAGCAACTATATCATCGATGACCATGTCGATCGTTTGACTGGGGAAATGCACCCGCCAACATGATTGTTGATTCTGGAATCGTGGCATTGACACACACGCGCTCACACGCGCTCCGCAAGCGATCTTTCGCCATGCACGATGCTCGATATATCATGGATGTGTTCAGTTCGTCAACGAAGGATAGTCAATCATTCTCTGCTTGCTGTACCCTCGACTTTTTCAAGCTTCTCGCTTGATGATCATCGTTTTCCATTTCAGCGCGTATTTTCATCGTATCGGTTGCCGGAACCATGACCACCTTCTGGTAATGTTAAATATGTATATATGTATATATGTATATATATATATATATATATATATATATATATATATATATATATATATATATATATATATATATATATATATATATATATATATATATATATATATATATATATATATATATATATATATATATGGTGAATACAGACGTATAATAATAAAAATATTTTTGTACATTTGATTGTGAAAGTGATTGAAAGATCAATCTTTAGGTAATTTTTACACAGGGTTTGTTTTTTAATAATAGGATTTACAAGAGCTTGTTTGAAATCCTACGGAACAACTCCGCCCTGCATTTGAGGGTTTATGATAATAGTAATGGGAAAGATGAGTTGATACAGCTTTTTAGTAGAAGTGTTCAATGGTTGTTGGTTTATTTGTTTGTATTAAAATATATAATATGTTTATGTTGGTTTGATAGCGAGTCACTGGTCGAGAAAAAACACAACCCGCAATAGTTGGGGGTACGTATTACAATCTGTCAACTCGACTTTGCAACACATGCGCATGCTGACCACATGCTTCAGCATAGTGTCAACCAGTCCGCTGGGTGGCGCACGTAGTTAACACTCGTCTCGTCGATTCTCGTGATGCGTTTCGTCCTTGACTTAACGTATTCTATGATGCACGAATCTACACGATCCTCCAGTTCTTTGATCTTGATCACCGATATGGCTCTGTCAGCGATATCGTTATCTGTCATGCTGCATTCAGTATCACCGGTAGGGAAACAACTTGGGGCCGTGTCAGAATTTCTAATTATTACGTCTGAGACAAGGGAACAACTGGGGACCGTTTCGGTGAGGACTATGTCGCTTTCGTCCGATGTCAGATCTACGACGTCCTGCATCGTTTTCTGTAAAGTCATATATTTCACAAGGTCTCTAGTTACTTTCTAAAGACACCATTACTTGGTCACCACTTCCGCACCCGTTAGGGTATAGTTAATGTAAAGGCCGTTTCTCGCTTTCCGTATTTTTACCCGTGCAGTCGCCCCAGGATGCATGAATAGTGCCTCGTACCGATCGTCGTCACTACTTGATTGCAATGATTCATACACATTTGCATGGAATGACATCAGTTTGTTCATCGTTTCATCAAAAGCCGTTACCTATTATTCAGTCGTCGAATCACTCAGTAGCAGTCTGGTCGCGAAGTGAAACGTTGTTGTCCTTTGTCAACCGTTTGTCCTACATATGTAGCCACCATCTGACAGTTTTGTGATGCTTTTTACACTTGCAACAACCATGTTTCCAATATTGTTGAAAAGATCCCTTGTGACCTCATATAAATGCTCTCAGATGACTCTATTGACCACAGTGACTAATCTCCATGACCATTGACCTCATCACTGACAACGAACTGACCCCACCTTGACCTGTTGACTCCAGATTGAATGGAAATGCCCCTATGCATGTCGGGAAGATCCACGTGACCCACCTCACGTGTTCGCAGAGAACCCAATGAGTGACTACAATTACCTGAAGTGTCGAATGACCGGAACCGACCCGACCTGGAAGTGTGAACTCCTCTCACTAACTACTAACGACTACAATGAGTTGCCAACTGAAAAGGATGTATGTATGTGTATGGTGGGCTGTGTGAGAACTGCAAGAATATAGGATGGAATAATTAGATGTTGCAGAAAGGATTGGTGTTGTTTGTATAACGACACATTGCTAACCTTACGACCATTGGACACCGATTATTTTCGTATTTCGTTTTTTCCTTTGGCTGTCTAAAAAAGAAGCACCGATAAATATTGCACAACAAACATATATGCATGGTGCCCTGGTGCAAAGAGCAAAACGCCGTGTGTTATGATATTAATACAATTGGTGCCAATGTTGTACGGAATGCATCATTTACCAAACAAATACTGCGACAGCGATTCTCTAAAAGGAAAAATCGGCTTCGTGCGTGGCTCTGACACGCAAACTGCAGGCGGAGAAGAAGATTCTTGCACAAGCTGATCGTACCTCAAAACGATAGTACCATTCCAGAGTAGTTAATGCACACTGAACATTTAAATGACTAACTAATTGAGAATTAACAAATACTTTACAAGCGTTAATAAATGTTGCAGGTGTGAAACGTCAGGGTACGAATTATCAGGGGTACGAATCTTCTTAATCAAGATTCGTCGTGGGTACGAATAGTCATAGTTCCGTATCTTATCGGGTAGGAATCATATGCAATATGAATGGGTGGCTGCGACAACTAATAATAATAATACTAATATGTGATGACAGGCCAAATGTGGGTTCCTTGTATCTTCAACTGTTACACTGTTATTCTCTCTAATGTGTAAGCAAAACATATGTTCCTGTTCTGACACTCTGATCCTGGTTCGTTTCCGTGTTAATATGAGTAAGTCTGCGCTAGGCTCTCTTCCTGTGTTTCTTCGTCATCCAAAACGTGTGCGTCGTCCGTGTCTTCCCAGCTCTCCTCGTCGTCCAACCAGCCCCTTGCCTGAAGGATGCGCGTCACCGCATCTCCGATCATTCCGATCGTCTGATACCTAACAAATAAATACGTTGACGCTGCTGGTGTCGGTAGCACCGATGATGACCACGAGCGTGGACATGGAGGAATGTGGCGGTGGTGAGTGATGAAATAATGCGTGAATGCTATATATATATATGCTAAATAACTAAAGGTTGATCCAGAACATACCCAGTAGAAAAACGGCAAGGCGACTCTGCTGAATTCTATCATCGCGCCAGAATGTCGTAGTTGGTAAGAATACATCGCTGTGTTGATGTGTTGCGTGTCGATGGAGAGAGCACTCCGAGCACACGTATTGTTCCCTTTATGACATCGCACATGGGGTCCGGTGGACTCTTGTAGCGCCTCATTTCATCTATCGCTCTCTGCAATCCAGGAGAAGAATTACATATACCCGTTTCACAGTCTGCAATACCCCCTTCTGTTTTACTTCGGAATTATCATGTCCCCCCCTCTCTGTCTCTCTCCATTTCTCCCTCTTTCTCTCTCTCTCTCTCTCTCTCTCTCTCTCTCTCCCTCTTTATCTCTATCTCTCTCTCTCTCTCTCTCTCTCTCTCTCTATCTCTCTCTCTCTCTCTCTCTCACACACAATCTCTCTCTTTATCGTTTTTTCTGTTTTTACGTCTCTCTGTCTCTGTCTGTCTGTCTGTCTGCCTGTCTGTCTGTCTGTCTGTCTCTCTGTCTGTCTGTCTGTCTCTCTCTCTCTCTCTCCTCTCTCTCTCTCTCTCTCTCTCTCTCTCTCTCTCTCTCTCTCTCTCTTACTATCTCCCTTTCTCTGTCAGTCTCTCCCCCCTCTCGCTCTCTCTGTCTCGCCCCGTCTCTGTCTATATGTCTGTCTGTCTCTTTCTCTATCTTTATATATATATATATATATATATATATATATATATATATATATATATATATATATATATATATATAATATAATATAATATATAGAATTATCATCGATAATGTTATAGTTTTTGTTATTGTAAAATGTACTGTTATTATATTATAAAATAATAGAACAAAATTTCTTACTTCATAAAATTTTTAACGCTACAACGTTATGACAAAACATTTTAACGTAACCACACTATAACCATCACCAGCCTTTCCACTGTCCATTATTTTTATGTATCGCTGCGTTCTTAAAGACATATCAGACGTTGCTATTGTGTAATTTTCAACAACTGCACGTTTAATCCTCTTGATTCGTTTTAGCCTAATGAGCAACTGGTGGGCTTGGTCAAAGAGATGGCTCAGCTCCTCACGCAGGTCTTCACCTTTTTTGCCGCTTCAGGCGTCGCTGTGGCAGTTCTGGACTCTTGGTCTTCATTGTTTCAGTGAGATATGGAGGCCGTAACAAAGACAGGATCGATCATCGAAGAACTAAACATATATTCGATGACGATTCATATGGTGATATAAATAAATACTCAGAAGAACCTTTTGTGAGACACTTTTGCCTGTTTGCTTTCATGGTTAATGATATCAAATATACTATTTGTCGAGGTGTGTCGCATAGCAGGTCCACTGAAGAATAATTAAAAATAATAACTAACGTCATCCCTTGGTATTGCTTGTCCACAAATATACCAGTATACAAGTGCAATAGTCTTGTTGGTAACTCTTGACACGTTAGCAACACTGTTTATCCATTGTTGAACATGTATTGTGTTTCCTGAAATAATATACATACATATATTGAACCGCAATAATGTATGGAGCGGACTTTTTTTATTTCGAGGCATACCCACCAAAACACTCACGTCTCTTTAAGTTCATCTCATATTAATATCAATGTAAAAGGCACATATCAAAAGCTCCTGTTTGCCGCTTGAAGACATGTACTTCACATATAACACCACCATCCCGAACTCATTATATAGCGGACTGTGTAATTGTGGTCTCCTAGAAAGGAATTGGACGATCGTTTCTCTGGCAGTTGCAGGCAAGGGTTACTTACTGCGCTTACAACCCCTGGAGTATGTGTGGACAAGTTAGCAACAAGACTACTGCGGTTATAACCCCTGGTGTATGTGTGGACAAGTTAGCAACAAGACTACTGCGCTTATAACCCCTGGTGTATGTGTGGACGAGTTAGCAACAAGACTACTGCGCTTATAACCCCTGGTGTATGTGTGGACAAGTTAGCAACAAGACTACTGCGCTTATAACCCCTGGTGTATATGTGGACGAGTTAGCAACAAGAATTCTGCGGTTATAACCCCTGGTGTATGTGTGGACGTGTTAGCAACAAGACTACTGAGCTTATAACCCCTGGTGTATGTGTGGACAAGTTAGCAACAAGACTACTGCGCTTATAACCCCTGGTGTATGTGTGGACGAGTTAGCAACAAGACTACTGCGCTTATAACCCCTGGTGTATGTGTGGACGAGTTAGCAACAAGACTACAGCGCTTATAATCCCCGGTGTATGTGTGGACGAGTTAGCAACAAGACTACTGCGGTTATAATCCCCGGTGTATGTGTGGACGAGTTAGCAACAAGACTACTGCGGTTATAATCCCTGGTGTATGTGTGGACGAGTTAGCAACAAGACTACTGCGCTTATAACCCCTGGTGTATGTGTGGACGAGTTAGCAACAAGACTACTGCGCTTGTAACCCCTAGTGTATGTGTGGACATGTTAGCAACAAGCCTACTGCGCTTATAACCCCTGGTGTATGTGTGGACGAGTTAGCAACAAGACTACAGCGCTTATAATCCCCGGTGTATGTGTGGACGAGTTAGCAACAAGACTACTGCGGTTATAATCCCCGGTGTATGTGTGGACGAGTTAGCAACAAGACTACTGCGGTTATAATCCCTGGTGTATGTGTGGACGAGTTAGCAACAAGACTACTTCGCTTATAACCCCTGGTGTATGTGTGGACGAGTTAGCAACAAGACTACTGCGCTTATAACCCCTGGTGTATGTGTGGACAAGTTAGCAACAAGACTACTGCGGTTATAATCCCTGGTGTATGTGTGGACATGTTAGCAACAAGACTACTGCGGTTATAACCCCTGGAGTATGTGTGGACAAGTTAGCAACAAGACTACTGCGCTTATAACCCCTGTGTATGAGTGGACGAGTTAGCAACAAGACTACTGCGCTTATAACCCCTGGAGTATGTGTGGACGAGTTAGCAACAAGACTACTGCGGTTATAATCCCTGGTGTATGTATGGACAAGTTAGCAACAAGACTACTGCGGTTATAACCCCTGGAGTATGTGTGGACAAGTTAGCAACAAGACTACTGCGCTTTTAACCCCTGGTGTATGTGTGGACAAGTTAGCAACAAGACTTCTGCGCTTATAACCCCTGGTGTATGTGTGGACGAGTTAGCAACAAGACTACAGCGCTTATAATCCCCGGTGTATGTGTGGACGAGTTAGCAACAAGACTACTGCGGTTATAATCCCCGGTGTATGTGTGGACGAGTTAGCAACAAGACTACTGCGCTTGTAACCCCTGGAGTATGTGTGGACAAGTTAGCAACAAGACTACTGCGCTTATAACCCCTGGTGTATGTATGGACAAGTTAGCAACAAGACTACTGCGGTTATAACCCCTGGAGTATGTGTGGACAAGTTAGCAACAAGACTACTGCGCTTATAACCCCTAGTGTATGTGTGGACATGTTAGCAACAAGCCTACTGCGCTTATAACCCCTTGTGTATGTGTGGACGAGTTAGCAACAAGACTACAGCGCTTATAATCCGCGGTGTATGTGTGGACGAGTTAGCAACAAGACTACTGCGGTTATAATCCCCGGTGTATGTGTGGACGAGTTAGCAACAAGACTACTGCGGTTATAATCCCTGGTGTATGTGTGGACGAGTTAGCAACAAGACTACTGCGCTTATAACCCCTGGTGTATGTGTGGACGAGTTAGCAACAAGACTACTGCGCTTGTAACCCCTGGAGTATGTGTGGACAAGTTAGCAACAAGACTACTGCGCTTATAACCCCTGGTGTATGTGTGGACAAGTTAGCAACAAGACTACTGCGGTTATAATCCCTGGTGTATGTGTGGACAAGTTAGCAACAAGACTACTGCACTTATAACCCCTGGAGTATGTGTGGACAAGTTAGCAACAAGACTACTGCACTTATAACCCCTGGTGTATGTGTGGACAAGTTAGCAACAAGACTACTGCACTTATAACCCCTGGTGTATGTGTGAACGAGTTAGCAACAAGACTACTGCACTTATAACCCCTGGCGTATGTGTGGACAAGTTAGCAACAAGACTTATGCGCTTATAACCCGTGGCGTATGTGTGGACAAGTTAGCAACAAGACTACTGCACTTATAACCCCTGGTGTATGTGTGGACAAGTTAGCAACAAGACTACTGCACTTATAACCCCTGGTGTATGTGTGGACGAGTTAGCAACAAGACTACTGCACTTATAACCCCTGGTGTATGTGTGGACAAGCAATACTAAGGGATGAAGTTAATTATCAATTTGAATTGTTCTTCGCTGTACGTGGTAGGCGAAGCACCTCGACAAATAGTACATAGTACTTGATAACTTTCTTTGTTCCTGACTCCAGTTCTGAAGGAATCAAGAAGAAGAGCCTACAACTGCTGCGGCGAGGGCTGAAACGGGCTAAGATTGAAGATCTGCGCAAGGAGCTTGGCCCGCTCATTGACCAAGCCCATAAGTTGTTCGTTAGACTGAAACGAATCGAGGATATTAACCGTGAAGTCATGAATCTAGACAATGTTTGTAATTTTAAGCTACATAATAACAATGTCTGATATATTTAAGAATACAACAATAAATACATCTAACGAACAGTGGCAATATTTATATTGTGGCTACGTTATGACGCTATTACGTTAACTGTTACATTGTCAGAACGTAAATTGCAGTCGTTATCAGTACATTTTGCAATATCGAAAACCATTACATGATAGATGATGATAGTAAATATTTGTGTTATTACGTTAAACAGCTAGTAGCTAGTTTGGTAAGAGAGATATTATAAATCCGAAGTAAAACAGAAGAGGGTATTGCAGATAATGCAAAGTGTCTGTGTAGTTCAAATTCCTGTCTTTGATTGCAGAAAGCGATAGCTGAAATGAGGCGTTACAAGACGCCACATGTCGCCATAGTCAAGGTCATGCAGGGAACACTACTTTTGCTCGGAGAACCAAAAGAAATAGTCGAGGTAAGATACATGATGTTCATTACTTGTAAAAAGTAATTTTCTTTCCAGCAAGAGTTCGCAACACGGGATTTCCAACGCAGAAAGGAAAGGACGTATCGAGCTGCATTCCTGACGCAATATCCCAGCGGTGATATCATTGACCGACAACGTTCTACTATAACGCGTTATGTTCTGGCTTATATTTCGACATTCTGAAACCACCACATCTGCGATATGACTGTATTCTATCTGGCCATGTATTTGACAGGTGTGGAAGAATATCTCCGCGTTGATGGGGAAAACCGGAAAGATGAGCATTAAGCGTCGGATTAGCGAGTTTGACGTCGACACGCTACACATCGACACAGCGAGGCGGGCGAGATGCATTCTTGCCAACTACGACATTCTGGCGATGAAAGAAATCAGCAGAGTCGCCTTGCCGTTTTTCTGCTGGGTATGTTCTAGATCAACCTTTAATTATTTAGCATAGGTTGAGATTCACGCATTATTTCATCACTCAACACTGCTATATCTCTCCATGTCCATGTATTTATTTCTTACGTTTCATACGAAAGGAATGATCAGAGAGGCGATGACGCGGTACGTGCAGGCGGGAGGCAAGTTGGACGACGAAGAGGACTGGGAAGACACGGACGAAACATACGACTTGAATTTCGATGACGACGAAGAAACACAGGAAGAGAGCCAAGTGTAGACTTATTCAAATTAAGGCGGAAATTGATGAGTATCCTTAACGAATGAGGTTTGTGACTGACACCAGTATCCTTTGGAGAATCAGCTTACGTATTAGATAGAACACGAGTGTAAGATTTGAAGATACACGGAACACACATATGACCGATATAGAACACGTATGGCATCACATTTTATTATTACTAGTTGACGCATCCAACCATTCGTGCTAAAGATGATTCCTACCCGATACGATACGTAACCATGACTATTCGTACCCACGACGAATCTTAACTACGAAGATTCATAACCCCGTGTATTCGTACCGTCGACGTTTGGTACCTGCAATGTTTACCAACGGTTGTGAAGCATTTGTTAATTTTCAGTTAGTTAGTTACATGTTCGATGTGTATTAGCTACTCTGGAATGGTACTATCGTCTTGGGGTATGATCAGTTTGTGTAAGAATCGTCCCAATACCTATTTTACATTACAAGACGTACACTCCACCTACAGTTTGTGAAAGAATCGTCCCAATACCTATTTTACAATACAAGACGTACACTCCACCTACAGTTTGCGTTTCATAACCAGTGCACAAAGCCGATTTGTAGATCAACAAAGACAATGTTTGATTTGGAGAATCGCTGTATGTGTAACTCATATAGGTAATTGTATTATTTGTTTGGTAAATGATGCGTTGCGTACAACATGGACACCAATTGTATTAATTACATTAAAACAGTCTAACAGCATTGATGTATTTTCATTTATTCAGGCGGAATATGACTTCAATAAGCAACCATTAACAATCTTAACGCTTGGTGGCGTCATACAAAGATGAAAAACACGTTAGAATCAACGAATTTCAACACCAATGGCGTTGTCACTCTAGTCGAATACCAGCGATATTATCCTGTTTAAACAGATCTTGAAATTAATAAGGTGCCATTCCTATAGTCGTTGCTCGTGGCGCAGTTTGTAGTGTTCTAAAAACATTTTCGATAAAGAAGTATTCACCGACAGTTGGTTGTAGTTTTGCGGGACGGATCCAGGATATCATATTGATGTGACAGTCGACTGTATTGGAGTAAATCTACGTCGTCGCATTTAATACATTGAGACAATTAATCAAGTAATGTATTGGGCATACATACACGCACACACGCACGCACACACGCACACCCACGCACGCACACACATGCATCTGATGAAATATTGACAACTGCAGTAATCTAAACAAACATGTTTTATGTATTACTCTTCTTGTTGAATGAGGTACAACTAATTAAATTATTAGCATGACTGATATCACACGAAATAATGGTTATGTTCCACATTACGACCACATTATGACTAAGTTTGTAGTTATATCACACAGGAAACAACAGTCATACTCGATGTCGATGGAGAAACGACGTACTACATTTCTATCGCCCGAAGTACTGTCCTTTTCTAACACTGGTCCACGTTAGGTGGATTCACTGCAGATAAACAATGTTTTGTAGTGTCTGCTTCAACTTGTCAATGTACGGCTTACTGTGGTGCATACCTAGTAGGTTGTTCCGCATTCCGTGTTTAATACCAAGTGTTAATCGCATGTAGCATATCTTTTGTTTACATCTCAGTGTCTTGTAGTTTGTTAGTGTCGTCTTTTTCTCCCGCTGTCTCGTGTTGCTGAAGGTGTGTTCCTCCACTTGTATCTTCATCCGCCTCCTCCTTATCCTCTCGGTTTGGTTTCGTTAACGTACTCAATGGAATGTGTTCCGATGCGGTAGGACTACTACTGTTGTTACTTAGTAACGTCGTCCCGTCAGGCTGATCCGGACTCGACTCTTGTTGCTGCGACTGCTGGCGATCCAGCTGCGGTGTATTCGGCTGCTGGCTATCGAGCTGTTGTGAATCCAGTTGTTGTTGATCTGGATCATGTTGATCCGGCTGCATCAACTCTGGAATCACTTGTTCTCCGTCCTCTCCCACTTGGTAGTGCTTCGTCGGCTCCTCTATCATTGCAATCACCTCGCTGGCCTGAAACACATGGGACACAATAAAAACGGCCGCGGTGGTGGAGAAAGAGACAGAGAGAGAGAGAGAGAGAGAGAGAGAGAGAGAGAAAGAGAGAGAGAGAGAGAGAGAGAGAGAGAGAGAGAGAGAGTTACCTAGCGGTGACAACCAGTAGAGAGCATAATGATATTGTTTGACTGCGAACTTAATATTCGTCCGGGCAAGGTCTCCTCTTGTTTGAACGTCTTTCGAAGCGTGTCTATCAAATGTAGAGAATACGAAGATTGTGTACTTAGTGTAGCACTCTACAACAGTGAGACCTGGCCGACATACACCCTACACGAAAGTAGCACTTTCCACATGCGATGCATTGAAACAATCCTATGTATTCGGTGGCAGGACAACATGACAGATGAAATTTGGTAAAGAACATATCTCCGTCCACTTATCAGTATTCTATGTCGTCGCCGAATACGCTGGGCTGGACACATATGCAGAATGGAAAATAACAGGCTACTACAACTAATATCCTTTGGCGAGCTGCAGGAAAGAGAGAGATCAATGGGTAAACTACATCTTCGCTACATATGTTTTCAAAAACGTGACCTGAACGTATTCCCTTCCCACCTGAAAATGGACATAGGCTGCCATGGACTGGCCACACTGGCGGGCCATGGACTGGCCACACTGGCGGGCCATGGACTGGACACACTGGTGGGGCATGGACTGGCCACACCGGTGGGCCATGGACTGGCCACACCGGTGGGCCATGGACTGGCCACACCGGTGGGCCATGCGTTGCACATTAAAATAGCTGCACTACGTAAAACTGACCAGTAGAAGACATTGTCTCCAGAGACAGAAGTCAGACGGAGAGGGAGGGAGAACTAGATGGGGAGTATTTTGATGGTGTCGTAAGTACAACGAGCCGGCTAGATTCGGTGGCATATGCTTACCCATCTGTGAAACGGTACGGCAACAGCGCTGACGTCTATAATAGCCAACTCGTTGTACATGCCGATTAGTTCCTTTCCTCGTTGCGCCGCGGATATCTGCACTCTTTCGACGTTACAATCTGCAATCCGTTCTTGGAGAGTCTTTTGCTTACTTGTAGGTAGTAGATGTGGCGCAATATCACGCCACACCTGTCAAATTCAAAAACAATTTTAAAATGTTTAAAATCTCACGCAAATTGTTTTATGAATGCACGTTAAAAGGTTGTGTAATAATGGGGGATTTTCAATTACGAATGATTTCATTATTCGCCTAATAACATTTCGGTATAATTGTGCCATTTTTACCACTGAAAATGCATCTATTGGTCACCTACCCAATTAGTTGTAAAACATATCTGTTATTTACTAATGTTAAGGTGGTGTATTAAGTTACGATAAACAAAAAGGTTTACCGTGTGGTCTCCGTAATAAAAATATGAATTTCGATCATAATGGCCTAACCCGCTGTTCTTGTAAGCAATGTGTCTAGCATTCAATCATGCACGTATTGGTTCGAGAATTAAAACAAATACAAACAGCTGACGGAAGATTGCCAAGATATCATCCACAGGGTAGCAATTATTATTTCATATATGCTTTACCTGCAATCTGTCTTCGTGTTCACCGAGGAGAAGCAGCGTGGCCTTCAATACATCGTTTATGACAGGTGGTGGACTATTGTAACCCCTAAGCTCCAGTATCGCCTTCTGCACGACACAATACAAATATATTTCAAGACAATATTGCCATTTCAAGCATAACACAATTGTACAGCGTTTCAAAATACGTTTGGAAACAATTACAGTAAAATCGCGCTACAAATGTGCGAATGTGATTATAAAAAAGAGAAAGAATATGCTAGCAATATTTCACTGAGCTAGTCAATACATACTGTTTCACACGCACAAGCTAACAAGCGGGAACTGTTTAAATTGTCCCTTTGTTTTCATCGCCATCTTTACATAGGATGGATGGTGATCTTCAGTGTGTCTTTGCATGATACCAGAATCGATGCAATATAATGGCACACACACCTGTAACCTTGGCGAGTTCAGAACTCAAACGAGTGCTTTTGCAACAGTTCTCGCTCATAACACAGAGTCGCTGGAGAGTAGGCAAAAACAACCAGCCAGGCATAGAAGCCCTTACAATATACACTACCTACGGGCTGACAAAACTTGTAAAAGGCCACACCCACATCAGGCGGGATAGAGTGGACATTATCATCCAAGCATAAGTTCCCAAGACAGCATATGATCCCAAGTTAGCACAGAATACATCTGACCACTACCTACTGACAACCATCCTAGATGTCTCCCTAAAGATGAGACAGGAGCCTCCACCCACAGTAAGTGAAAACACGGATGGCCGAAAGGATGGATTAGGAAGAACACACTGGGATGACATTTTTAAAACAGAAGACCCATTAGGTTCTTGTATACACTTACCAGAGCTATCAAGAAGAGGAATCATATTCCCAGACGCACTATCAGAACCCACACAGGAAAGTCCGAAATGGTACTATGAGGCATGTGGTATAGCAATCAATACAACAAGGAACAGCTGGCAATACAAAGCCAACAAAAGAGGAGGCTCGTATACAACTAAGAAGGAAATACATACCCTTACATCACCCAGAAAACAACGGAAGATCACAACGCCCGATTGAAGATAAAATGACAACCGAACTAAATAAAGAGGGCAAGAGATGGTGGTGGGCTGCAAACAATTCATGGGACAAAGTGACACATGTGACATACTGATGCTATTCAGTAGTGATGCTACCTTCGTTATTTCAACCGACAAATACTGATCGCTGAGAAATCAGGTATACCCGGAGAAAAAACAAAACGTCAGTCTCGCAGTACATAGGAAGACAAGCCCGTACCTGGGGAGGATATATGTGAGGCCAAAGAAAGTGGCAAAATACTTCAATGGAGCTCGGCAGCGAGAAGTCAAACGGAGCAGGCTCAATCCCAGTCAGACACGCGAAGCAAGCTGCACAGTGCCATTGGTCAGCAACAAGAAACAAGACTGTTCTGTCTTGACTTCAGCGGAAAATGTGATATGATGTGGTATAGAGGCTTGACGGCCATGAAGATTGAAACCTGCTATCATGGCTAAATGACTACCCGAATGACAGAGTTCGAAAAGTCACCATCACTAAAAATTAATATTATGCTCTGGTTCCAAGTCAACGCATGGATTCATCAATGATCTTTCATAGGACCTCCCATAGCAATAATCTTCATTGACGATGTGCCAGAAAACATACATAATCCAATCATCATATACACTGATGACTGTGCAGTTTAAAACACGGAGAAGGACACACAACCTCGGGCAACTTTAGTTTGCCCACTTAATGCAGCACTTATCCAGATGCAAACTTGGACAAGCAACTAAAATAAATGCGATATTCGGTGCAGCCAAAAGCAAGAGCCTAACGATGTCATGAATGAAAGTAGCCCGTCACTAAACATGTATGTCAGAGGTGGAACATCCAGGTATGTCAGAGGTGGAACACCCAGGTATGTCAGAGGTGGAACACCCAGGTATGTCGACCACTAGTCCAAAGAAGACTGGCGCATTCAGATTATTCGGCCTGATAAAACATGGGGATGGATGCGTAAAATATTCAACAGCATGCTTCTTCTTCCTCGTGTAGGTAGCGCAAAGAGCCACCAGGGCGCAAACATCTCACCACACATCTGCCGTTGCAAGTCCAACCACCAATACAACTCGTCATAAGATGACATTTCTTAAGACCGCCGACCGCCTCTGAAACGAATTCCAAGAGGAAATATTTTCAATCAGTGACACAGAACATAAAAAGGCGAAAGTCAACGTTGTGCCTGATTTCAGCGCCTTTTATCTAAGCCATACCTATAAGTATGTAAGTAAAGTACTATGAAAGCTTTTTACGCGGTTCAGCTGCATGACTTCCTGGCGCAACATTTCGAGATGCTTCAGCCTAACGAGCATCCTTTTGGCGCGGAAGACATGCCGCCAAGGCGTGTCACCGAACCCTTCTCGGGCAGCCTTAGCTACAACGTCCAGCAGCCTTTGTAGGTTACGACACCTCATCGCCGCGTTCAGCTCTACAAATGGCAAAATACCTATTGTATATCTTTGTTTATATTGTATTGATATTTATTTGTATATATATATATATATATATATATATATATATATATATATATATATATATATATATATATATATATATATATATATATATATATATATATAATTGTGTTCCTAATAGGTCATCCGAAATCTTGAAATTAGAATAACGTTGAAAATAACTCGCTGTCGGGTTTACCTTTCCGCACTTCAATGTGAACGAGTCGTCGGTCGGCTTTCGCCAATAACTCCTCGCCGTCTGGTACCTCGGCATTCAGGAAGCGGTCAATCACACGTGTGAGTTTATCTTTGTCCCAGTTATTCGTAGCCGCCACAAGTTGCTTACGCAATTGATCATACAAGGCTTCTGTAGAACAAAAGTGTTGTAATGCGATTATATCTTTATATCTAACCCTACTGAAATCGATACTAGGTAGTGCTATGGACATCGTAAGTACAAAGGAAGAAACAATTAAATGTTACAGAAAACATTGATGCTGTTTGTATAACGACACATTGCTAACCTTACTACCATAATAGTATATGTATTGGACACCGATTATATTCCTTACAGTGCATCTAGCTCATATTTGACTGGTGCTTCTTGATATGGCGTACTTGGCTTTGTGCTTCCCGATCTGTTCTATCTTTTTGTGATGTATCTTAGCCTGACTTTATCAATAAAAGCGAAATGTGTGCACAACATATCCAGGCTCTGTGCCGTTTCTACCAACGTGGTATATCCACACTCGTTTCTACCAACGTGGTATATCCACACTCGTTTCTACCAACGTGGTATATCCACACTCGCAGAGAAGATCGCAAATCGAGTTGCATTATGCTTTCTGATGAACTCTGCCCCAGTTTAATGCCGCCGTTATCAGGTTTCACCATCAGTGCTCAGTAAGAATAATGTTAATGGTCAGAGTAACATGTCTAGTGACGCAATGAGTGCCAACGTTGTTAACCATACGTTAATATCAGCGGCTGGTTAGAGACAATGGTTTGTCGTGTTGATAGTGGACAACCTACCTACATTGCATGCCACATTTGTGAAAAGCCGACTTCGTAAATAGGTAGAGAAACGTCAAATAACGAAATGATGCCTGTGCAAACAACTTTCTACCCATCATTGACGCATGGTGCCACTCAATGTGTTGGTTGTGCATTGGAATCGACTGGCAATGTGAACATTTCAAGACTTTCCATAACACTGTCATATCTTAAATAATGATATTTTAATGTAATGTTTAGTTTGTTCATTTGTATTTATAATCTCTCATATGCACCGTTTCGTTTCTGTTCACGGACTACCCGCGCCCGTTCCAGTGCATCTTCACGTCCTAGTGTTTTTGTTGTCTGAAAAAGAACCAAAGAGAAATAATGCACAACAAACATATACACGTGGTGCCTTAATGCATGTAGCAAGACACTATGTTGCTATCAATGCAGTGGAACAGCAGTAACAACAACAACAACAACAACAACAATAACAACAACATCGGGAACGACGACAAATGAACGTGACCTATTGTCTCATACAAGAGTACACATAGTTCTCTCACAATACATGTTAAAAATATTTCTTACGTATATATATATATATATATATATATATATATATATATATATATATATATATATATATATATATATATATATATATATATATTTACTCGTAATATATAATATATATTTTATTTGACCCATCAGACATTTCTCATAATATATATATATATATATATATATATATATATATATATATATATATATATATATATATATATATATATATATATATCCATGTTGAATTATAATTTTACATGATACAAGTGTACACGGTTGCGAGTAAACATGGTATATATTTAGGTAAATAAACAAATAGGTTGAGAAGATTCCTCTAAGGCTTTGATAGTTGCTATCGAGGAGCCACCTCACAAATAAAAAAATAAAAATTAAACTAAATCAGTTGATCAAACATATACAATTCTTCCAGGTAAAAAACAAACAAAAAACATAATAATAATATCATCTCTAATTGTGTATGTACGTACGAAGTGTGTTTGTGTGTGCGCGTGTGTGTGTGTGTGTGTGTGTGTGTTTGTGTGTGTGTGTGTGTGCGTGTGCGTGTGCGTGTGCGTGTGCGTGTGCGTGTGCGTGTGCGTGTGCGTGTGCGTGTGCGTGTGCGTGTGCGTGTGCGTGTGCGTGTGCGTGTGCGTGTGCGTGTGCGTGTGCGTGTGCGTGTGCGTGTGCGTGTGCGTGTGCGTGTGCGTGTGCGTGTGCGTGTGCGTGTGCGTGTGCGTGTGCGTGTGCGTGTGCGTGTGCGTGTGCGTGTGCGTGTGCGTGTGCGTGTGCGTGTGCGTGTGCGTGTTCGTGTTCGTTTATTAATATTCTCGCTTGATTATATGTGTTTTTTTTTTTTGTATAAGGGTGACGGGTGGTTTTGTTTTTTAATGTTGCATACATATATAGCTATTTTGTCTTTTGCATGAATCTTGATAATTTTATTAAAAAAAATAACGTTTAACATACTTAGCAAATCCCTGTAAGGTTTGTATATTACTATTTTTCTTTAACTGTACAGGGATTATTATTAACTAAAAATGGTACATTATGCCAAAGACATTTCTTTGCAAATTCGTGTTTGGTTTTGTAAGTATATATTTTATTATTGGTTCGTGTATCATAATTATGTATGCCATAGTTGACGATTATCCTCCATGTTATGAACATATTTATAATAAAATGTAATTGTTGTAAATTAAGAAGGTCATCTAATTTTAACATACTGATTTTGTATGTAGTGGCTCTGTGCGGGAATTATAATAACTTCATGTAATAATTTTAAAGCTTTTTTGAAGTTTTATTATTCTTTTTTATTGAAAACTCCAAGCAAGGATATACTAATTAATGTGTGGTATATATATATATATATATATATATATATATATATATATATATATATATATATATATATATATATATATATATATATATATATATATATATATATATATATATATATATATATATATATAAATATATATATATATATATATATATATATATATATATATATATATATATATATATATGATTATAAAATTATATATATATATATATATATATATATATATATATATATATATATATGATTTTCCACAAGCCAATGAAATTTTTAATTTAATCATTTATACTGATGACACAACGTTATCTAATACTTTAAACACTTTTAACAATAAAATACACAATGACAATTTATAAACTTTACTAAAAAAATAAATGAATGGCTCAAAATAAATAAATTAACGTTAAACATAGCAAAATCTATATACATGACATTTCAAAAGGTAAATAAAAATGTACAGATTCTTACTTTCTTACTCTGCAGAATGAACATAAATATTGAACAAGTTAAGGGATTTGATTTCTTAGGTTTAATTACTGATACAAATTTGAACTGGAAAAGACATTCTGAAAAAATGTCAAGCGCTTGTTCAAAAAGGTTGATATTTAATTTAATAAATTAAAACATACATTTTTTATCACTACACATTAAAACGTTATTATGTAACTAAATAATTGTACCACACATTAATTAGTATATCATTGCTTATATATATATATATATATATATATATATATATATATATATATATATATATATATATATATATATATATATATATATATATACATATAGTACTTTAAACAGTTTTAACAATAAAATACACAATGACAATTTATAAACTTTACTAAAAAATAAATGAATTGCTCAAAATAAATAAATTAACATTAAATCCTAGGACTCCTATATATTTATATATATAATAAATAACAGGAGACTAAGGATTGAGCCATGTTGTCATTGGTAAAATCTTTGATTTTATATTATACATTTCAGTAAATTGTTTACGAATATTTAGGTAGCTACTGAATAAGTTCACATTTGTACCATTTATAAAACATTTTAATGTGTCATTTAAAATTAAATGGTCAATGGTTTAAGTAACAATACTCGTTCAGATTGCGCTAACGTTTCACGTGTTCGGGTATTTTAGCATTGTTAACTAACATATTTTGAAAAGATAGACATATTCCCTCTTTTGGTTGTTTCTTGGGTTCGGATTCAAGCTTGCATTAGAAATATAAACATGGTACTGTTCATATAAATATCGTAATTACCACTGCATTCTCTGCTAATTCTGAAAATAGATAATGCTACAACACTTGTAAGATGAGTTGTCCGTTCCGGTAAGATAATACCCTCATAATTAATGTGTCATTTCCTTAAACATTATCTGAAGTGGGTTACCTTCTCGACGAGTCTGGTTACGTGCGTGCAGCGTACGTGGTCCAGTAGATTGTTGTCGAGGACATCGAATACGTCAATGATGTAATCGCCATTTTTCGGAAGTCTCACGTTCACGACATCACCATTGTCTCCACCAGTTCGCTTCATCTCAATGTAATCGGTGGAATGTTGCGCTGCCTTCCGCTCAGCGGCGATCATCAATTTATGTTCAGACTGCGGCAGATCGACATCGTACGAGTCTTCGCATGTGTCGCACCATACACAAGTCGTATCATCTGGCTTTCCAGTGTCGTCCCGTTGTGGTGTCACAGGCTCATCGGCCTCTTCGCTAAATTGGCTTAAGCTGTCCATCACGCTAGCAGCTCGAGCCTCTTCTGTGGTGTATTCTGCATTCTGCCCAGATGCCTTGACTTGATCGGTGGTCGACTCTTCGTCTGTCTGGTTATTTTCAGCAGAGGTTGTCGTTTCATTTACCACGGGCGGTCCACTGAAAACTATGTACACCGAATGAACGTGATATATTTGGTAGTCGTCTGAGCTTCGGCGGACGAATATGTTGAGGGCATATTCGCCAGATTCCGGTAGAGCTATATCAATGACATCGCGAGCATTCACAGTAACCGAAGGTTCCGGCCTTGATAAACCCATTTCCAAACGTAACAATTCATAAACCAGTTCGCTTCCCGACGGAAGCAATTTTAATGCAAGAGTTATTTCAGATGATGACGTCTCGATGTATCCATCCGCGCCTGGCCCGGTCACCTGGAATTGAAATGCTTGCGCGTGCATGCCTTGACCGAGAACACCCCAACGCAGTGGAGGGAACGGTGCCGGTGGGGGGCCGGAACTGTGCTTGAACCGGACCAGATAGTTGCACACGTTCGGGATGTCGCCTGTTGTGCCGCGGTCGTCGGCGAACAGCTTGTATGCGTACATGCCCGCCTCCGGAAGTCGAAGCACGGCTATGACATCATCGCCGCTGGTTCTTAGGGTGACACGTGACTTGAGGTCCTTTACGGGGATCCAGTCATGTTTAATGACTTGCCAGAACGCCATATCTGTGCCGGTTGTTTTGGAGAACTGTATAGTCACGACAGGGTCGTCTGTGTCGATGACACCGTCGGGGTGGCTTACTGCGCTTAGTCCCACCTCTTCCAGCTCTATCCCCGGGCCCCACCCGATGTCAGGGTTGTCCGGAAGAACACGGCCATCCGTCGAGTTGCACTCGATCACGTAGGAACAGACGAGATCCAAGCCGTTATCATGTTTCGTGCGACGCCCGAAGATATCCATGCGGTATCTGCCAACGGTAGGCATGAGACATACGTAGCGGATTTGTTCCTTTGTCTGCCGGTAGAACACGCATCCCTTCCAGTTTATCGCCAACTTGGCATCGTTGTCGGCGACGGAGTCTTGCTCGACATTCTTGTCATTATCATTATCACCATCACCACCGCCGCCATCATCATCTTCATCATCATCATCAGCAGCAGCAGCAGCAACATCAGCACCAGCACCAGCATCATCCCTCCTATCCTCATCCACTTTCTTCTCCTCTTCGTTCCCATTAGCGTTGTCATCGATGTGTTCTTCTGTGGCTGTAGTGTCCGTGTTGTGGGTAGCAGCGGTGGCAACGGCAGCGGCGGCAGCAGCGGCGGTGGCTGTGGCTGTGGCGGTGGCGGTGGTGGTGGTGGTGGCGGTGGCGGCTGCGGCGGCGGCGGCGGTGGCGGTGGCGGTGGCGGCGGCGGTGGCGGTGGCGTCGTAGTAGAGCATGTAACTGAACTGCGCCTTGTAACCCAGTGACTGTGGTATACCAAATGATATAGTAACTTCGCCTTTATTCGTCTGCATCACGCAGTAGCGCTGGCTGTCCGGCTGCATCAGCAGCCCCATATCAAAGAACCGTTCCCGTATGTAGACGATTGTTTCAAATTGCACGATACTCAGAGGCCGCGGCAGCAGCTGCCAGTCCGGGTCGTCGGGAAAGTGCGTGCTGACGAACCAGTCTGGGTCGGTGAGGAAGAAGAATTCGTTGTCTTTGTGCTGTTGTTCTCCCGGCTCTTCCTCGATGTGTTCATCTTCGAATTCCTCCCCCTGCACGTCAACAAGCTTCCATCCTTTTTCGCGGCGTCTGACGAGAGCGCACGATGCCCACAGTACGTCCAACAGACGCCATTCGCCGTCAATTAAAACGGCGTTCCACTGCGAGCGTTTCTCCCGGCTCCGTCGCAGACATCGCTCGCCGACTACGTACAGACCATTCTTGACGACGCCGTTGATGACGACACAAGCAATGCCAGCCGCTCTGAAACAGAAACACTTACATATCTCATCACATTTGTTTAATACACACATTATCTGAATTATATATGTGTTTACACTTACCTGACCGGCCATGTTAAATCTAGCCGACGGTAGTTCTTACGACTGGTCAAGGAAAATACATCATTTATTTGCGACCCTGTTTAAACCCAAGCACAAAGAAAAAACAGAAAGATTTGACACACGAGCCAATCTGTAGCTGTCAAAATACCGGAAATATATCTTTAGGACATTCGTCTGAAGAAATTACGGGTGAAAATTTCGCATAATTTAGCGATCGAGTAATGTAAGCCCTGCTTCGAATTTTAGCGGTGGTAGTGTTACGCATAGTCGCCAGATGTCGTCAGTGTCTGGATAGCAGCATTGCGGGGAAACGGAAAAATACTAGCGAAACAAGCCATTCATTATTCTAATTTAACAACCGTTTCTCTACAATTTGTTTGTTTTCTGATGTGCCTAGTAGGGTCGGTAAGTTTTGCTTGGTCCTGTAGATTGTCCAGTCAGTCTTTCCTCTGGCGGCCTCGTCTTCTCTTACACTCCAAGGTGCCTTGCAGGATGGTTTTTGAAATACTGTCGCGTCGAGTGATGTGGCAGTCCAAGAGAGCTTTCGTCTTTTCATCGTTAGCAACAAAGGCTCTTGCTTTCTAGCAAGGGAATCCACTTGCTCTCTCACGTGTTCTTTCGTTTTGTGTTCGGTGTAAGAACTGCGGAGGAGTCTCCTGATGATTGTATGCATCTCTCCGTCTCTGTTGTCAGCCTCCAGGTCTCTCATCCGTAGAGAAAGATGGATGGCAAAGACAAAGCTGGCGAAGAATGAGTGGAAATGGCACCCATACGACTTTCCCGGTTATCGGGTGAAAGTGAAGGTGTGTGTATAACATTTTGAATAAGAATTGTATAGAGTATATTCGTAAGTAAACCGAATATACTCATAATGTCATTACGTTCATATATTGGTGTGGCAGGTAGATGTGACACTCTTGAAAACAACTGACAAAGAAAGACTCAAATGCCTTCCTATCCATTACCAATGTTCTAGGAAAATATTAAGAGAAAGAAAATATATCCTATGTACCTACTCTGACATTTGAAAGCCTGTACCAGTAAACAAATATATTATTTGATACGCCTGATATAATATTTATTCGTGCTGCAGTTAAAATAAACAATAAACGAAATGGTAACGTCTTTTTCTGAAACAGACTGAATGTTTCGTTGTATTTGTCGTTGTTATAACAACAACAGAACATCAATAAAATAGTTATAGTTATTGCATTGTTTAATAGCTATTATTTTCTTATATGAAGTAGAGAAGTAGATATAATCTATATAGCTGGTTCGGGATGTTATGAGATGTATCGGGGCCCAATAGCGGTGTGGGCAGAGCTTTGATTTTCAGTCGACGGGCGTTCGAGTCCTCTTGCTGGCCGTTTCGACGCTTGCAATTTCGTTCTCTCCACGTTGTCTCAGCTGTATAAACGAGTACCGAGCTATAAACAGTGGTTGGATATAATATTTATACGAATGAATATTTTTCACGCAGTAATTGCAGCGTGGATGAATACTTCCCGAAGACGTCGAAATGCGCTTTGAGTGGTCACAAGGACTGAATCCCGCGTTATATATCAAATTACTTTTTATAGAAAACGTTTTTGAAAAATA
>OY759265.1:16152395-16157395 GCA_963662155.1 Lamellibrachia columna
CGACTTGAGCGGCAGGAAAGCACGCACACATAAACGGCAGGAAAGAATTGACTATCGAGGGCAGCTGTGGGAAAACTAGTGTGTGAACCGCGTTCGAGCGATAGGTGAATCGCTATCGAGCGATATGTGAATCGCGTTCGAGTGATAGGTAAATCGTCATCGAGCGATAATGTGAATCGTTTTCATTGTTATTTCATCATAATTAAGTTATACTCGCCGTGTAGCGAGGTTTTGGTTATTATTTATTTGTTTGGGTAATTATTAAATTCTATGTATGTATTGTATATAATACACATTCAGTAATGGAATGTAAATTAAACACGTTAACTGGCAATTGTAGTTTCAATGGTATTATAGTATACACGACCATTGCGCGAAAGTGTCACAGTGTCATTGTGTTCGGATAGGACAGTGTCATTGTGTTCGGATAGGACAGTGTCATTGTATTCGGATAGGACAGTGTCATTGTGTTCGGATAGGACATATCTTAGTGCAGCGGAAATGTAGGTTTTGCAAGTGCATTGTAACTAAGCCGAAATATTCAGAAAAAAACCACTCCACACGTGGCCAAGTTCTAGTTGTTCAATGTTCTAGTTGTAGCTGATTATGATTACTACAATTTGATGGTGTTACGAAGTGTAATTCAACTAGTCCGATATTTCCAGAACTATGTGGCCAAGCCGATCTGTATATGCTGATACTGAGGGTGGTCACTGCCAGGGTGGTCACTGCCAGGGTGCATGTCGTCCTCAGTGGTTAGTTTGCGTCCCAATTTAATGAGATGGGACCGACATTAACGTGACCATCCGCGTCACGAGGGATACATAGCCCCCAATACACAGTCCCCAATGTCGAGAGCCAGGTATTTACGTCAAACATATCCAGGCCAGGTGTTGATTACTGCCTGGAGACGGTTTAAATTATTGCCGGGAAACGGTAATCGCGGGCGCACGCACGCACGCACGCGCGCACACACACACACACGCACACATACATACAGTGGAACCTCAGTTTACGGTCACCTCGCCATTACAGTCACCTCGCCATTACGGTCACCCATGCTCAGTCCCAAATGATTTCCCATAGTAAATAATAGAACGTTAGTCCCGCTAACACGGTCACCTCGTTATTCAGGAATGCGCTAAGTAACCCAGTGCAAAGCTAACAGAATCCTCCCGGTGTTACGGTCAGTCACGGCCGAGCAGCCACGATCGGCTTCTCGGTCGGACGGCCGCCCAGCCGCCAAAGACAAAGGCGACGCCAGCAGTGCGAAGCCAAGCACTTGGCGTGTTTACACAGTGACCGGTAAACTTCTGAAACGATGAAAGAAACAAGACCCCAGTCATCTTAAGTACAATAACACTTTGAGCCCAATGTTTAGTGGATGAGTAGATTTTGAATTCCAATTGTTAGCGGGCGAGTAGATTTCACAGAAAAATACGGTGGCTGTGGCTTCGACGCTGACAATATGGCGACGACCGATTATTTGCTTCATGGCCGACGAACTACATGGGAGTAATACAGGGCGCTGTACACATTAAAATCCATTTTATTTACAGGTGATCGACAAGGAATTATTTCTGTAATGAGATATTTTTACAAATGTTTTATTATTACAGCACCTGCATCAACTGCTCTATCTCTGCTGGAATGAAGGAGCTGTCCCTCAATAAATGCGGGATGCTATAATAGTCACCTTGTACAAAAACAAAGGCGACCACGGTGACTGCTACAACTATAGGGGCATATCATTACTGAGCATTGTGGGGAAGGCCTTCGCTCGGGTCCTGCTAATCAGACTTCAGAAACTTGCTTTACGTGTCTACCCAGAATCCTAGTGCTGGTTCAGAGCAGGAAGATCCACCATCGATATGATCTTCTCAGCTCCAGGAAAAGTGCAGAGAACAGGGAATGCCCCTCTACGTGGCGTTCATTGACTTAACCAAGGCCTTCGATCTTGTCAACAGGAAGGGTCTCTTTCGCCTACTTGAAAAGATCGGCTGCCCTCCCAAGCTACGTAGCATGGTGACCTCCTTCCATGAGAACATGAAGGGTACAGTTGTGTACGATCGTTCGACATCGGAGCCCTTCCCTGTCTGCAGTGGTGTCAAGCAAGGCTGTGTCCTTGCTCCAACATTGTTTGGGATCTTCTTCTCCCTCCTTCTGTCATATGCCTTCGACTCTTCCTCAGACGGTATCTACCTGCACACCAGATCTGATGGGAAGCTGGTCAACCTGGCACGTCTGCGTGCCAAAACAGAGGTGACAGATGTATACGTCAGGGAGATGCTGTATGCGGATGATTCAGCACTCACTGCCCACTCAGGAGAGGCCCTCCAGAGGCTGGTCAATATCTTTGCACACGCCTGCAGAGTGTTTGAACTCACAATCACTTGAGGAAGACGAACGTCATTGCGCCAGCCAAGTCCCCTCCGTCAAGATCAATGACTACACCCTGGAGGTTGTAGAAGACTTCACCTACCTCGGGTCAAATATCTCCAACAACCTTTCGCTGTGCACTGAGATAAACAGGCGCATCGGAAAAGCCGCAGTCACGATGACCAAGCTGATGAAAAGAGTATGGGAAAATAAGATGCTCACTGAGAACACCAAGATGAGAGTCTACCAGGCCTGTGTGTTGAGCACCCTCCTCTATGGCAGCGAATCGTGAACCACATATATGTGCCAGGAGCGTCGCCTCAACACCTTCCACAAGCGGTGCCTCAAGCGTATCCTCGACATCACCTGGCAGGACTGTATCCCCTACAGCGACATATTGGACCGTGCCAGCATGTATTCACTGCTGATCCAGAGACGCCTGCGCTGGTTGGGCCGTGTACTGCGCATGGAGGACGGCCGCTTGCCGAAAGACATCCTCTGTGGACAACTCGCCAGTGGCGCGAGGCCAGAGGGACGCCCAGCCCTCAGATTCAAGGACGCCTGCAAGCGTGACATGAAGGCCTATGACATCAGCCCCAAAGGTTGGAAAGCAGTGGGCGAAGACCGTACTGCTTGGCGTCAGGCAACACGCAGAGGCATTGAAAGGGCAGATGAAAAGAAACACCAGCATGCGGCTGAGAAGCGGATGCGGCGAAAACAAAAAGCAGCACTACCACCACTCTCATCCTGTTTAGTCTGCTTTGGCTGCGGCAAGGACTGCCACTCAAGAATCGACCTTCACAGCCACAGTGGACTCTGCCAAAATTCGACAAGTTGACAACGGGGCGCATCAGCATCGTCTCTTAGAGACTACGCTCTCCCTACTACTATAAACCGATGTATACGAAAGGAAGTGAAGGCGAGAACACTTGTCAGGAACGAGCAGATTTTAAAAGTGAAAAATCGATTTGATCATAGATGGCTAGCCTATAGCAAATGCCACTTACATTGGTACGATATCGGTTAATCCAAAATGGGGAAAATTTTAAAAAACGAGGAAATGTATCAATGTATGCGAGAGCAACGAACTGGCCAGTAGGAAGCTACCAACTCGGCATTCTTCCTTCAAAGGCGACGCTGACCATGTAAGTGGCAATACGAAGAGGCACAATACGTGTGACTTAGGTAACACTTTGAACTGAATTTCTAAGCAGATGAGTAGATTTTCAGAACAACACAGTGACCAGGTGTTTGACGCTAACAATAAGGTGCCACCTACTTGGCGTCTGATTGTTTGTTTAACGATCGTAGAGCTCGGTTAAAGTAGAAGTGAGAAAAGGCATCCGAGCTGTGAGACGGGGCAAACCGAAGCCGTTTAATTGTTAGATGATCACCAATTAATTGTTTCTGTAGTCAGTACGTTCTTGTATAGCGTGGTATACAGTCCGTAGGACCGCTCAAAACCCCCTGACAGACCTGTTCATTCCAAGGCCATCTCAACTTCTCTGGGAAGCATTTAAGAGCATCCTGTGTGTATCTGGTGTTGCGTTCATTAATAATAAAATATAAATAAATACATGTTTTTGGTCAAATCGTATCATGTCTTTTGCATTCTGCATTTCTGTATGTACTCAACATACTTTAGGAAAGCAAGTACATAACTATATACTTTAGGAAAGCAAGTACATAACTATATTCATCAATAATACATATACTGAAGTACACATGATATACAGTGTATTTGCTAAACGGGCATTGGTATTAAAATGACATGAATCTGTATAGAACCTCAGCAACTTAAGAAGAAGCGACCTCTGTAAACTTTTGAAATTAGGTGTGCAATCAAACTAAATAAGTACAATAAAATAAGAAAGTATTACAAAAATGCAGATTTTTTTATGATTGAGTTTTAAAAAATAGATTGGAAAACCAAATTTAAGGATACTGACAATAATGTAAATAGTCAATGGGAAATCCTGAAGACATAATTAGAATTACTAAAACAAAAACACTTACCCCAAGACGAAATCTCTAACCACAGGAAGGGAAACTTCCTCTGAATGCTAACATTAAAAAACTGATTAGACGTAAAAGTAGATTATGGACAAGATCTATGGAAAAAAGAGAAGGTAATAAATATTTAGAGTACAGCAACATTAGAAACAAAGTCAGAGCCTTAACACAAAAACACGTCGAAAGGAGTTGGAAAGAAATTTAGTTAATCAAACAAAAAACAACAAAAAGCCTTATGGCAATATTATATATCCAAAGCTACAACCAAATCAGGAATTGGTAAATTAAATATAGATCCAACCAATCCCAAATCCAATACTACAACAGATGATTGGAAAAACAAACATTCGTGCATCCTACTTCGGAAGCGTATTTACAATGGAAGAACCAGGGGAATACCAAATGTGCCTAGAGTTAAGAACAGTACAATGAAGGAAGAGTTAATAATAACTCAAAGTAAAATATTATTGGCGTTAAAAAGCCTAAACATAACAATATATCCCCTGGTCCAGATGAAATAGGAGCCAGGCTACTGGAAGAACTTTCGAAATCAATCTTTCACGTACACTAATTGAAACGTCAATACAAATTACTAGTATTCCGAACGA
>OY759265.1:16162395-16189895 GCA_963662155.1 Lamellibrachia columna
AGTGGACATTATCATCCAAGCATAAGTTCCCAAGACAGCATATGATCCCAAGTTAGCACAGAATACATCTGACCACTACCTACTGACAACCATCCTAGATGTCTCCCTAAAGATGAGACAGGAGCCTCCACCCACAGTAAGTGAAAACATGGATGGCCGAAAGGATGGATTAGGAAGAACACACTGGGATGACATTTTTAAAACAGAAGACCCATCAGGTTCTTGTATACACTTACCAGAGCTATCAAGAAGAGGAATCATATTCCCAGACGCACTATCAGAACCTACACAGGAAAGTCCGAAATGGTACTATGAAGCATGTGGTATAGCAATCAATACAACAAGGAAAAGCTGGCAATACAAAGCCAACAAAAGAGGAGGCTCGTGTACAACTAAGAAGGAAATACATACCCTTACATCACCCAGAAAACAACGGAAGATCACAACGCCCGATTGAAGATAAAATGATAACCGAACTAAATAAAGAGGGCAAGAGATGGTGGTGGGCTGCAAACAATTCATGGGACAAAGTGACAAATGTGACATACTGATGCTATTCAGTAGTGATGCTACCTTCGTTATTTCAACCGACAAATACTGATCGCTGAGAAATCAGGTATACCCGGAGAAAAAACAAAACGTCAGTCTCGCAGTACATAGGAAGACAAGCCCGTACCTGGGGAGGATATATGTGAGGCCAAAGAAAGTGGCAAAATACTTCAATGGAGCTCGGCAGCGAGAAGTCAAACGGAGCAGGCTCAATCCCAGTCAGACACGCGAAGCAAGCTGCACAGTGCCATTGGTCAGCAACAAGAAACAAGACTGTTCTGTCTTGACTTCAGCGGAAAATGTGATATGATGTGGTATAGAGGCTTGACGGCAATGAAGATTGAAACCTGCTATCATGGCTAAATGACTACCCGAATGACAGAGTTCGAAAAGTCACCACCACTAAAAAATAATATTATGTTCTGGTTCCAAGTCAACGCATGGATTCCTCAATGTTCTTTCATAGGACCCCCATAGCAATAATCTTCATTGGCGATGTGCCAGAAAATATACAGAATCCAATCATCATATACACTGATGACTATGCAGTTTACAACACGGAGGAGGACACACAACCTCGGGCAACTTTAGTTTGCCCACTTAATGCAGCAATGATCCAGATGCAAACGTGGACAAGCAACTAAGATAAATGCGATATTCGGTGCAGCCAAAAGCAAGAGCCTAACGATGTCAGGAATGAAAGTAACCCGTCACTAAACATGTATGCCAGAGGTGGAACACCCAGGTATGTCAGAGGTGGGACACCCAGGTATGTCAGAGGTGGAACATCCAGGTATGTCAGAGGTGGAACACCCAGGTATGTCAGAGGTGGAACACCCAGGTATGTCAGAGGTGGAACACCCAGGTATGTCGACCACTAGTCCAAAGAAGACTGGCGCATTCAGATTATTCGGCCTGATAAAACATGGGGATGGCTGCGTAAAATATCCAACAGCATGCTTCTTCTTCCTCGTGTAGGTAGCGCAAAGAGCCACTAGGGCACCAACATCTCACCACACATCTGCCGTTGCAAGTCCAACCACCAATACAGATCGTCATAAGATGACATTTCTTACGACCGCCGACCGCCTCTGGAACGAATTCCAATAGGAAATATTTTCAATCAGTGACACAGAACATAAAAAGGCGAAAGTCAACGTTGTGCCTGGTTTCAGCGCCCTTTTATCTAAGCCATACCTATAAGTATGTAAGTAAAGTACTATGAAAGCTTCTTACACGGTTCAGCTGCATGACTTCCTGGCGCAACATTTCGAGATGCTTCAGCCTAACGAGCATCCTTTTGGCGCGGAAAACATGCCGCCAAGGCGTGTCACCGAACCCTTCTCGGGCAGCCCAAGCCACAACGTCCAGCAGCCTTTGTAGGTTACGACACCTCATCGCCTCGATCAGCTCTACAAATGGCAACAGACCTATTGTATATCTTTGTTTATATTGTATTTATATTTATTTGTATATATATATATATATATATATATATATATATATATATATAATATATATATATATATATATATATATATATATATATATATATATATATATATATATATATATATATATATATATATATATATATATATATATATTTATATATATATATATATATATATATATATATATATATATATACATATATATACATATATATTTATATGTATATATATATATATATATATATATATATATATAATTGTGTTCCTAATAGGTCATCCGAAATCTTGAAATTAGAATAACGTTGAAAATAACTCGCTGTCGGGTTTACCTTTGCGCACTTCAATGTGAACGAGTCGTCGGTCGGCCTTCGCCAATAACTCCTCGCCGTCTGGTACCTCGGCATTCAGGAAGCTGTCAATCACACGTGTGAGTTTCTCTTTGTTCCAGTTATTCGTAGCCGCCACAAGTTGCTTACGCAATTGATCATACAAGGCTTCTGTAGAACAAAAGTGTTGTAATGCGATTATATCTTTATATCTAACCCTACTGAAATCGATACTAGGTAGTGCTATGGACATCGTAAGTACAAAGGTAGAAGCAATTAAATGTTACAGAAAGCATTGATGCTGTTTGTATAACGACACATTGCTAACCTTACTACCTTAATAGTATGTGTATTGGACACCGATTATATTCCTTACAGTGCATCAGCTCATATTAATTTTGACTGGTGCTTCTTGATATGGCGTACTTGGCTTTGTGCTTCCCGATCTGTTGTATCTTTTTGTGATGTATCTTAGCCTGACTTTGTCAATAAAAGCGAAATGTGTGCACAACATATCCAGGCTCTGTGCCGTTTCTACCAACGCAGAGAAGATCGCAAATCGAGTTGCATTCTCCTTTCTGGTGATCTCTGCCCCAGTTTAATGCCGCCGTTATCAGGGTTCAATATCAGTTCTCAGTAAGAATAATGTTAATGGTCAGAGTAACATGTCCAGTGACGCAATGGGTGCCAACGTTGTTAACCATACGTTGATATCAGCGGCTGGTTAGAGACAATGGTTTGTCGTGTTGATAGTGGACAACCTACCTACATTGCATGCCACATTTGGGAAAAGCCGACTTCGTAAATAGGTAGAGAAACGTCAAATAACGAAATGATGCCTGTGCAAACAACTTTCTACCCATCATTGCCGCATGGTGACACTCGATGTGTTGTGCATTGGAATCGATTGGCAATGTGAACATTTAAAGACTTTCCATAACACTGTCGTATCTTAAATAATGATATTTTAATGTAATGTTTAGTTTGTTCATTTGTATTTATAATCTCTCATATGCACCGTTTCGTTTCTGTTCACGGACTACCCGCGCCCGTTCCAGTGCATCTTCACGTCCTAGTGTTTTTGTTATCTGAAAAAGAAGCAACGAGAAATAATGCACAACAAACATATACACGTGGTGCCTTAATGCATGTAGCAAGACACTATGTTGCTATCAATGCAGTGGAACAGCAGTAACAACAACAACAACAACAACAACAATAACAACAACATCGGGAACGACGACAAATGAACGTGACCTATTGTCTCATACAAGAGTACACATAGTTCTCACACAGTACATGTTAAATATATTTCCTACGTATATATATATATATATATATATATATATATATATATATATATATATATATATATACATATATATATATATATATATATATATATATATATATATATATATATATATATATATATATATATATATATATATTTATATATATATATATATATATATTTATATATATATATATATATATATATATATACTCGTAATATATAATATATATTTTATTTGACCCATCAGACATTTCACATAATATATATATATATATATATATATATATATATATATATATATATATATATATATCCAACGTTTAATTATAATTTTACATAATACAGGTGTACACGGTTGCGAGTAAACATGGTATATATTTAGGTAAATAAACAAATAGGTTGAGGAGATTCCTCTAAGACTTTCATAGTTGCTATCGACGAGCCACCTCACACATAAAAAAATCAGTTGATCAAACATATAAAATTCTTCCAAGTAAAAAACCAGAAAACTCATAATAATAATATCATATCTGATTGTGTATGTGCGTACGAAGTGTGTGTGTGTGTGTGTGTGTGTGTGTGTGTGTGTGTGTGTGTGTGTGTGTGTGTGTGTGTGTGTGTGTGTGTGTGTGTGTGTGTGTGTGTGTGTGTGTGTGTGTGTGTGTGTGTGTGTGTGTGTGTGTGTGTGTGTGTGTGTGTGTGTGTGTGTGTGTGTGTGTGTGTGTGTGTGTGTGTGTGTGTGTGTGTGTGTGTGTGTGTGTGTGTGTGTGTGTGTGCATGTGCGTGTTCATTTATTAATATTGTCGCTTGATTATATGTGTTTGTTTTTTTTGTATAAGGGTGACGGGTGGTTTTGTTTTTTAATGTTGCATACATATATAGCTATTTTGTCTTTTGCATGAATCTTGATAATTTTGTTAAAAAAAATAACGTTTAACATACTTAGCAAATCCCTGTAAGCTTTGTATATTACTATTTTTCTTTAACTGTACAGGGATTATTATTAAGTAAAAATGGTACATTATGCCAAAGACATTTCTTTGCAAATTCGTGTTTGGTTTTGTAAGTATACATTTTATTATTGGTTCGTGTATCATAATTATGTATGTCATAGTTGACGATTATCCTCCAGTTTTGTAAATAAACTGGTAAATAGTTATGAACATATTTATAATAAAATGTAATTGTTGTAAATTAAGAAGGTCATCTAATTTTAACATACTGATTTTTTATGTAGTGGCTCTGTGCGGGAATTATAATAACTTCATGTAATAATTTTTAAAGCTTTTTTTGAAGTTTTATTATTCTTTTTTATTGAAAACTCCAAGCAATGATATACTAATTAATGTTTGGTACAATTATTGAGTTATATAATAACGTTTTAATGTGTAGTGATAAAAAATGTATGTTTTAGTTTATTAAATTAAATATCAACCTTTTTGAACAAGTGCTTGACATTTTTTCAGAATGTCTTTTCCAGTTCAAATTTGTATCAGTAATTAAACCTAAGAAATCAAATCCCTTAACTTGTTCAATATTTATGTTCATTCTTCAGAGTAAGAATCTGTACATTTTTATTTACCTTTTGAAATGTCATATATATAGATTTTGCTATGTTTAATGTTAATTTATTTATTTTGAGCCATTCATTTATTTTTTTAGTAAAGTTTATAAATTGTCATTGTGTATTTTATTGTTAAAAGTGTTTAAAGTACTAGATAACGTTGTGTCATCAGTATAAATGATTAAATTAAACATTTTATTGGCTTGTGCAAAATATATCAATATATATATATATATATATATATATATATATATATATATATATATATATATATATATATATATATATATATATATATAGTACTTTAAACACTTTTAACAATAAAATACACAATGACAATTTATAAACTTTACTAAAAAATAAATGAATTGCTCAAAATAAATAAATTAACATTAAATCCTAGGACTCCTATATATTTATATATATATAATAAATAACAGGAGTCCTAGGATTGAGCCATGTTGTCATTGGTAAAATCTTTGATTTTATATTATACATTTCAGTAAATTGTTTACGATTATTTAGGTAGCTACTGAATAAGTTCACATTTGTACCATTTATAAAACATTTTTAATGTGTCACTTAAAATTAAATGGTCAATGGTTTAAGTAACAATACTCGTTCAGATTGCGCTAACGTTTCACGTGTTCAGGTATTTTAGCATTGTTAACTAACATATTTTGAAAAGATAGACATATTCCCTCTTTTGGTTGTTTCTTGGGTTCGGATTCAAGCTTGCATTAGAAATATAAATATGGTACTGTACATATAAATATGGTACTTACCACTGCATTCTCTGCTAATTCTGAACATAGATAATACTACAACACTTGCAAGATGAGTTGTCCGTTCCGGTAAGATAATACCCTCATAATTAATGTGTCATTTCCTTAAAAATTATCTTAAGTGGGTTACCTTCTCGACGAGTTTGGTTACGTGTGTGCAGCGTACGTGGTCCAGTAGATTGCTGTCGAGGACATCGAATACATCAATGATGTAATCGCCATTTTTCGGAAGTCTCACGTTCACGACATCACCATTGTCTCCACCAGTTCGCTTCATCTCAATGTAATCGGTGGAATGTTGCGCTGCCTTCCGCTCAGCGGCGATCATCAATTTATGTTCAGACTGCGGCAGATCGACATCGTACGAGTCTTCGCATGTGTCGCACCATACACAAGTCGTATCATCTGGCTTTCCAGTGTCGTTCGGTTGTGGTGTCACAGGCTCATCGGCCTCTTCGCTAAATTGGCTTAAGCTGTCCATCACGCTTGCAGCTCGAGCGTCTTCTGTGGTGTGTTCTGCATTCTGCCCAGATAACGTGACTTGATCGGTGGTCGACTCTTCGTCTGTCTGGTTATTTTCAGAGGTTGTCGCTTCATTTACCACGGGCGATCCACTGAAAACTATGTACACCGAATGAACGTGATATATTTGGTAGTCGTCTGAGCTTCGGCGGACGAATATGTTGAGGGCATATTCGCCAGATTCCGGTAGAGTTATATCAATGACATCGCGAACATTCACGGTAACCGAAGGTTCCGGCCGTGATAAACCCATTTGCAAACGTGACATTTCACAGACCAGTTCGCTTCGCGACGGAAGCATTTTTAATGCAAGAGCTACTTCAGATGACGACGTCTCGATGTATCCATCCGCGCCTGGCCCGGTCACCTGGAATTGAAATGCTTGCGCGTGCATGCCTTGACCGAGAACACCCCAACGCAGTGGAGGGAACGGTGTCAGTGGGGGGCCGGAACTGTGCATGAACCGGACCAGATAGTTACACACGTTCGGAATGTCGCCAGTTGCGCCGCGGTCGTCGGCGAACAGCTTGTATGCGTACATGCCCGCCTCCGGAAGTCGAAGAACGACGATGACATAATCTCCGCTGGTTCTTAGGGTGACACGTGACTTGAGGTCCTTTTCGGGGATCCAGTCATGTTTGATGACTTGCCAGAACGCCATATCTGTGCCGGTTGTTTTGGAGAACTGGATAGTCACGACAGGGTCGTCTGTGTCGATGACACCGTCGGGGTGGCTTACTGCCTTTAGTCCCACCTCTTCCAGCTCTATCCCCGGGCCCCACCCGATGTCAGGGTTGTCCGGAAGAACACGGCCATCCGTCGAGTTGCACTCGATCACGTAGGAACAGACGAGATCCAAGCCGTCATCATGTTTCGTGCGACGCCCGAAGATATCCATGCGGTATCTGCCAACGGTAGGCATGAGACACATGTAGCGGATTTGTTCCTTTGTCTGCCGGTAGAACACGCATCCCTTCCAGTTTATCGCCAACTTGACATCGTTGTCGGCGACGGAGTCTTTCTCGACATTCTTGTCATTATCATTATCACCATCACCACCGCCGCCATCATCATCTTCATCATCATCAGCAGCAGCAGCAGCAACATTAGCAGCAGCACCAGCATCATCTCTCCTATCCTCATCCACTTTCTTCTCCTCCTCTTTGCAATTAGCTTTGACATCGATGTGTTCTTCTGTGGCTGTAGTGTCCGTGTTATGGGTAGCAGCGGTGGTAACGGCGGCGGTGGTGGTGGTGGCGGTGGCGGCTGCGGCGGCGGCGGCGGTGGTGGTGCCGTCGTAGTAGAGCATGTAACTGAACTGCGCCTGGTCACCCAGTGACTGTGGAATGCCAAATGATATAGTAACTTCGCCTTTATTCGTCTGCAGCACGCAGTAGCGCTGGCTGTCAGGCTGCATCAGCAGGCCCATATCAAAGAACCGTTCCCGTATGTAGACGATCGTTTCAAACTGCACGATATTCAGCGGCCGCGGCAGCAGCTGCCAGTCCGGATCGTCGGGAAAGTGCGTGCTGACGAACCAGTCTGGGTCGGTGAGGAAGAAGAATTCGTTGTCTATGTGCTGTTGTTCTCCCGGCTCTTCCTCGATGTGTTCATCTTCGAATTCCTCCCCCTGCACGTCAACAAGCTTCCATCCTTTTTCGCGGCGTCTGACGAGAGCGCACGATGCCCACAGCACGTCCAACAGACGCCATTCGCCGTCAATTAAAACGGCGTTCCACTGCGAGCGTTTCTCCCGGTTCCGTCGCAGACGTCGCTCACTGATTACATACAAACCATTCTTGACGACGCCGTTGATGACGACACAAGCAATGCCAGCCGCTCTGAAAGTAGAAACACTTACGTATATCCTCACATTTATTTAATACACACATAAGGCCTATCAGAATTATATATGTGTTTACACTTACCTGACCGGCCATGTTAAATCTAGCCGACGCTAGTTCTTACGATTGGTCAAGGAAAATACATCATTTATTTGCGACCCTGTTTAAACCCATGCACAAAGAAAAAACAGAAAGATTTGACACACGAGCCAATCTGTAGCTTTCAAAATACCGGAAATATGTCTTTAGGACATTCCTCTGAAGAAATTACGGGTGAAAATTTCGCATAATTTAGCGTTCGAGTAATAAAAGCCGTGCTTCGAATTTTAGCGGTGGTAGTGTTATGCATAGTCGCCAGGTGTGTATAACATTTTGAATTAGAATCGTATAGAGTATATTCGTAAGTAAACCGCATATACTCATAATGTCATTACGTTCATATTGGTGTGGCAGGTAGATGTGACAGTCTTGAAAACAACTGACAAAGAAATACTCAAATGCCTTCCTATCAATTACCAATGTTCTAGGAAAATACTAAGAAAAAGCAAATATATCCTATGTACCTACTCTGACATTTGAAAGCCTGTACCAGTAAACACATATATTATTTTGATACGCCTGATATAATAATTATTCGTGCTGCAGTTTTACATAAACAATAAACGAAATGGTAGCGTTTTCTGAAACAGACTGAATGTTTCGTTGTATTTGTCGTTATTATAACAACAACAGAACATCAATAAAATAGTTATAGTTATTGCATTGTTTAATAGCTATTATTTTCTTATATGAAGTAGAGAAGTAGATATAATCTATATAGCTGCTGTTCGGGATATTATGAGATGTATTGGGGCCCAATAGCGGTGTGGGCAGAGCTTTTGATTTTCAGTCGACGGGCGTTCGAGTCCTCTTGCTGCCGGTTCGACGCTAGGGCAATTTCGTTCTCTCCACGTTGTCTCAGCTGTATAACCGAGTACCGAGCTATAAACAGTGGTGGATATAATATTTATACGAATGAATATTCTTCACGCAGTAATTGCAGCGTGGCTGAATACTTCCCGAAGACGTCGAAATGCACTTTGAATGGTCACCAGGACTGAATCACGCGTTATATATATAAATTTTCTTTTATAGAACACTTTTTTAATAATGCGTGCACAATTGTTGACGTCATGGTAACAAAACGGCCACGTTGTTTTTATTTTAATAAAACTCATTCGCTCGCATTTGGAATATGATAGTTGTTTCCAATTTATCATATAATGTACCTCTACTACTGACTTATCTAGAACACCCACCACGCATGAACAGCGTACCTAGACAGACGAGCAAAGAAATGAGCATGGTTGCTTTCCTCACGCTTTATGCCGCGAAGACCATACAAAGGCGTATCATCTAGGGGGAATGCTTCAACGTCGTCGTTATTGTACGCGTCAGAATCGATGTCATCGTATTTGAATGACCTCAAAGACCACTTGAAAAGGGCTCGCACACGTTCGAAGTCGGTGTGGCACGACTTGATAAGGTGGTTGGCCAAAGCTTCGTAGCTGCCTTGGACTAATTTCCGAGGAATCTGTCGAACAACGAAGATTGCAGTGAACGGTGTCATGCCATCAGTGCACCGTGTCATGTCATCAGTGCACGGTGTCATGCCATCAGTGCACTGTGTCATGTCATCAGTGCACGGTGCCATGTCATCAGTGCACGGTGTCATGCCATCAGTGCACGGTGTCATGCCAACAGTGCACGGTGTCATGCCATCAGTGCACGGTGTCATGTCATCAGTGCACGGTTTCATGTCATCAGTGCACGGTGTCATGTCATCAGTGCACGGTGTCATGTCATCAGTGCACGGTGTCATGTCATCAGTGCACGGTGTCATGCCATCAGTGCACGGTGTCATGCCATCAGTGCACGGTGTCATGCCATCAGTGCACGGTGCCATGCCATCAGTGCACGGTGCCATGCCATCAGTGCACGGTGTCATGTCATCAGTGCACGGTGTCATGCCATCAGTGCACGGTGTCATGCCATCAGTGCACGGTGCCATGCCATCAGTGCACGGTGCCATGCCATCAGTGCACGGTGTCATGTCATCAGTGCACGGTGCCATGCCATCAGTGCACGGTGTCATGCCATCAGTGCACGGTGTCATGCCATCAGTGCACGGTGTCATGCCATCAGTGCACGGTGTCATGTCATCAGTGCACGGTGTCATGCCATCAGTGCACGGTGCCATGCCATCAGTGCACGGTGTCATGTCATCAGTGCACGGTGTCATGTTATCAGTGCACGGTGTCATGTCATCAGTGCACGGTGTCATGCCATCAGTGCACGGTGCCATGCCATCAGTGCACGGTGTCATGCCATCATACTCGGACGTGTATATTTAGACAGACTCAGACAAGTAAACATAATACGAAAATCATAACGTCATGCAGAATCTCACTAGGACAAAAACCACCATGTTGTACACATTAAAAATAATCAAATGTAATAAACAATCACTAAATAATTATAATTACAAGATAATTACAAGTCAATTGCAAGAAAATTTAAATATTAGTTAAGTAAAATTTACACATCAGTACATCTGAACAATCATTATCACATCAATTGATGCGCGTTGGACAAAAATATAATACATTTCGTTTGCTTAACATTTAGCAACTGTTACATGTTATCGCTACGAGTGTTGCCAGGCATTGGCAGCCAGTACAACAATAAGTTGTACTGGGCGTGCCGCATGCGTGCCGCGCCCCTAGCGACCGGAGGAGGAACGAACAGTGACCTAGTTACGTGTATGTGCCGAAGGGTCGTTGACCCAGTAAGGAGACGAACGCAATCGTACGGTGCACACGTATTTTATTAAATACAACAAAGCGGCAGCAGCAGTACAAACGAGGCGATCGTATGCGATTGGATACAACGAGCCGGGTATGATGATGATGAAGTGGAGGCGACTTGCGAATGGTGACCATCGCGCCAGAGGTCGCGAACTTACGGGTGTCTCCACCGCGCCAGAGGTTCGAGGGCGAGCTTACGAGTGGAGCGACCACCGCGCCAGAGGCTCAGTATGACACGTTATAGTACGGTATACCCTTTTTTAGCAGCCTGATCCAATCGAACACGCGACAATCGTTAGCGACCAGATCGGTGTGGAAAGCGTTGACGAAAGTTCTCATAGGAGCGCCGTTACAACGAAGCATGATATAAGTGACGCAATATTGTCCGCAAACGTTAGACAGAGGACTCTGGAGTCTCGTGCTGTTATGAGTCCACTCGGAACAGTGTTTGTTCAAGAAGGTGCGGAACGCCGCGTGACGAGGCGGCAGACCGTACGAACAGAAGTATTCGCCGTGCCCGTCGGAGGACAGGTACAGTGCTATCCAGTGTTCGCCCGGTTCGTCGGCGTCGTCGGTGTTGCACACGAAGGCGATCGGCAGAGCGTCAATTGTTGCAGGCAGTCCATCTCGGGGTACGACGCCACCAAAGACGGATGCGGTCTTCGGATCCCTCGCCAGTAGACGGGCGATCTGCAGGGTGTCCATCTCAGTAGTCGTAGATGACGTTGCGGTTCTTGTCGATTTCCAGCACGGACTCGAATTCGGCGTAGGCGACGACGTTCACGGTGGTCTGAAGCGCTGCACGGAAATGAAATTCTAAGCGCAGGTTGCCCTTTTGTACCATATTAAAGCAGGGACCGTCGCACTGGTCGGGGGTCAGGTCGAAACAGAAGTAGGTGTAGCCGTCTCGGTACTCTTCGCGTGTCAGACAGTTCCCCTCGTCCTGCCACACCTTGCCGGTCGCGGTGAACATGCTCGCGTAGCTCCTGGCGAAGAGGTTGTCTGCGAAGTTGGGCTGGAAGGGTTTGGCGGGTATCTGACGACCGTCGACGTACACGGCGACGAAGCTGATGTCGTTGTTCTTGGCGTGAAACGGGTTTGTGGCGTACGTGCCGTTGTAGGCGTCGTTGTCGATGCAGCACAGTACGAGGCGTTTCGGCAGGGAGCCGAGGAACAGGTTCTCGTGCGTGTGCGACAGAGCACCCGTGGGAATGGAGTACACCTTGGTTTCGACGGGTCGTAACGCATACTTGACCGTGGTTCGAGCGAGAGCCAAGATGTGAGCCTTCTGCACGGCCGGAGCGACGGTGGCCTTCTTGACGAACAAGGACGCGTTGACGACGTTTATCAAGTACTCGTTCGCTCCAGCAGCCATCAGCGCAAACTCGGGCTTACTGCGCACCAGGCGTAACTTGACGTCGACGCCGTTGATCAGGAATTTATCCTGCAGAAACATATCCACGTGGAGACGACCTATCATGTCGACCACGCGACTGTTGGATATGTACTCTCGACGAGTCACGAACCCGGGGTTAGGATCGGGTCCGGCGGCTAGCTCTTTGGCATGCATGCGACTGGCCTTGTCCTTGTACCACATCTGATTCGTCATCTGCGTCGACTTGGCGTCGGATCCGTAACTCAACAGCGTCTCTATGAAGGCTCGATACGGGTACGCGTTGAAGGACGAAGAGGTCACTTGCGTGTTGTTCAGGGAGAGGTCGACATTGCTGAACAGCGAATGCAACCAGTTGTTCACCGGTCCCACGGGTTCGCCCGCGTCGATAGGGTTACCGTTGGTTCGCGTCACCTTCACCTGCAAGTGTAGCATCGTGTTGGCGAGATCCATGTAATCGTCTCCCGATCCGGGGATGAAGAATTCTATCGGTCCTCCAGAGTCCAGAGAGGCCGTGGGTTGATGTTCCACCACGTGACTCTCGACGATGCAGGTCTGAGTGGGGGGTACGGTAAAGAGATCCAGCTCGGTCTTGACTCCCTCGCACGACTGTCTATGCACGAACGCCATCTTTGTCGTCGGTGTCGAATATGTCGGCAGTGCGTTTCGGGGACGTCCGTTTCTTGCGGCGGCGCTTGACTGCAGTGACTGTCGCCTTTGCGGCCGTTCGTTTTATACGTTTACCAGGAGGGGCTCGAATACTACCGATGGCGTCGGTGACGCGTCTTTTGGCAGCCGTTTTTATGTTCTGACCCGCTAAGACGTCGCCGGCTATGCGAACGCCGGTCTTCAACGCTCCCCTGCCCAACGCCACGGCACCTCTCTTGATGAGCGGCATGGCGCTGCGCAACAGACTGCCGAACAGACTGCCCAGTCCGTGACCTCGCTGGTATTGCGCACCGGCGAAGTAGGGCAGTGCACCGCCAGCCTGGCGCGCGTAATAATCGTTGTAATTCATCAGAACAGTCCGGGCTTGCGTCGACGAAAATGAAGCGTCACCGTCACTCTACCGTATTCGAATGGCACGCGTCGACCCATGTCGTTCCTTATATCCACCTCTATCGAGTCGAAGTTCGAACGCACCAGCGGTACGTAGTGCACGTTGGTGAAACGAGCGGACACCGTGTCGCCGTTACGTCCGCTGATCGGAACGGCGCGCAACAGAGGTGCGAGAGTGTCGCCCACATTACGCGACTCCACGACGTCCGTGTAGATGTAGAGGGTGTCGAACCCCTGCGTCAGGTTCACCACATCGTCGGCCTCGATGTGGAAGGGGTACGACGAGTCGGGATGGCGGGTGTCGATGGGGAGGATGGGAGACGACTTACCCGACTCCAATTCCGCCGGGCTGGATACGGGTCCGCGGAATCCCAACAAGGTCGCCATCGCGCTGTGGTACGGTATGGTGAACACGGTGTTCGCCGTCATGTGTAACGTCATTTTCTGAGTGACGGCGCTATAGCTCATCTGAGCCTGTGTCTCATACGTCCGCATATTGGACAGTCCCTTGTTGACGTGATACAGCAACGTAAACGCATCGTCGTAATACCCACACGGCAACTTCGAACGTATGGACGAGTCCGTAGCATCGATCGTGTTGAGGAAGAACCAGACGTCGCTATCCGTGACGTTGTACCAGGTGTGCGGATACTGGACCTCGGCCAACCCACACTCCCACTCGCCGGTAAGATCGATGCGTTGGGGCAAGGCCGTGACGTAATGGGTCAAGGTGTTGTCGGGGTGCATCTTCATGGAAGCGTTGCTAGGCAGCGTCATGTAGAAATCAGTCGCCATTGCGTCTCAACGTGGGATTGGGCAGTAGGTAACCCAACGAACTACTCAACAGAGCCGTCCACAGATTAGAATCGCCGCGACCTGTCGTCAGGTTGTAAATGCTGATCAGAATGACCGTGTACAGGACGACGACCTGACACAGAAACACGATCTCCTCTTTGGGACACGCGGTACCGAAAATATGCCAGGGAGTGCTGTCTGGCTCGTTCGGTGCAGCGTCAGTACAATCCGTCTCCTCCTCGTCTATGGCGGTGAGGCAGGTCGGTGGTGGTGGTGTCGCGTCGTGTGTCATTCCTCGAATGCAGTGTCGTCGTGTACGCGGCTAGGCTTTATAGTTGACGAGTCCCTTGGCATCGATCCAGCTGTTGAAGTAGGAGCCATAGCCGAACCATTTCACCAAAGCTTCCTTACGTTTACCAACCGTACGGCGTTTCAGTACCGCTTCAACACGGTACACTTTATCAAAGGGCACCGTCACCTTCTGCAGCTCCAGTTCGTAGAAGGTACCCTCCAGCACTTCGCCGAGATCGTCCCGCAAGCGATACACGGGTGGGTCGGAGGGGTGAACCTCGTGTACCGTGAACAACTCTTCGCTCCAGTTCGTCTCGTAGCCCTTTTCGAACGTGCGTTTGTACTTGCTGACACGCACGCGATCCGACACGTGCAACTTGGGCACGCCCTTACCGTCGTGACCGTACAGACGTTGCCACACCTCTTCTTGGTTCTGTGCATTCACCTGTGACGGAGCCATACCGATCATGCGGTGGCGGGCATTGTTATACGATCGCAGCAAGTCCGGAAGGACGTCGACGTACCGCCACGTCTGGTGTTTCGTGAAGTAGCGCCACATGCGCGTCTTCAACGTTCGGTTGAACCGTTCCACGACGGCTGCCTTCGTCTCCGCGTTGTGCGTGTAGAAGTAATGGATGTCGTAACGCTTCAATAGCGCCTGAACGGATTTGTTCCGAAATTCTCTGCCTTGATCCGTCTGCAAGGTCAGGGGGCAAACGTCGACGAACTTGGATTGCAGCGCTTTTACCAACGCCGTCGCGGACTTGTTCTTCATGGGAACACACCAGGCCACTTTCGAGAAGACGTCGATCATCGTGAGGAGAAAGGCCATACCGTCGTTGAAGCGTTTGACCTTCGACATGTCCACGAGATCGGCCTGCCACTGCTGATGCATACCACCCACGATGACGCGTCGTCTCTTGAAATGACGTCTCGCTGGTTTGTGTAAGGTGTAGGTGTCCTGTGCCGACAACCATGCCTTGACGGTCTTCTGTGGCAGGCGCGTGACGCGTCGCAAGCCATCGACGCCTCCATAACTGCCTACCTTCGTGGGATCGAAGTAGACCTCGCTCAAGGAGCGTTCTTCCCTCTGAGGCATCAAAAGAGGTGGAGGATCGAAGTGTTGACGGAGGCGGTGACGTTGACTTCGGATTCCCACTGCTGACGAATGACGAGGAGCACGCCGACGTGTATTAGGACGCACACTATGGCACCCACAATGACAGCGGTGGAACAACAACGATCTAGTGGAGTAACCATAGTCGGAATAACAGCTGTTGTAGAAGAATGTCGGCTGCAACGTCTCCCAGCACGGTAAATCCTTCGAACAATAGCGCAGCGACGATGGATCGGTACGTGTCCTGTGGATCGATGAGCATGACTGCTACGGAGACGCGTCGTACCACCTTATACGTTCTTCCATCCAACCAATGACGACGACGGCGAAGCCTTGCGCGATGCGGGGGGAGGGTGGGTGGGTGGACGAGGAATGGTCCATTCGTCGAGCGATGGAGGTTCGAATAACGCCTGTTGCATAAAACTTTGGAGTATACCGTGAGCCATCATGTAAAGTCCACTGATAAATATCGCACCGACGATGGAACGGTACACGAGGTCCTGTGGATCGGGCGACATGACGAACACTGTGCTACGGACACGCAGCGTACCATCCTGTAGATCGTCCCAACCAGCCAATGACGTCAAAGCCTTGCGTCTTTCGGGGGGTGGGGTGGGCATGGTATGTTCCATTCGACGGCTCTTACGACCGAGGGGTGTCCAACTTAGCGATCTTCGTGCACTACCTGCAGCAGCAGCACGCAGAGGAGTACGTGACCGACGAGAGGGAGAGATCGACGGCTCCGGACGTATGTAGGCTCTTCTGGCGACGTTACCGACCAACGTCATGGGTAGGTTGATGGCACGGAGTTGTCGTGCGAATGGCAGCCAACCCGTCGGAGCGGTCTGTCTCTTACGCAACAGATCATTAACGAGATCCACCACGTTACTTCCGACAACCGGCGCGCCCTCGTGTATCAGTTCACCGCGAGCGGTCCACGCGATATCTCTCTTGAGATGCTCCATCAAACGGCTGGCTTTGGCCTGCATGGTCTTGGGAACGGTGGCCAAGACGGTGGCCTCCAGTCCGCTAATAGGAGCTGGTGCTGTACCCGCCGACCCCGACTCCGACGCCACCTCCGACTCGTTCACCGTGACCACGCGTAGCGGTTCCTTGATGCGTTTATCGGACAAGACGTTGTAACGCTGCAACACCTGATTATACAGGGTCACCTTGGTCCAGTCGTCTAGGTCCGTTCTATCCAGGATGGTCTTCATCTCATCATCGAGGGCTTGCACCTTCTTGTCTAAGGTGGCGGTCGCGGGTGGGGGTGACCGAAGCGTGTCCAAGAATCGCGGGTCCACCAAGGCCATCTTGCGTGCGTGCTCCATGTATCTACCTCCTTTTGTTCAGCACCTCTCGGAGCAAGGGTAGCAAGACCGAACTGGCCAACGGTGCTAGGAAGGCCGATAGGAAACCGCCGCTCTGTCCCTCACCAACCTGTGGTTGCAGCAGTAGACGTCTTCTCCTGGCAGCTGGCGTTCGTCTATTAGCCAACGCGCGTAACCTCGTCCTGTATTTATTCAATCGTTGCCTCTGTAAAGGGGACAATGGAATGTTCTTTGTTAGTATGTTGTATGCACACTCGGCTAGTGCACACAGCAGATCGGAGTCGGCGTTGGCGATGATGGCCTTTTTAATTTTGTTGTTCTTGACTCTGGCCAGAGCCTGTATGCACACGATGTGTCTCTTCACCCTGGCGGACATGATGCGAATGAAGAGACTATCCACACACTCGGTCGTTTTATACCTTCGGCAGGTACACGTACTGAACACCGTCGTCTGGAAAGATGGCCGTGCGCAGACGCATGTCCTCGGGCGTGTCCTGTTTGAGATCGACCAACAGATAACCGTACGGTACCGCCGTGGCGTCTTTAAACGCCTCTTGCACGAACTTGCCGCGTCCCGGATACATCTGCCGCGCCAAGGTCGACATCTGCGATGCGTCACGTGGATTCTTGAACACCACCATGTACTGCGAATTCAGACTGATGGTGCGACTCTCTTTGTTTTTAGGGAACAGGTTCTGTACGAGATACAGCACGGACGTGTTCCTGTGGTGACTTTTTTTAGTGAACAGGGCCGTGACCCGTTCGTCCGTTTCTGCCATGAGATCGTCTATGACGATGAGGTTCCTCGTTGTCGGATCGAACATGGCCGCCGTCGGTAACCCTTCCTCGAATCGCACGTGACCCAATTCCGTCGTTGCGTAAGCCTCTTGCCATTCTCCGTAACACCACGTGATCTGCTGGGGTGGTGGATCGATCATCGCAGCTGCGTGACGCAACATACGCGTCACGAAAGTACTCTTGCCGCACCCCGTCGGTCCGGCGACGATGCACGTGAAGGGGTGTTTCCATCGCGCATCCATGAATGTGTGTGCAACGAATGCAGCGTGCATCGCCTTTTCTACTATACGTCCACCGGACCCGTGGTCACCCCGTCCTCGTGCACCACGCGTTTGGCGTAAAAGAAGGTGAGTGCATCCCGATTCTGCACGTACGTCATGACGGTGGAGTTATGCACCCGGAAACCCCGGTTCGAACCGCCTCCGCTCCGACGGTTGGTGAGCACCTCCAGGAACGCGTCCTTGTCTATGGTGTTGTGCCGTTTGCTGAGACCTTTGGTGCTGTACTTGTCGGTGGCGCCGAAACAGTAGTACGTCTTGCTACACAACCCCACGAACCCCGCACCGGACCACTCGACCTTGAACAGACCCGGCGTCCTCTTGTCGAACGCTCTGCGTGCCTTGCAGCACGCCTCGTCGCCGACCCACGGTCTGTTGGCGAGACGACAGCGCACGTAGTCGTTCCGATGGTCGTCGCAACATTCGGACGGCAGCCATTCCGACCGATGGCGGAAATAATGGTCTCGTAGTGTCGGGGTCACGAGGTCGTCGACGGACTCGCCAGCCAAGGCCAAATAGGCAGAATCTGTATCCATCTCGCAGTACTCGAACAGAGGGCGCTCCACGTACCTGACGATGAAATCGTAATAGAACTGCAACATGCGCAGCTTGGCGTACTGCAGAACGAAGAATCCCACGTGTACGGGTAGGGTGTACTTGACGGTCTTCTTGTTCAGTTCTATCTCGTACGCGTCGTCGACGACCATGTCGAGTTGACGGAATCGTTTATCGTTGACGAGGAGCGATGCCGCCTTCTCCGTGCAGTAGCTGACGTCACGATGTCGGTCGACGTTGGTGATGGTCTTTCCGTAGCCCGAGTTCCCCAGCAACTTCATGGTGTCCGCGATGATGGTCCTGTCTCGGTGAACGTCGCCCTCGCGTCGGGCCTTGGACACTGCATCGCCGAACCGCCGGAAACACGGAACGGGATCGTATTCGACGACCTGGTACACGTGCAGCACCTCGAGACCGTGGTCCAGATACCATCGCAGCAGTGGCGTTGCGAGCAGTATCTTGTCGCCGCAATAACTACCCACGAGCATGCGACGCGGAGTCTTCATTATGTCGTGCTCTTCGGCGTATCGGCGCATGAACGGACCGAGATCCTCCCGTTGCATACCGATGTTCTTGAACACGGGCTGCATCTCGGCAAAGTGCGCGCGCAACGCTTCCGGTACGCGTACGTCGCACTCGATCATGCCGAACACGGTTCCGGCACGCACTCCGTTCAGGATCTGTTGTGACGTCATCGTCCATTGCACGTGTCGACGTCGGGGAAATGCTGCATCCACACACTTGCGTACGGCCGGTGTTCGTCTCATCTCCTTCCACTCGCATTCCCACAACTCGACGACCGTGACAAAGTGTCGTAGGTAGGCGGTGGTCTTTCGGGTCTCGGCGAGCAGTTGCGCCATGGGTTTCCCGTTGACGGCGTTCACCTCCTCTCGGTTGCACGAGCAACCGTGAAAGAAGCAACCTTGGAACTGATAAGCCGTCTTCGTCTCGCTGCACCATCCGTCCACCCGATGTTTGCCTATGCGCTTCTCTCGTCCGTTGATCTGATGCCGTATGGACCGTCCCGTGCGTTCGGATTCCCACGTCAACCATTCTCCGGCCATCTGTCCGTACAGCTGCGCCGATTCGGGGCGGAAGTCCTTCTCCGCTCGTCGTCGCGTGTACCATCCCATAGGCATGTCCTGCATGAGCGACCACAGGTACAGTGCGTTCGCATCGTATCCGACGATCGCTCGACAGGGACGAGCCGCCTCTCCGTACTCGTTCCGACGTAGCGTGGTGACCCCTGTCTCGTGATAGCGATGAAAGATGATCGAAGGCCCGCCTACAATGTTCGCTTTGACGAGGTCGTGCAGGTCTTTGTTCTTCTCGTTGAAGATGGTAAAGTAGGTCTTCTCTGGCAGATCGTTGAACAGGTACAGCAGGGTCAGACCGGGTACGCTGATACCTTGCTTGAACATGTCTATTCCCCGTTGTCGATAGAACGCGAACTGTCTGTCGATGGCCTGTAGAAAGGGAACCACGTCCCTGTTGTTGTACCAGACGAGAAAGTCGCGCAACGTCGTCATGCCATTGACGCGCCAGGCCTCCTGACAACTGGCGTAATCCTCGTCTGAAATCCCTTCGTTCTTCAGTCGACTGAAGAAGGCCTCTTTCGGTGGAAGTGCGGTGTCGTCGAGTCTCTCCAGCCTGTCCATGTACTCGTACGGGAAATGACCTTTCGTCACCTCGCATCCGTACGCTTTCAGATACTTGTCGTAGCTGAATCCGGGGGCTATGTAGTTGATCATGTCTACGAATTTCAGCTGATCCGTCGAAAGACACATGAAAGTGTTGTTGCGTTTGATTACGAACATTGACCCGATGCCGTCGGTCTCGACTTTCCCGTTGCCCTCCTGCTCCCTCTCGTCCGCGGCCTCGTCCTGTTCCACATCGGTCTTTGAAGTCGTCAGGAAGTACGGTATGAGGAACTGTTTGATGGCATTGAGATCATACTTCCCCGAATTGAACCCGACGACGGGTAACTGACGCATCCATCCATACATTTGTCCCATCAGCGTTTTGTACGGATTGGTTGCTGCTCGCCCTTTCTTCTCGCCAGCCTCCCGTGCAGCTGCGTCCCGTGCAGCCTCCTCCCGTGCGTCCCATTTCGTCAGCTCTTCTGCGAGTTGTTCCAGTACATGATCGTACGAGCCTTTGATCTTGTCGTACGCGGCCTCACTCATCGTTTGCAGGACAGTCATCATGGTGCTCACCAACTTGTTGACGTCTCCGTCCGTGACGATGCATGTCACCTGTTCGTGTCCGGGTACGTTGGATGCCACGCTGACGCTCAACGGGACGTGACGCGCAACCCAGTGAACCTGGGCACTGTCCGCCGGAAGGTGTTCGGTGTCGAACCAACACTCGAAGTCGAAGGTGGCTCGGTACGGATAGTACTGCAACGCTTCGGCCACTCGGATGTTCTCGTCTGCCAGACGTTCGAACACCGATGGAGTCGAATGGTACACGCCACCAGGATAGACTCGGCGCACACCCCCCGTACACGTGCTCTCGTGGTTGCGTAGATGCCATGCGTCTTTCCACAACGAGTCACCGCACTTCCGACATCTGTACGAGTGACAGTACATGCGTCTATCCTGGATGTAGGAAAAATGCGCCCCGTGCAGATTGAGGTAGAGTGTGTCCGGGTATTTACATACCGAGCGACGAACGAGTTCTGCGGTCGCCTTTCCACCATCCTCATCCGCCTCATCTCCATCCGGTTTTACGAGACTGTACACGCACACGTTTGTTTCGAACGTGGTCTCGACACGATAGAGGTCGTCCATCGTGACCCCGGCAAATGCTGCCATGGGTACGCCGTCTTGGGCGTACGTCGCGTACAGCGTCTCCACAGCCGGTTCCAATCGACGCCGTTCACATCCGCGATGCAGGGCCAGACATCGAAAGAGACACAGGTTGTCATTGTACCTTTTGCTATACTGAGGCTCCGTGTCCAATGCGATGACGGCTCTGTTCTTCTTGATGTACATGGGAAGGTCGGTCATTCCTACACATCCTATCGGGTGATCGATGATGCGATTGACGAAAAATGTGACATTGGTCACGAGTTCACACACCCACGCTGAATCCGGTCTTTGATTGATGGCCCATTGCAAGACGTCGGTTTCGCGGATGCGTTCGAGGAACGTATCAAAGTCCTTGCTGTTGGTGATGAGACTGGGCTCGTCCAGGTAGCGTCCACAGCAGTTGCACGAGGGATGGTAGTACTTGTATTGACCCGTGTTCTTGTTCCTCAGAACGAACCCGTAACTGAGGTTAATCTTGAACGCGTTGGTCTGTTCCTGGAACACGTTCCTCAACGACGGCTCTAGAACGGTCGTGTCCAGCGTCGTTACTCTGTAATCGTACCTGCACTGAAGAGGACCTCTCGTTACACGTGTCCGTATGGTCGACCAGTGCGCTCGTACGACATCTAACAGTTCCGGCGACAGGTTGTCGGCGAAGGGGAGTCGGGCAGGTGGGTCTATAGGGTCGGCATCGGTAACGAGTGGATGGTTGGGTGTGGTGTCTTCCCTGATTGATATCTTAGGCGATGGTGGCGTCGTGTCGTCGGCGGTACACGCATTTCGTACGTGTCTGGTCAGGGTACGGCGTCTATTGAACGTCATTCCACATTTCGCACATGTGTACACTGTGGTCTGTTTTCTATTACTGCTACTGCTACTGCTACGGCTACGGTTACTGCTAAGACGACATACGAACCTCACATGGTCTTGCAGATCGTCCCATATGTCGAACGTTGCATCACATTTACAGGAATACTTAGTTCGCTTTGCCTGTTCGCTAGGTGGCACCTCCCGTGACACATCTAGTGGTGGCGCCACCGAATACGTAGTTCGCTTTGCCTGTTCGCTAGGTGGCACCTCCCGTGGCACATCTAGTGGTGGCGCCACCGAATACGTATGTTCGATCACTGCCGGTGTCGCATGACTCGCTAGGTGGCGTTTGAGTGCTGCATAGGTGTCGAGCACCTGTCCGCAGTGACGACATTGGTGTCTTTTCATGTTGCTCTGCTCTGCTCTACGTGTCTACAACTGAGAGAGTGCGGTTGTTAGTACAGCTATATAGTACGTGTGGTGGTGGTGGTGGTGGTGGTGGTGATGGTGGTGATGGTGGAGGGTATTGGTGAAGGGTGTATCACCTATGGTGGTATTGGCAACTGTGTGTGTCCCACTATCCATGGCTACGGGTTATATTTCAACTCATGACAACACCACTAACAACACGTTTCGTTCATTGTAAGACGTTTTATTGCGTATATAAAGACATAGCGATATACATAATATACATATACATATACACGGTTAGACCTATATAATTACTATGATGATGATGATGTTGATTAATTGTGGGTTTGTGGGAATGTTCCATCCTCGCCAGTGACCCCTAGCTTACGGTCGTTTATCGACACGCCAGTGGCTAGTACAATGATTATTAACTTGTGGGTTTTTACACCGCGACAGAGGTTCCGTACAATGATGTAATATATAGGTTAGTATGTATATTTATATATATATGTATTACTATATGTCTTGCAATTACAATATGTGTGCGAATACATACATACAATACAGGCGAGAGAGAGAGCGAGAGAGAGAGACACTACCTACTATTATCCCGTTGCAAACGGTGCTTATTGAAATGCGGAGGTGTCAAGCATGAAATCAACAATTCCCTGTATTAAAATATGTATTGTGCGTCTTCTCTCATCCCTTGCTAGCACGGGTGCTTCCTCCACCTCTTCCTCCCTCTCCTCCTACATAACAAGAAATGCGTCTACTGTATTCGTATACTGATATGATGTTTTCTATTATCTTTACTAATTTCAATAATGTGGTCAGCAATGTCGCTCATTAATTCATAGATCTACTGTTCATCATATGTTGATATAATGTATTCAAGTATCATCACCACTAATTGTCGGCATGTCCGTCTACGCAGTTCAATCGGTGACACAGGTACGTCATCCTACAGAACAAATTAAAGGATACCAATATATCACTCCATATTACGTCATACACCAACTACTTCTAACTAGGTTATGTTTACTACTGCTACTACTAATAATAATACTCTGTTGACGACGTCATATATGCGGAGACCAATACTCGAGATCGCTCCCGAATGCTGGCTGGGAGGACGGGTGCCTCGTCATCATACTCTTCACTCTACATAACACCAATGTTAATATTACTAATAATAATAATACAATTATTACGTTTACTACTAATTACCACCTATTTAAACACCAACAACATCAACAACACCTTCTACCTAAGCGGTCGCGTTATTGCCCGCGGTTGACGGATGGCACATCGCACGTATTGCATTGTGTGCTCCTGATATTCAGCGGAGAGTACCGTGCTGGCCAGTGCCCGACACACGTCGACCGTCACCTCTTCCACCGTGGCAGGGGCGGTTCTCCGCCACAGTTTAGTTATAAGACGTGCGAGGTGCATTTGCATTGTGTGGAAACACACCTTGCCCGTCTTGTCCGCGTCTTCTTCGTCGTCGGTGGCGTCGTCCTCTTCGTGGGCATGCGCCGTCGACGTCGACGGCTGCGGCTCCGGCTCCGGCTCTGTGTGGGTGATGGTATGTTGATCGGGGATGTCCACCTGTTCACCGTCGCGGGTCAAAACGACGGTTTTATCCGGGAAGACATACAGGGTCGTCAGGGATGCGTCATCGTCGTCGGCGTCGTCGTCGTCGTCGTCGTCCTGCTTGCGCTGGACGAGTGGTGGCGACGCTGGACTAAATTGGAAGTCCGCATCGTCGACTTTCGCAGGCTCGGGGGATGACGCAATCGCATCCTCATCCTCACTGTAGTAATGGGGAGGGGTGCTTATACTCCACGCGTCTTCCTCGGACTCAGACTCCGATTCGACGGTGCACGGTGGTAGCAACCCCTCTTGGTTGTCCGGAAACGCGTCGGCATTGGTCAGGGGTGATGGTGGGTAGAACGAGGTTGTCATAGAGGATGTCTTCAGCCTCTTCGCCGCTCGTGACACCCCATCCTCGCTGTCGTCGTACAGTGCCGCCAGGTCGCGTTTATACGCGTTCTGGAGTTGCTCCAGTCCCATCTATCGAACAGAACGCATAGGTTACATTACGTGGGTTATATTATTCCGCGTCGCCCTGCATATCGTTATTGTCGTATGTTTCGTACATACTCTTTCTGACCAATTCGGTCACTCGGTTACGCCATTTCATGGTCCCGCACGTTGCGATGACATCTATAGATAGCCACCGCAAGACGTGCATGACCATGCTGGTCGATGGCACGTAACGATCCTTATCATCGTTTAGATTCATTATGCGTTCAACCTCGTCACTGGCATATCGCACACTGGCGGCCTCTAGCGCCTTATAGAATATGTTTTCATTGGTCATGGCTTCGGATCTATCACGTAACCTATCTAGACCGCTAACAGTAGCCTCCATATCAGCGCTACTGCTAATGCTATAATGTGACGCCGACGACGCACTGTTCTCCCCCTGGTCGTCATCTGATATTACAATCAGTGGTGGCGGCGAACCGCTGTCCACCGAGGAGGAGAACAGTATTTCCGTGCTGTTAGACTGTAACCATTGCATTACCTTAGCGCGTCCATCTCCGTCGATGATGTCATCGCCGCTTCCGGTTGCCACTGCAGTGGCTGCCGCAGCGACGATCGAGCCAGCCTGTCAACGGAATGGTTCACACTGTGACTACTTCCATGTTGGCTACCGTGTAATTTACGTACGGTCCTGCCATACGTTTACGAATGGTCACCATGACTCGGGCCCCCCGCAGCATGTCCAGTGCTGCATACCGCTCGGCATCTGACGTCATGTTTATGTAATCGTTCCCCGTGTATCCTAGCAACTGGACAGCCTTGTCGTTAAATATGGTTCCCCACACTTCGCTGCCGATGGCGTCTTGTAGGAGGACACGCATGGCGAACCGATACACTACACCCCGCTGCCATCGATGAATGGGACACACATACCCGTTGTTTTCGGGAATGACCCGTTTGTTGCACTGCTGACATGATGGATAAACGATATATTTCTCTTGAACGGCGACTTGTACTATGGTTAACGGTCGTCTTATTATATAGGTACCGTTACCTACCTGCTTCTCGAGTTGGCTCAGAGTGGTCATCATCTCGGCGTCCTGGTCGCTGGTTGTCTTGGTGGCGGCCATTTCTATGTCTCTGCTGGTGCTGATCGTGAAAGGTTTTGAAGTCGTCTGTGAAGCGGAGAGCGGTTGTATGCCTCTATCACTCCGAGTCGGGCTTATATAGTCCTCTCCCCGACTGTGGCGCGCTTTCTTATCGTCGCCCCTTGGTCGAGCGCGTGACGCCGATGCTGATGCTGCATGTCTGGTATCTGCGTCCGACCCTTGGTCGATCGCGTGATGCGGCCGCTGTATGTCTGCCATCTGGCTGTACTCTGGAGTCTGATGTAATCGTATGGCCTCGCGTACTAGCATGGTTATATGTCCTAGCATGTTCTGACCGGCTTGACCACTGTATGTCAGTGCACCCCAGTATCCTTCCCGACTCTTGACCCATTCCTGCAACTGGGAATGCCCAGTGTCCAACAGTCGTTTACGTAGGGTTGGATCGCGATATTTAACGGTCACTAATCCATACATTATTCCATATCGTTGTCTCTTCCATTCTGCGCGTAACATTTCCTTTTCTCGTATGCACTTGCTGAGCTGTTTCGCCTGTAGACCCGTGCGCGTGGCCAGCATCCTTTGCGCCGTCTGCATGTCGTCATGATGCATGCACTTCCGCCATTGATACGCGCTTTCGACACTGGTGAATTCTCTATTACAGGCGTGTATCCTGCAGGCGTAGAAATTGGACAGGAACTGTTTACCTCCTTTAAACCTTATAGGTTGGTTCATGGTGACTTTATGACGTTAACATGTACAGTTACTGTCTTAACTACGCGGTGTTCTAGCACTGTAGAGTACGTAACCCCCTGCTTTTTCCTTGCGTGATGGATGCCAGGTGTTGGTAAGCTGACAGTTGCCGGCCGCTTATCTCTTTTCTGCCGGCCTCTTATCTGTTTTCTCATTAGTGTGGTATTGTTCCTAGGCTGACGCAGGTTCTAGCATGCTCTATATAAGCCGTCTGGATTCGTCGTGTCGTCATACCAACCACCATTGCCGTCGACATCGTTATTAGCACACACACGCATAATGTCTGTATTCGGCTTGCGCGATTGCATGGAGTTCGTCGTCGTCGCCGAACTCCTGCAGGCGGTACCTCTATTACAGGCTATTGTGTGAGTATTTCTTTTATTTATTTATTTATTTCTATTTTGTTACTTTCATAGCTCTCCATAGCTCATACCTGTTTTATCTTATGCCTTTGCATATTGTGACTCTTATTGTGTCCTTTACTTATTACAGCGTTCCATGTTTCAACTGGGCCTGCGTCCTCATCGAATTGATGGAGGACGCCCCCCTACGCCGAAGCTGCCAGGCGACCGTCCTGTTCCGAGAGGCGCTCTACGATGCCGGTCTCCTGTCGGCCTTCGGTCTTCATGCCAGTCGTTGGCGCCACGTAATGAGTGACATTGCGTTTATGTACGGCGATGGATATCGCACCTCGACCGCCTCCCCAGAGTCGTGGGACGACGACTTGATCGCCATCGACGCAGCCGTCACCGAC
>OY759265.1:16194895-16202395 GCA_963662155.1 Lamellibrachia columna
GACTACTGCAAGTGTAGTAAGAGGCGGGCTGTGGCATGTCGCGAGAAGGCGACTACTAAAATTGCATATGTATGAGTTGAACATCGCGAGAAGGCGACTACTACTGACATTGTAATTGTACGTTTGAATATCGCGAGAAGGCGACTACTGAAATATATTATTTGTACTGTTTGAACATTGCCAGAACCAGCTCGGGCTGAATAGTTGAGAGACGTGCGCAGCGGAGGGCGAGCTGGGGCGTCGTGTGAGGGCGAGCTGGGGCGTCGTGTGAGGGCGAGCTGGAGCGTCGTGTGAGGGCGAGGTCGATTTGAGCGACAGTAAAGCACACACATATAAACGGCAGGAAAGAATTGACTATCGAGGGTGCTGTGGCACAAGTAGTGTGTGAACCGTGTTTGAGCTATAGGTGAATTGTTATCGAGGGATATGTGAATCGCGTTCGAGGAATAGGTGAATCGTTATCGAGCAATATGTGAATCGCGTTCGAGCGATAATGTGAATCATTTTCATTGTTATTTCATCTTAATTTAAGTTATACTCATAGTGTAACGTGGCTTTGGTTATTATTAGTAATGGAATGTAAATTAAACACGTTAACTGGCTATAGACGTTTCAATGGTATTATATTATACACGACCATTGCGCGAGAGTGTCACAGTATCATAGTGTTCAGTAGGTTTCTTGGTTTTGCAAGTGCGTTGTAACTAAGCCGAAATATTCAGGAAACATCCAATCCACACGTGACCAAGTTCTAGTTGTTCAATGTTCTAGTTGTAGCTGATTATGGTTACTACAATTTGATGGTGTAATTCAACTAGTCCGATATTTCCAGAACTGTGTGGCCAAGCCGATCTGTATATACTGGTACTGAGGGTGGTCAATGCAATGGTGCATGTCGTCCTCAGTGGTTATTTTGTGTCCCAATTTAGTGAGATGGGACAGACATTAACGTGACCATCCGCGTCACGAGGGAAACATAGTCCCAATACACAGTGCCCTATACACAGTCCCCAATACACAGTCCCCAATGTCGAGAGCCAGGTATTTACGTCAAACATTAACATGCCTGGTGTTGATTACTATAATAATAATAATGTTTATTGTCTCAAATAACATAAATTCATTACATACAATCAATCAGCCGATCAACTACTAAACGCATTTAAGATAATGGAAAAGAAGCAAATTGCCATTGCCTGGAGACGGTATAAATTATTGCCGGGAAACAGTAATCGCGGGCGCACGCACGCACGCACGCACGCACGCACGCACGCACGCACGCACGCACGCACGCACGCACGCACGCACGCACGCAAGCACACACACACACACACACACACACACACACACACAGTGGGACGTCCGTTAACGGTCACCTCACTGGTACGATCACCTCGCCATTACGGTCACCCTGGCTCAGTCCCCAATGATTTCCCATAGTAAATAATAGAACGTTAGTCCCGCTAATACGGTCACCTCGTTATTCAGGAATGCGCTAAGTAACCCAGTGCAAAGATAACAGAATCCTCCCGGTGTTACGATCAGTCACGGCCGAGTAGCCACGATCGGCTTCGCGGTCGGACGGCCGCCCAACCGCCAAAGACAAAGGCGACGCCAGCAGTGCGAAGTCAAGCACTTGACGTGTTTACGCAGTGACCGGTAAACTTTAGAAAAATACGGTGGCTGTGACTTCGACGCTGACAATATGGTGACGTCCGATTATTTGCTTCTTGACCGACGAACTACATGGGAGTAATATAGGGCGCTGTACACATTCAAATCCATTTTATTTACAGGTGATCGACAAGGAATGATTTCTGTAATGAGATATTTTTACAAATGTTTTATTATTACAGCACCTGCATCAATTGCTCTGTCTCTGCTGGAATGAAGGAACAGTCCGTCAAGAAAAGCGGGATGCTATAATAGTCACCTTGTACAAAAACAAAGGCGACCACAGTAACTGCAACAACTATAGGGGCATATCATTATTGAGCATTGTGGGGAAGGCCTTCGCTCTGGTCCTGCTAATCAGACTTCAGAAACTTGCTTTTCGTGTCTACCCAGAATCCCAGCGCAGGCTCAGAGCAGGAAAATCAACAGGAAGGGACTCTTTCGCCTACTTGAGAAGACCGGCTGCCCTCCCAAGCTACGTAGCATGGTGACCTCCTTCCATGAGAACATGAAGGGTACGATCGTTCGACATCGGAGCCCTTCCCTGTCTGCAGTGGTGTCAAGCAAGGCTGTGTCCTTGCCCCAACATGTTTTGGGATCTTCTTCTTCCTCTTCTGTTATATGCCTACGACTCTTCCTCACACGGTATCTACCTGCACACCAGATCTGATGGGAAGCTGTTCAACCTGGCACGTCTGCGTGCCAAAACAAAGGTGACAGAGGTATACGTCAGGGAGATGCTGTTCGCGGATGATACAGCACTCACTGCCCACTCAGGAGAGGCCCTCCAGAGGCTGGTCAATATCTTTGCATACGCCTGCAGAGAGTTTGGACTCACAATCAGCTTGAGGAAGACGAACGTCATTGCGCCAGCCAAGTCCCCTCCGTCAAGATCAATGACTACACCCTGGAGGTTGTAGAAGACTTCACCTACCTCGGGTCAAATATCACCAACAACCTTTCGCTGGACACTGAGATAAACAGGCGCATCGGAAAAGCCACAGTCAGTATGGCCAAGCTGATCAAAAGAGTATTATTATTATTATTATACATTTATAATGCGCCGTGTATTCGGGTTAAAAACCTGCTCAAAGGCGCTAACAAGGTAATGCTAAATAATTTTTAATAAATTGAAGAGCTAAAATAAAATGTGATTAAAAGACAGGTAAACATAAGTTAAATAAAAAGTTCAATAAATGATTTAAATGAATTAAATATGTCAAGAAATTAAATAAATACATAAAATAAATAAATAATAAATAAAAAGATAAAATAAACAACAAAAATTAAGTTGATACATTAGATAAACATATAAGTTAATCAGATAAGTTAAATAAACAAATTAAATAAATAATAAGTTAAATAAGTAAAATGTTCGAGTGTTCGAGTGGCTTCGCGAAAGAGATGTGTTTTTAGAAGTGACTTGAATACCGCAACGGAGTTGGCTTGCCTAATTGCGGGAGGCACAAGTAAAAGAAGTTTTAATTCGATTCACTGACGAACAGGCAACCAATGTAAACTGAATAAAACTAGTGTTATGTGATCTCGTCTGCGGGTTCCAGTAATCAGCCGTGCCGCGGAGTTTTGAATCATCTGCAGTTTCCGCAGCTGCGTCTCGGGCAGTCCATAAAACATAGCGTTGCCGAAGTCCAAGCGCGACATGACTAAAGCATGAATAATTGTTTTGCAAGCAATGGTGGAAAGGCATTTTCTGATAGTTGCAATGCCGCGAATGTGACAGTATGCCACCTGGCAGACACGGCGTATCTGCGCCGCCATTGTCATTGTGTCATCAAATACAAAACCGATGTCGCGGATAAATGGTTTCGGCGTGACGGAGCAGCCACAGACATCAATGACTAGGTCAACAGGAGGTTGAACACGTTTGCGATTCTGCGCAGCGGAAATCACGACGGCTTCCGTTTTACACTCGTTAAGAAGAAGGTTGTGGGACACCATCCATGACTTTACATCGGCGGTACATCGCGATATGCGGTCAATGGCAGTTGTAGCATGCGCTGGCTGATCACGCGGAAATTCAACATACAGCTGGGTATCGTCAGCATACATGTGGTAACGGAGTTGGTGGTGTTCGAAGACATGGTTGAGCCCCAGACAATAGATTGTAAAAAACAAGGGTCCCAGCACGCTACCCTGCGGTACACCAGAGCATAAACCAACACTTCTTGAGGTGACGTTATCAACTTTAACAGCTAGCGTTCGCTGCGAAAGGTACGACTGTATCCAGCGGTGTGCGTTGTCACGTCTGCCAATTTCGTGCAGTTTGTCTAGAAGCAGACGATGATCAACAGTATCGAAGGCAGCACTGAGATCGAGCAACACCAATATCACGGTATTCCGATTGTCGAGCGAATGTAGAATGTCGTCCTGTATACGAACGAGGGCTGTTTCACAGCTGTGAGCAGGACGATACGCACTCTGAAAAACATCGAAGAGATCATTCGAGTCCATGTACTGCCGGATTTGCGATGCTACATACTTCTCGAGGAGTTTTTATATGAAACTCAGGCTGGATGTCGGTCGGTAGTTGGATAGTATTTCAGGGTCAAGATCACTCTTCTTTAACAATGGTGTCACGACGGCGTGTTTCATAACAGCTGGCATTGTTGAGGACTCGATCGACAGGTTCACAATGCGTGTTAACACCGGTGCGAGCGTAGCGATGTTCGATTTAAGCAGGGTTGCAGAAATGATGTCGATGTCAGTTGATAGTTTGCTAGTACCCTTCATTACCAGATTACAGATGTCATTGCATGTAGCTAGTTCGAAGTCACAAAGAGGATCCACAACACGACAGTCATTATCATCTGCGAACACCGACTGCTGGCGCTGCGTACTTATAGTCGTCAGATATACACGGATATCAGTGATCTTGTCAGTGAAGTGCGTGACGAAACAAGCAGCCAATGCGCCTGGACCATCATCACTTTTCGGAAACAAAGTTTTACTTGAGCGACCCATCAAGTCGTTTGTGATGCGGTACATCTCTTTGTTATTACGGGCTGATGATTTAATCTCGGCACAGTAATACACAGATTTGGCCAAAGCGATGCTTTGCTTGAAAGCGTCACGCAAATCCGTGTAAATTTCACGATGAACAGTGAGTCGTGTGTGGTGCCATTTGCGTTCGGCTCGTCTAACCTGCTGTCTCATCCTCTGCAAGTCATCGGTTCTCCACGGTTGCCTGGGACGCACATTTATCGTTCGTCGGATAACGGCTGCATGCTTGTCGATTATGGTAAAAAGTTGAGACATGTACTGTTCACATAAACTGTCAATGTCATCGGCGGGAGAGGTGACCAGCGGAGAATCGATCAGGTCGCGCGTGAACTGCTTCATGTCGATTGAGGCGTATTTACGGTAGAATATCTCTTTTCGCACTGGTCGAGTATGGGAAAATAAGATGCTCACTGAGAACACCAAAACGAGAGTCTACCAGGCCTGTGTGTTGAGCACCATCCTCTATGGCAGCGAATCGTGAACCACATACATGTGCCAGGAGCGCCGCCTCAACACCTTCCACATGCGGTGCCTCAAGCGTATCCTCGGCATCACATGGCAGGATCGTATCCCCTACAGCGACATATTGGACCGTGCCAGGATCCGCAGCATGTATTCACTGCTGAGCCAGAGACGCCTGCGCTGGTTGGGCCATGTACTGCGCATGGAGGACGGCCGCTTGCCGAAAGACATCCTCTGCGGACAACTCGCCAGTGGCGCGGGGCCAGTGGGACGCCCAGCCCTCATATTCAAGGACGCCTGCAAGCGTGACATGAAGGCCTATGACATCAGCCCCAAAGGTTGGAAAGCAGTGGGCGAAGACCGTACTGCTTGGCGTCAGGCAACACGCAGAGGCATTGAAAGGGCAGATGAAAAGAAACACCAGCATGCGGCTGAGAAGCGGATGCGGCGAAAACAAAAAGCTGCACTACCACCACTGTCATCCTGTTTCGTCTGCTTTAGCTGCGGTAAGGACTGCCACTCAAGAATCGACCTTCACAGCCACAGTGGACTCTGCCAAAATTCGACAAGTTGACAACGGGGCGCATCAGCATCGTCTCTTAGAGACTACGCTCTCCCTAATAAACCGATGTATACGAAAGGAAGTGAAGGCGAGAAGACTTGTCAGGAACGAGCAGGTTTTAAAAGTGAAAAATCGATTTGATCGTAGATGGCTAGCCTATAGCAAATGCTATTTACATTGGTACGATATCGGTTAATCCAAAATGGGGACAATTTTTAAAAACGAGGAAATGTATCAATGTATGCGAGAGCAACGAACTGGCCAGTAGGAAGCTACCAACTCGGCATTCTTCCTTCAAAGGCGACGCTGACCATATAAGTGGCAATACGAAGAGGCACAATGCGTGTGACTTAGGTAACACTTTGAACTGAATTTCTAAGCAGATGAGTAGATTTTCAGAACAACACAGTGACAAGGTGTTTGGCGCTAACAATAAGGTGCCACCTACTTGGCGTCTGATTGTTTGTTTAACGATCGTAGAGCTCGGTTAAAGTAGCAGGCCTAGAGGTGAGAAAAGGCATCCGAGCTGTGAGACGGGGCAAACCGAAGCCGTTTAATTGGTAGATGATCACCAATTAATTGTTTCTGTAGTCAGTACGTTCTTGTATAGCGTGGTATCCAGTCCGTAGGACCGCTCAAAACCCCCTGACAGACCTGTTCATTCCAAGGCCATCTCAACTTCTCTGGGAAGCATTTAAGAGCATCCTGTGTGTATCTGGTGTTGCGTTCATTAATAATAAAATATAAATAAATACATGTTTTTGGTCAAATCGTATCATGTCTTTTGCATTCTGCATTTATGTATGTACTTAAGATACTTTAGGAAAGCAAGTACATAACTATATTCATCAATAATACATATACTACAGTACACATGATATAGAGTGTATTTGCTAAACGGGCATTGGTATTAAAATGACATGAATCTGTATAGAACCTCAGCAACTTAGGAAGAAGCGACCTCTGTAAACTTTTGAAATTATGTGTACAATCAAACTAAATAAGTACAATAAAATAAGAAAGTATTACAAAAATGCAGATTTTTGTTATGATTGAGTTTTAAAAAATAGATTGGAAAACCAAATTTAAGGATACTGACAATAATGTAAATAGTCAATGGGAAATCCTGAAGACATAATTAGAATTACTAGAACAAAAACACTTACCCCAAGACGAAATCTCTAACCACAGGAAGGGAAACTTCCTCTGAATGCTAACATTAAAATACTGATTAGACGTAAAAGTAGATTATGGACAAGATCTATGGAAAAAAGAGAAGGTAATAAATATTTAGAGTACTGCAACATTAGAAACAAAGTCAGAGCCTTAACACAAAAACACGTCGAAAGGAGTTGGAAAGAAATTTAGTTAATCAAACAAAAAACAACAAAAAGCCTTATGGCAATATTATATATCCAAAGCTACAACCAAATCAGGAATTGGTAAATTAAATATAGATCCAACCAATCCCAAATCCAATACTACAACAGATGATGGGAAAAACAAACATTCTTGCATCCTACTTCGGAAGCGTATTTACAATGGAAGAACCAGGGGAATACCAAATGTGCCTAGAGTTAAGAACAGTACAATGAAGGAAGAGTTAATAATAACTCAAAGTAAAATATTATTGGCGTTAAAAAGCCTAAACATAACAATATATCCCCTGGTCCAGATGAAATAGGAGCCAGGCTACTGGAAGAACTTTCGAAATCAATCTTTCACGTACACTAATTGAAACGTCAATACAAACAACTAGTATTCCGAACGATTGGAAAGAA
>OY759265.1:16207395-16217395 GCA_963662155.1 Lamellibrachia columna
CCAGACACACTATCAGAACCAACACAGGAAAGCCCGAAGTAGTAATATGATGAATGTGGTATAGCAATCAATACAACACGGACAACTTTAGAACGAAACACATACCCTTACATCAAAACAATCAGTCAGGTATATAATCACTTACTATATGCACTACATACGGACTGGCATAACTTGTAAAAGGCCACACCTACGGAATAGAGTGGACATTATCAAGAGTGGTAATCCAAGCATACGTTCCCAAGACAGCATATGTCCCAAGTTAGCACTGAATACATCTGATCACTACCTACTGACAACCATACAAGATGTCTCCCTAAAGATGAGACAGGAGCCTCCACCCACAGGGATGGCCGAAAGGATGGACTAGGCGGAACACACTGGGATGACATTTTTAAAAACAGAAGACCCATCAGGTTCTTTTATACACTTACCGGAGCTATCAAGAAGAGGAATCATATTCCCAGACGCACTATCAGAACCTACACAGGAAAGTCCGAAATGGTACTATGAAGCATGTGGTATAGCAATCAATACAACACGGAAAAGCTGGCAATACAAGGCCAACAAAAGAGGTGGCTCATGTACAACTAAGAAGGAAATACATACCCTAACATCACCCAGAAAACAATGACAGAGCACAACGTCCGATTGAAGATAAAATGACAACCGAACTAAAGAAAGAGTGCAAGAGATGGCCGTGGGCTGCAAACAATTCATTGGACAGAGTGACAAATGTGACATACTGATGCTATGCAGTAGTGATGTTACCTTCGTTATTTCAACCGACAAATACTGATTGCTGAGAAATCAGGTATGCCCGGAGAAAAAACAAACAGTCAGTCTCGCAGTACATAGGAAGACAAACCCGTACTTGGGGAGGATATATGTGAGGCCAAAGAAAGTGGCAAAATACTTCAATGGAGCTCGGCAGCGAGAAGTCAAACGGAGCAGGCTCAATCCCAGTCAGACACGCGAAGCAAGCTGCACAGTGCCATTGACCAGCAACAAGAAACAAGACTGTTCTGCCTTGACTTCAGCGGAAAATGTGATATGATGTGGTATAGAGGTTTGACGGCCATGAAGATTGAAACCTGCTATACTGGCTAAATGACTACCCGAAGGACAGATTTCGAAAAGTCACCATCATTAAACATTAATATTATGTTCTGGTTCCAAGTCAACGCATGGATTCCTCAATGCTCTTTCATAGGACCTCCCATAGAAATAATCTTCATTGACGATGTGCCAGAAAATATACAGAATCCAATCATCATATACACTGATGACTATGCAGTTCTCATCATATATGAGGACACACAACCTCGGGCAACTTTAGTTTGCCCACTTAATGCAGCAATGATCCAGATGCAAACGTGGACAAGCAACTAAGATAAATGCGATATTCGGTGCAGCCAAAAGCAAGAGCCTAACGATGTCAGGAATGAAAGTAACCCGTCACTAAACATGTATGTCAGAGGTGGAACATCCAGGTATGTCAGAGGTGGAACACCCAGGTATGTCAGAGGTGGAACACCCAGGTATGTCACAGGTGGAACACCCAGGTATGTCGACCAATAGTCCAAAGAAGAATGGCGCATTCAGATTATTCGGCCTGATAAAACATGGGGATGGATGCGTAAAATATTCAACAGCATGCTTCTTCTTCTTCGTGTAGGTAGCGCAAAGAGCCAACAGGGCGCCAACATCTCACCACACATCTGCCGTTGCAAGTCCAACCACCGATACAGCTCGTCATAAGATGACATTTCTTACGACCGCCGACCGCCTCTGGAACGAACTCCAAGAGGAAATATGTTCAATGAGGGACAACGAACAGGTAAAGGCGAAAGTCAACGTTGTGCCTGGTTTCAGCTCCCATTGTTATCTAAGCCATACCTATAAGTATGTAAGTAAAGTACTATGAAAGCTTCTTACACGGTTCAGCTGCATGACTTCCTGGCGCAACATTTCGAGATGCTTCAGCCTAACGAGCATCCTTTTGGCGCGGAAGACATGCCGCCAAGGCGTGTCGCCGAACCCTTCTCGGGCAGCCCAAGCCACAACGTCCAGCAGCCTTTGTAGGTTACGACACCTCATCGCCTCGATCAGCTCTACAAATGGCAACAGACCTATTGTATATCTTTGTTTATATTGTATTTATATTTATTTGTATATATATATATATATATATATATATATATATATATATATATATATATATATATATATATATATATATATATATATATATATATATATATATATATATATATATATATATATGTATATGTATATATATATATGTATATGTATGTATATATATATATGTATATATATATATATATATGTATATATATATATATATATATATATATATATATATGTATATATATATATATGTATATATATATATATATATATATATATATATATATATATATATATATATATATATATATATATATATATATATATATATATATATATATATAATTGTGTTCCTAATAGGTCATCCGAAATCTTTAAATTAGAATAACGTTGAATATAACTCGCTGTCGGGTTTACCTTTCCGCACTTTAATGTGAACGAGTCGTCGGTCGGCCTTCGCCAATAACTCCTCGCCGTCTGGTACCTCGGCATTCAGGAAGCTGTCAATCGCACGTGTGAGTTTCTCTTTGTTCCAGTTATTCGTAGCCGCCACAAGTTGCTTACGCAATTGATCATACAAGGCTTCTGTCGAACAAAAGTGTTGTAATGCGATTATATCTTTATATCTAACCCTACTGAAATCGATAGTAGGTAGAGCTATGGACATCGTAAGTACAAAGGAAGAAGCAATTAAATGTTACAGAAAGCATCGGTGCTGTTTGTATAATGACACATTGCTAACCTTACTACCTTAATAGTATATGTATTGGACACCGATTATATTCCTTACAGTGCATCTAGCTCATATTTGACTGGTGCTTCTTGATATGGCGTACTTGGCTTTGTGCTTCCCGATCTGTTCTATCTTTTTGTGATGTATCTTAGCCTGACTTTGTCAATAAAAGCGAAATGTGTGCACAACATATCCAGGCTCTGTGCCGTTTCTACCAAAGTGGTATATCCACACTCGCAGAGAAGATCGCAAATCGAGTTGCATTATCCTTTCTGATGAACTCTGCACCAGTTTAATGCCGCCGTTATCAGGTTTCACCATCAGTGCTCATTAAGAATAATGTTAATGGTCAGAGTAACATGTCTAGTGACGCAATGAGTGCCAACGTTGTTAACCAGACGTTGACATCAGCGGCTGGTTAGAGACAATGGTTTGTCGTGTTGATAGTGGACAACCTACCTACATTGCATGCCACATTTGTGAAAAGCCGACTTCGTAAATAGGTAGAGAAATGTCAAATAACGAAATGATGCCTGTGCAAACAACTTTCTACCCATCATTGCCGCATGGTGACACTCAATGTGTTGGTTGTGCATTGGAATCGACTGGCAATGTGAACATTTCAAGACTTTCCATAACACAGTCGCATCTTAAATAATGATATTTTAATGTAATGTTTAGTTTGTTCATTTGTATTTATAATCTCTCATATGCACCGTTTCGTTTCTGTTCACGGACTGCCCGCGCTCGTTCCAGTGCCTCTTCACGTCCTAGTGTTTTTGTTGTCTGAAAAGAAGCAAAGAGAAATAATGCACAACAAACATATACACGTGGTGCCTTAATGCATGGAGCAAGACACTATGTTGCTATCAATGCAGTGGAACAGCAGTAACAACAACAACAACAACAACAACAATAACAACAACATCGGGAACGACGACAAATGAACGTGGCCTATTGTCTCATACAAGAGTACACATAGTTCTCTCACAATACATGTTAAATATATTTCCTACATATATATATATATATATATATACTCGTAATATATAATATATATTTTATTTGACCCATCAGACAGTTCACATAATATATATATATATATATATATATATATATATATATATATATATATATATATATATATATATATATATATATATATATATATATATATATATATATATATATATATATCCATGTTGAATTATAATTTTACATGATACAGGTGTACACGGTTGCGAGTAAACATGGTATATATTTAGGTAAATAAACAAATAGGTTGAGAAGATTCCTCTAAGACTTTGATAATCGCTATCGAGGAGCCACCTCAAAAATAAAAAAATCAGTTGATCAAACATATACAATTCTTCCATGTAAAAAACCAAAAAACCCATAGTAATAATATCATCTCTGATTGTGTATGTATGTACGAAGTGTGTTTGTGTGTGCATGTGTGTGTGTGTGTGTGTGTGTGTGTGTGTGTGTGTGTGTGTGTGTGTGTGTGTGTGTGTGTGTGTGTGTGTGTGTGTGTGTGTGTGTGTGTGTGTGTGTGTGTGTGTGTGTGTGTGTGTGTGTGTGTGTGTGTGTGTGTGTGTGTGTGTGTGCGTGTGCATGTGCGTGTTCATTTATTAATATTGTCGCTTGATTATATGTGTTTGTTTTTTTTGTATAAGGGTGACGGGTGGTTTTGTTTTTTAATGTTGCATACATATATAGCTATTTTGTCTTTTGCATGAATCTTGATAATTTTGTTAAAAAAAATAACGTTTAACATACTTAGCAAATCCCTGTAAGCTTTGTATATTACTATTTTTCTTTAACTGTACAGGGATTATTATTAAGTAAAAATGGTACATTATGCCAAAGACATTTCTTTGCAAATTCGTGTTTGGTTTTGTAAGTATACATTTTATTATTGGTTCGTGTATCATAATTATGTATGTCATAGTTGACGATTATCCTCCAGTTTTGTAAATAAACTGGTAAATAGTTATGAACATATTTATAATAAAATGTAATTGTTGTAAATTAAGAAGGTCATCTAATTTTAACATACTGATTTTTTATGTAGTGGCTCTGTGCGGGAATTATAATAACTTCATGTAATAATTTTTAAAGCTTTTTTTGAAGTTTTATTATTCTTTTTTATTGAAAACTCCAAGCAATGATATACTAATTAATGTTTGGTACAATTATTGAGTTATATAATAACGTTTTAATGTGTAGTGATAAAAAATGTATGTTTTAGTTTATTAAATTAAATATCAACCTTTTTGAACAAGTGCTTGACATTTTTTCAGAATGTCTTTTCCAGTTCAAATTTGTATCAGTAATTAAACCTAAGAAATCAAATCCCTTAACTTGTTCAATATTTATGTTCATTCTTCAGAGTAAGAATCTGTACATTTTTATTTACCTTTTGAAATGTCATATATATAGATTTTGCTATGTTTAATGTTAATTTATTTATTTTGAGCCATTCATTTATTTTTTTAGTAAAGTTTATAAATTGTCATTGTGTATTTTATTGTTAAAAGTGTTTAAAGTACTAGATAACGTTGTGTCATCAGTATAAATGATTAAATTAAACATTTTATTGGCTTGTGCAAAATATATCAATATATATATATATATATATATATATATATATATATATATATATATATATATATATATATATATATATATATATATATATATATATATATATATATATATATATATATATATATATATATATATATATATATATATATAGTACTTTAAACACTTTTAACAATAAAATACACAATGACAATTTATAAACTTTACTAAAAAATAAATGAATTGCTCAAAATAAATAAATTAACATTAAATCGTAGGACTCCTATATATTTATATATATATAATAAATAACAGGAGTCCTAGGATTGAGCCATGTTGTCATTGGTAAAATCTTTGATTTGATTTTATACATTTCAGTAAATTGTTTACGATTATTTAGGTAGCTACTGAATAAGTTCACATTTGTACCATTTATAAAACATTTTTAATGTGTCACTTAAAATTAAATGGTCAATGGTTTAAGTAACAATACTCGTTCAGATTGCGCTAACGTTTCACGTGTTCAGGTATTTTAGCATTGTTAACTAACATATTTTGAAAAGATAGACATATTCCCTCTTTTGGTTGTTTCTTGGGTTCGGATTCAAGCTTGCATTAGAAATATAAATATGGTACTGTACATATAAATATGGTACTTACCACTGCATTCTCTGCTAATTCTGAACATAGATAATGCTACAACACTTGTAAGATGAGTTGTCCGTTCCGGTAAGATAATACCCTCATAATTAATGTGTCATTTCCTTAAACATTATCTTAAGTGGGTTACCTTCTCGACGAGTCTGGTTACGTGCGTGCAGCGTACGTGGTCCAGTAGATTGTTGTCGAGGACATCGAATACGTCAATGATGTAATCGCCATTTTTCGGAAGTCTCACGTTCACGACATCACCATTGTCTCCACCAGTTCGCTTCATCTCAATGTAATCGGTGGAATGTTGCGCTGCCTTCCGCTCAGCGGCGATCATCAATTTATGTTCAGACTGCGGCAGATCGACACCGTACGAGTCTTCGCATGTGTCGCACCATACACAAGTCGTATCATCTGGCTTTCCAGTGTCGTTCGGTTGTGGTGTCACAGGCTCATCGGCCTCTTCGCTAAATTGGCTTAAGCTGTTCATCACGCTAGCAGCTCGAGCGTCTTCTGTGGTGTGTTCTGCATTCTGCCCAGATGCCTTGACTTGATCGGTGGTCGACTCTTCGTCTGTCTGGTTATTTTCAGCAGAGGTTGTCGTTTCATTTACCACGGGCGGTCCACTGAAAACTATGTACACCGAATGAACGTGATATATTTGGTAGTCGTCTGAGCTTCGGCGGACGAATATGTTGAGGGCATATTCGCCAGATTCCGGTAGAGCTATATTAATGACATCGCGAGCATTCACAGTAACCGAAGGTTCCGGCCTTGATAAACCCATTTCCAAACGTAACAATTCATAAACCAGTTCGCTTCCCGACGGAAGCAATTTTAATGCAAGAGTTATTTCAGATGATGACGTCTCGATGTATCCATCCGCGCCTGGCCCGGTCACCTGGAATTGAAATGCTTGCGCGTGCATGCCTTGACCGAGAACACCCCAACGCAGTGGAGGGAACGGTGCCGGTGGGGGGCCGGAACTGTGCTTGAACCGGACCAGATAGTTGCACACGTTCGGGATGTCGCCTGTTGTGCCGCGGTCGTCGGCGAACAGCTTGTATGCGTACATGCCCGCCTCCGGAAGTCGAAGCACGGCTATGACATCATCGCCGCTGGTTCTTAGGGTGACACGTGACTTGAGGTCCTTTACGGGGATCCAGTCATGTTTAATGACTTGCCAGAACGCCATATCTGTGCCGGTTGTTTTGGAGAACTGTATAGTCACGACAGGGTCGTCTGTGTCGATGACACCGTCGGGGTGGCTTACTGCAACCAGTCCCGTCTCTTCCAGCTCTATCCCCGGACCCCAGCCGATGTCAGGGTTGTCCGGAAGAACACGGCCATCCGTCGAGTCGCACTTGATCACGTAGGAACAGAGGAGATCCAAGCCGTTATCATGTTTCGTGCGACGCCCGAAGATATCCATGCGGTATCTGCCAACGGTAGGCATGAGACATACGTAGCGGATTTGTTCCTTTGTCTGCCGGTAGAACACGCATCCCTTCCAGTTTATCGCCAACTTGGCATCGTTGTCGGCGACGGAGTCTTGCTCGACATTCTTGTCATTATCATTATCACCATCACCACCGCCGCCATCATCATCTTCATCATCATCATCAGCAGCAGCAGCAGCAACATCAGCACCAGCACCAGCATCATCCCTCCTATCCTCATCCACTTTCTTCTCCTCTTCGTTCCCATTAGCGTTGTCATCGATGTGTTCTTCTGTGGCTGTAGTGTCCGTGTTGTGGGTAGCAGCTGTGGCAACGGCAGCGGCGGTAGCAGCGGCGGTGGCTGTGGCGGTGGCGGTGGCGGTGGTGGTGGCGGTGGCGGCTGCGGCTGCGGCGGCGGCGGCGGCGGCGGCGGTGGCGGTGGCGGCGGCGGTGGCGGTGGCGTCGTAGTAGAGCATGTAACTGAACTGCGCCTTGTAACCCAGTGACTGTGGTATACCAAATGATATAGTAACTTCGCCTTTATTCGTCTGCAGCACGCAGTAGCGCTGGCTGTCCGGCTGCATCAGCAGCCCCATATCAAAGAACCGTTCCCGTATGTAGACGATTGTTTCAAATTGCACGATACTGAGAGGCCGCGGCAGCAGCTGCCAGTCCGGGTCGTCGGGAAAGTGCGTGCTGACGAACCAGTCTGGGTCGGTGAGGAAGAAGAATTCGTTGTCTTTGTGCTGTTGTTCTCCCGGCTCTTCCTCGATGTGTTCATCTTCGAATTCCTCCCCCTGCACGTCAACAAGCTTCCATCCTTTTTCGCGGCGTCTGACGAGAGCGCACGATGCCCACAGTACGTCCAACAGACGCCATTCGCCGTCAATTAAAACGGCGTTCCACTGCGAGCGTTTCTCCCGGCTCCGTCGCAGACATCGCTCGCCGACTACGTACAGACCATTCTTGACGACGCCGTTGATGACGACACAAGCAATGCCAGCCGCTCTGAAACAGAAACACTTACATATCTCATCACATTTGTTTAATACACACATTATCTGATTTATATATGTGTTTACACTTACCTGACCGGCCATGTTAAATCTAGCCGACGGTAGTTCTTACGACTGGTCAAGGAAAATACATCATTTATTTGCGACCCTGTTTAAACCCAAGCACAAAGAAAAAACAGAAAGATTTGACACACGAGCCAATCTGTAGCTGTCAAAATACCGGAAATATATCTTTAGGACATTCGTCTGAAAAAATTACGGGTGAAAATTTCGCGATCGAGTAATGTAAGCCCTGCTTCGAATTTTAGCGGTGGTAGTGTTACGCATAGTCGCCAGATGTCGTCAGTGTCTGGATAGCAGCATTGCGGGGAAACGGAAAAATACTAGCGAAACAAGCCATTCATTATTCTAATTTAACAACCGTTTCTCTACAATTTGTCTGTTTTCTGATGTGCCTAGTAGGGTCGGTAAGTTTTGCTTGGTCCTGTAGATTGTCCAGTCAGTCTTTCCTCTGGCGGCCTCGTCTTCTCTTACACTCCAAGGTGCCTTGCAGGGTGGTTTTTGAAATACTGTCGCGTCGAGTGATGTGGCAGTCCAAGAGAGCTTTCGTCTTTTCATCGTTGGCAACAAAGGCTCTTGCTTTCTAGCAAGGGAACCCACTTGCTCTCTCACGTGTTCTTTCGTTTTGTGTTCGGTGTAAGAACTGCGGAGGAGTCTCCTGATGATTGTATGCATCTCTCCGTCTCTGTTGTCAGCCTCCAGGTCTCTCATCCGTAGAGAAAGATGGATGGCAAAGACAAAGCTGGCGAAGAATGAGTGGAAATGGCACCCATACGACTTTCCCGGTTATCGGGTGAAAGTGAAGGTGTGTGTATAACATTTTGAATAAGAATTGTATAGAGTATATTCGTAAGTAAACCGAATATACTCATAATGTCATTACGTTCATATTGGTGTGGCAGGTAGATGTGACACTCTTGAAAACAACTGACAAAGAAAGACTCAAATGCCTTCCTATCCATTACCAATATTCTAGGAAAATATTAAGAGAAAGAAAATATATCCTATGTACCTACTCTGACATTTGAAAGCCTGTACCAGTAAACAGATATATTATTTTGACACGCCTGATATAATATTTATTCGTGCTGCAGTTTTACATAAACAATAAACGAAATGGTAACGTCTTTTTCTGAAACAGACTGAATGTTTCGTTGTATTTGTCGTTGTTATAACAACAACAGAACATCAATAAAATAGTTATAGTTATTGCATTGTTTCAATAGCAGTTATTTTCTTATATGAAGTAGAGAAGTAGATATAATCTATATAGCTGCGGTTCGGGATATTGTGAGATGTATTGGGGCCCAATAGCGGTGTGGGCAGAGCGTCTGGGCAGACCGGCGTTCGAATCGTCATGCTGC
>OY759265.1:16222395-16227395 GCA_963662155.1 Lamellibrachia columna
AAAAACAGCGAGGTTATGCTACAAAGATCAACGACGCAAAGACACAAACAGTTTTGAACATGCAGTATGAACAACTGCTCGAATAAGTGTGTTCGGCTGCAATGAGCGACTTGCTGAACAAGTCGCTATTGTTTTATACAACAATACCGCACAGCGGCGTTGAATGACGTTGAACAAATATAGGTCGGGCCAACAATGTAAAGCGTGTGAATCTGTGAATATTATACATTCATTTTATGTTTACACTACAGTCGTAGTGATAGCCACTATCTTATGTAACAGGTCTTCTATAGCCATTGCTGAAGCAGGCGGTAGTCGTAGCAATGAACGTTATGTTAAGTAACAGGCCGGTAATGTTTACTGAAGCGTATCACTGACTGGTGGACTGTATATACGCTGGGAACTGATCTCACCGAGGTCGGGCAGTGGTATGTCGCGAGAAGGCGAGTACCGTAAGTGTAGTAAGAGGCGGCCAGTGGTATGTCGCGAGAAGGCGACTACTGTAAGTGTAGTAAGAGGCGGGCAGTGGTATGTCACGAGAAGGCGACTACTGTAAGTTTAGTAAGAGGCGGCCAGTGGTATGTCACGAGAAGGCGACTACTGTAAGTGTAGTAAGAGGCGGGCAGTGGTATGTCGCGAGAAGGCGACTACTAAAATTGCATTTTCATGAGTTGAACATCGCGAGAAGGCGACTACTACTGACATTGCAATTGTACGTTTGAATATCGCGAGAAGGCGACTACTGAAATAGTAGTTGTACTGTTTGAACATTGCCAGAACTGCTCGGGCTGAATAGTTGAGAGACGTGCGCAGCGGAGGGCGAGCTGGAGCGTCGTGTGAGGGCGTCGTCAACTTGAGCGGCAGGAAAGCACACACACATAAACGGCAGGAAAGAATTGACTATCGAGGGCAGCTGTGGGAAAACTAGTGTGTGAACCGCGTTCGAGCGATAGGTGAATCGCTATCGAGCGATATGTGAATCGCGTTCGAGTGATAGGTAAATCGTCATCGAGCGATAATGTGATTCGTTTTCATTGTTATTTCATCATAATTAAGTTATACTCGCCGTGTAGCGAGGTTTTGGTTATTATTTATTTGTTTGGGTAATTATTAAATTCTATGTATGTATTGTATATAATACACATTCAGTAATGGAATGTAAATTAAACACGTTAACTGGCAATTGTAGTTTCAATGGTATTATAGTATACACGACCATTGCGCGAGAGTGTCACAGTGTCATTGTGTTCGGATAGGACAGTGTCATTGTGTTCGGATAGGACAGTGTCATTGTATTCGGATAGGACAGTGTCATTGTGTTCGGATAGGACATATCTTAGTGCAGCGGAAATGTAGGTTTTGCAAGTGCATTGTAACTAAACCGAAATATTCAGAAAAAAACCACTCGACACGTGGCCAAGTTCTAGTTGTTCAATGTTCTAGTTGTAGCTGATTATGATTACTACAATTTGATGGTGTTACGAAGTGTAATTCAACTAGTCCGATATTTCCAGAACTTTGTGGCCAAGCCGATCTGTATATGCTGGTACTGAGGGTGGTCACTGCCAGGGTGGTCACTGCCAGGGTGCATGTCGTCCTCAGTGGTTAGTTTGCGTCCCAATTTAATGAGATGGGACCGACATTAACGTGACCATCCGCGTCACGAGGGATACATAGCCCCCAATACACAGTCCCTAATGTCGAGAGTCATGTATTTACGTCAAACATATCCAGGCCTGGTGTTGATTACTGCCTGGAGACGGTTTAAATTATTGCCGGGAAACGGTAATCGCGGGCGCACGCACGCACGCACGCACGCACGCACGCACGCACGCACGCACGCACGCACGCACGCACGCACGCGCGCGCGCGCGCACACACACACACACACACACACACACACACACACACACACACACACACACACACGCACACACACACATACATACAGTGGAACCTCAGTTTACGGTCACCTCGCCATTACAGTCACCTCGCCATTACGGTCACCCATGCTCAGTCCCAAATGATTTCCCATAGTAAATAATAGAACGTTAGTCCCGCTAACACGGTCACCTCGTTATTCAGGAATGCGCTAAGTAACCCAGTGCAAAGCTAACAGAATCCTCCCGGTGTTACGGTCAGTCACGGCCGAGCAGCCACGATCGGCTTCTCGGTCGGACGGCAGCCCAGCCGCCAAAGACAAAGGCGACGCCAGCAGTGCGAAGCCAAGCACTTGGCGTGTTTACACAGTGACCGGTAAACTTCTGAAACGATGAAAGAAACAAGACCCCAGTCATCTTAAGTACAATAACACTTTGAGCCCAATGTTTAGTGGATGAGTAGATTTTGAATTCCAATTGTTAGCGGGCGAGTAGATTTCACAGAAAAATACGGTGGCTGTGGCTTCGACGCTGACAATATGGCGACGACCGATTATTTGCTTCATGGCCGACGAACTACATGGGAGTAATACAGGGCGCTGTACACATTAAAATCCATTTTATTTACAGGTGATCGACAAGGAATTATTTCTGTAATGAGATATTTTTACAAATGTTTTATTATTACAGCACCTATATCAACTGCTCTGTCTCTGCTGGAATGAAGGAGCTGTCCCTCAATAAATGCGGGATGCTATAATAGTCACCTTGTACAAAAACAAAGGCGACCACGGTGACTGCTACAACTATAGGGGCATATCATTACTGAGCATTGTGGGGAAGGCCTTCGCTCGGGTCCTGCTAATCAGACTTCAGAAACTTGCTTTACGTGTCTACCCAGAATACCAGTGCTGGTTCAGAGCAGGAAGATCCACCATCGATATGATCTTCTCAGCTCCAGGAAAAGTGCAGAGAACAGGGAATGCCCCTCTACGTGGCGTTCATTGACTTAACCAAGGCCTTCGATCTTGTCAACAGGAAGGGTCTCTTTCGCCTACTTGAAAAGATCGGCTGCCCTCCCAAGCTACGTAGCATGGTGACCTCCTTCCATGAGAACATGAAGGGTACAGTTGTGTACGATCGTTCGACATCGGAGCCCTTCCCTGTCTGCAGTGGTGTCAAGCAAGGCTGTGTCCTTGCTCCAACATTGTTTGGGATCTTCTTCTCCCTCCTTCTGTCATATGCCTTCGACTCTTCCTCAGACGGTATCTACCTGCACACCAGATCTGATGGGAAGCTGGTCAACCTGGCACGTCTGCGTGCCAAAACAGAGGTGACAGATGTATACGTCAGGGAGATGCTGTTTGCGGATGATGCAGCACTCACTGCCCACTCAGGAGAGGCCCTCCAGAGGCTGGTCAATATCTTTGCACACGCCTGCAGAGTGTTTGAACTCACAATCACTTGAGGAAGACGAACGTCATTGCGCCAGCCAAGTCCCCTCCGTCAAGATCAATGACTACACCCTGGAGGTTGTAGAAGACTTCACCTACCTCGGGTCAAATATCTCCAACAACCTTTCGCTGTGCACTGAGATAAACAGGCGCATCGGAAAAGCCGCAGTCACGATGACCAAGCTGATGAAAAGAGTATGGGAACATAAGATGCTCACTGAGAACACCAAGATGAGAGTCTACCAGGCCTGTGTGTTGAGCACCCTCCTCTATGGCAGCGAATCGTGAACCACATATATGTGCCAGGAGCGTCGCCTCAACACCTTCCACATGCGGTGCCTCAAGCGTATCCTCGGCATCACCTGGCAGGACCGTATCCCCTACAGCGACATATTGGACCGTGCCAGCATGTATTCACTGCTGATCCATAGACGCCTGCGCTGGTTGGGCCGTGTACTGCGCATGGAGGACGGCCGCTTGCCGAAAGACATCCTCTGTGGACAACTCGCCAGTGGCGCGAGGCCAGAGGGACGCCCAGCCCTCAGATTCAAGGACGCCTGCAAGCGTGACATGAAGGCCTATGACATCAGCCCCAAAGGTTGGAAAGCAGTGGGCGAAGACCGTACTGCTTGGCGTCAGGCAACACGCAGAGGCATTGAAAGGGCAGATGAAAAGAAACACCAGCATGCGGCTGAGAAGCGGATGCGGCGAAAACAAAAAGCAGCACTACCACCACTCTCATCCTGTTTAGTCTGCTTTGGCTGCGGCAAGGACTGCCACTCAAGAATCGACCTTCACAGCCACAGTGGACTCTGCCAAAATTCGACAAGTTGACAACGGGGCGCATCAGCATCGTCTCTTAGAGACTACGCTCTCCCTACTACTATAAACCGATGTATACGAAAGGAAGTGAAGGCGAGAACACTTGTCAGGAATGAGCAGATTTTAAAAGTGAAAAATCGATTTGATCATAGATGGCTAGCCTATAGCAAATGCCACTTACATTGGTACGATATCGGTTAATCCAAAATGGGGAAAATTTTAAAAAACGAGGAAATGTATCAATGTATGCGAGAGCAACGAACTGGCCAGTAGGAAGCTACCAACTCGGCATTCTTCCTTCAAAGGCGACGCTGACCATGTAAGTGGCAATACGAAGAGGCACAATACGTGTGACTTAGGTAACACTTTGAACTGAATTTCTAAGCAGATGAGTAGATTTTCAGAACAACACAGTGACCAGGTGTTTGACGCTAACAATAAGGTGCCACCTACTTGGCGTCTGATTGTTTGTTTAACGATCGTAGAGTTCGGTTAAAGTAGAAGTGAGAAAAGGCATCCGAGCTGTGAGACGGGGCAAACCGAAGCCGTTTAATTGTTAGATGATCACCAATTAATTGTTTCTGTAGTCAGTACGTTCTTGTATAGCGTGGTATCCAGTCCGTAGGACCGCTCAAAACCCCCTGACAGACCTGTTCATTCCAAGGCCATCTCAACTTCTCTGGGAAGCATTTAAGAGCATCCTGTGTGTATCTGGTGTTGCGTTCATTAATAATAAAATATAAATAAATACATGTTTTTGGTCAAATCGTATCATGTCTTTTGCATTCTGCATTTCTGTATGTACTCAACATACTTTAGGAAAGCAAGTACATAACTATATTCA
>OY759265.1:16232395-16247395 GCA_963662155.1 Lamellibrachia columna
CCCAATTAGTTGTAAAACATATCTGTTATTTACTAATGTTAAGGTGGTGTATTAAGTTACGATAAACAAAAAGGTTTACCGTGTGGTCTCCGTAATAAAAATATGAATTTCGATCATAATGGCCTAACCCGCTGTTCTTGTAAGCAATGTGTCTAGCATTCAATCATGCACGTATTGGTTCGAGAATTAAAACAAATACAAACAGCTGACGGAAGATTGCCAAGATATCATCCACAGGGTAGCAATTATTATTTCATATATGCTTTACCTGCAATCTGTCTTCGTGTTCACCGAGGAGAAGCAGCGTGGCCTTCAATACATCGTTTATGACAGGTGGTGGACTATTGTAACCCCTAAGCTCCAGTATCGCCTTCTGCACGACACAATACAAATATATTTCAAGACAATATTGCCATTTCAAGCATAACACAATTGTACAGCGTTTCAAAATACGTTTGGAAACAATTACAGTAAAATCGCGCTACAAATGTGCGAATGTGATTATAAAAAAGAGAAAGAATATGCTAGCAATATTTCACTGAGCTAGTCAATACATACTGTTTCACACGCACAAGCTAACAAGCGGGAACTGTTTAAATTGTCCCTTTGTTTTCATCGCCATCTTTACATAGGATGGATGATGATCTTCAGTGTGTCTTTGCATGATACCAGAATCGATGCAATATAATGGCACACACACCTGTAACCTTGGCGAGTTCAGAACTCAAACGAGTGCTTTTGCAACAGTTCTCGCTCATAACACAGAGTCGCTGGAGAGAAGGCAAAAACAACCAGCCAGGCATAGAAGCCCTTACAATATACACTACCTACGGGCTGACAAAACTTGTAAAAGGCCACACCCACATCAGGCGGGATAGAGTGGACATTATCATCCAAGCATAAGTTCCCAAGACAGCATATGATCCCAAGTTAGCACAGAATACATCTGACCACTACCTACTGACAACCATCCTAGATGTCTCCCTAAAGATGAGACAGGAGCCTCCACCCACAGTAAGTGAAAACACGGATGGCCGAAAGGATGGATTAGGAAGAACACACTGGGATGACATTTTTAAAACAGAAGACCCATCAGGTTCTTGTATACACTTACCAGAGCTATCAAGAAGAGGAATCATATTCCCAGACGCACTATCAGAACCCACACAGGAAAGTCCGAAATGGTACTATGAGGCATGTGGTATAGCAATCAATACAACAAGGAACAGCTGGCAATACAAAGCCAACAAAAGAGGAGGCTCGTATACAACTAAGAAGGAAATACATACCCTTACATCACCCAGAAAACAACGGAAGATCACAACGCCCGATTGAAGATAAAATGACAACCGAACTAAATAAAGAGGGCAAGAGATGGTGGTGGGCTGCAAACAATTCATGGGACAAAGTGACAAATGTGACATACTGATGCTATTCAGTAGTGATGCTACCTTCGTTATTTCAACCGACAAATACTGATCGCTGAGAAATCAGGTATGCCCGGAGAAAAAACAAAACGTCAGTCTCGCAGTACATAGGAAGACAAGCCCGTACCTGGGGAGGATATATGTGAGGCCAAAGAAAGTGGCAAAATACTTCAATGGAGCTCGGCAGCGAGAAGTCAAACGGAGCAGGCTCAATCCCAGTCAGACACGCGAAGCAAGCTGCACAGTGCCATTGGTCAGCAACAAGAAACAAGACTGTTCTGTCTTGACTTCAGCGGAAAATGTGATATGATGTGGTATAGAGGCTTGACGGCAATGAAGATTGAAACCTGCTATCAAGGCTAAATGACTACCCGAATGACAGAGTTCGAAAAGTCACCATCACTAAAAAATAATATTATGTTCTGGTTCCAAGTCAACGCATGGATTCCTCAATGTTCTTTCATAGGACCCCCATAGCAATAATCTTCATTGGCGATGTGCCAGAAAATATACAGAATCCAATCATCATATACACTGATGACTATGCAGTTTACAACACGGAGGAGGACACACAACCTCGGGCAACTTTAGTTTGCCCACTTAATGCAGCAATGATCCAGATGCAAACGTGGACAAGCAACTAAGATAAATGCGATATTCGCTGCAGCCAAAAGCAAGAGCCTAACGATGTCAGGAATGAAAGTAACCCGTCACTAAACATGTATGTCAGAGGTGGAACATCCAGGTATGTCAGAGGTGGAACACCCAGGTATGTCAGAGGTGGAACACCCAGGTATGTCAGAGGTGGAACACCCAGGTATGTCAGAGGTGGAACACCCAGGTATGTCAGAGGTGGAACACCCAGGTATGTCGACCACTAGTCCAAAGAAGAATGGCGCATTCAGATTATTCGGCCTGATAAAACATGGGGATGGATGCGTAAAATATTCAACAGCATGCTTCTTCTTCCTCGTGTAGGTAGCGCAAAGAGCCACTAGGGCACCAACATCTCACCACACATCTGCCGTTGCAAGTCCAACCACCAATACAGATCGTCATAAGATGACATTTCTTACGACCGCCGACCGCCTCTGGAACGAATTCCAATAGGAAATATTTTCAATCAGTGACACAGAACATAAAAAGGCGAAAGTCAACGTTGTGCCTGGTATCAACGCCCTTTTATCTATGCCATACCTATAAGTATGTAAGTAAAGTACTATGAAAGCTTCTTACACGGTTCAGCTGCATGACTTCCTGGCGCAACATTTCGAGATGCTTCAGCCTAACGAGCATCCTTTTGGCGCGGAAAACATGCCGCCAAGGCGTGTCACCGAACCCTTCTCGGGCAGCCCAAGCCACAACGTCCAGCAGCCTTTGTAGGTTACGACACCTCATCGCCTCGATCAGCTCTACAAATGGCAACAGACCTATTGTATATCTTTGTTTATATTGTATTTATATTTATTTGTGTATATATATATATATATATATATATATATATATATATATATATATATATATATATATATATATATATATATATATGTATATATATATATATATATATATATATACATATATATATACATATATATATATATATATATATATATATATATACATATATATATATATATATATATATATATATGTATATATATATATATATATACATATATATATACATATATATTTATATATATATATATATATATATATATATATATATATATATATATATATATATATATATATATATATATATATATATATATATATATATATATATAATTGTGTTCCTAATAGGTCATCCGAAATCTTGAAATTAGAATAACGTTGAAAATAACTCGCTGTCGGGTTTACCTTTGCGCACTTCAATGAGAACAAGTCGTCGGTCGGCTTTCGCCAATAACTCCTCGCCGTCTGGTACCTCGGCATTCAGGAAGCTGTCAATCACACGTGTGAGTTTCTCTTTGTTCCAGTTATTCGTAGCCGCCACAAGTTGCTTACGCAATTGATCATACAAGGCTTCTGTAGAACAAAAGTGTTGTAATGCGATTATATCTTTATATCTAACCCTACTGAAATCGATAGTAGGTAGTGCTATGGACATCGTAAGTACAAAGGAAGAAACAATTAAATGTTACAGAAAACATTGATGCTGTTTGTATAACGACACATTGCTAACCTTACTACCATAATAGTATATGTATTGGACACCGATTATATTCCTTACAGTGCATCAGCTCATATTGGACTGGTGCTTCTTGATATGGCGTACTTGGCTTTGTGCTTCCCGATCTGTTGTATCTTTTTGTGATGTATCTTAGCCTGACTTTGTCAATAAAAGCGAAATGTGTGCACAACATATCCAGGCTCTGTGCCGTTTCTACCAACGTGATATATCCACACTCGCAGAGAAGATCGCTAATCGAGTTGCATTATCCTTTCTGATGAACTCTGCACCAGTTTAATGCCGCCGTTATCAGGTTTCACCATCAGTGCTCAGTAAGAATAATGTTAATGGTCAGAGTAACATGTCTAGTGACGCAATGAGTGCCAACGTTGTTAACCATACGTTGATATCAGCGGCTGGTTAGAGACAATGGTTTGTCGTGTTGATAGTGGACAACCTACCTACATTGCATGCCACATTTGTGAAAAGCCGACTTCGTAAATAGGTAGAGAAACGTCAAATAACGAAACGATGCCTGTGCAAACAACTTTCTACCCATCATTGCCGCATGGTGACACTCGATGTGTTGTGCATTGGAATCGATTGGCAATGTGAACATTTCAAGACTTTCCATAACACTGTCGTATCTTAAATAATGATATTTTAATGTAATGTTTAGTTTGTTCATTTGTATTTATAATCTCTCATATGCACCGTTTCGTTTCTGTTCACGGACTACCCGCGCCCGTTCCAGTGCATCTTCACGTCCTAGTGTTTTTGTTATCTGAAAAAGAAGCAACGAGAAATAATGCACAACAAACATATACACGTGGTGCCTTAATGCATGGAGCAAGACACTATGTTGCTATCAATGCAGTGGAACAGCAGTAACAACAACAACAACAACAACAACAACAACAATAACAACAACATCGGGAACGACGACAAATGAACGTGACCTATTGTCTCATACAAGAGTACACATAGTTCTCACACAGTACATGTTAAATATATTTCCTACGTATATATATATATATATATATATATATATATACATATATATATATATATATATATATTATATATATATATATATATATATATATATATATATATATATATATATATATTTATATATATATATATATATATATATATATTTATATATATATATATATATATACTCGTAATATATAATATATATTTTATTTGACCCATCAGACATTTCACATAATATATATATATATATATATATATATATATATATATATATATATATATATATATATATATATATATATATCCAAAGTTTAATTATAATTTTACATAATACAGGTGTACACGGTTGCGAGTAAACATGGTATATATTTAGGTAAATAAACAAATAGGTTGAGGAGATTCCTCTAAGACTTTCATAGTCGCTATCGACGAGCCACCTCACACATAAAAAAATTAAAATTAAACTAAATCAGTTGATCAAACATATAAAATTCTTCCAAGTAAAAAACCAGAAAACTCATAATAATAATATCATATCTGATTGTATATGTGCGTACGAAGTGTGTGTGTGTGTGTGCATGTGTGTGTGTGCGTGTGCGTGTGCGTGTGCGTGTGCGTGTGCGTGTGCGTGTGCGTGTGCGTGTGCGTGTGCGTGTGCGTGTGCGTGTGCGTGTGCGTGTGCGTGTGCGTGTGCGTGTGCGTGTGCATGTGCGTGTTCGTTTATTAATATTCTCGCTTGATTATATGTGGGTTTTTTATAAGGGTGACGGGTGGTTGTCTTTTTTAATGTTGCATACATATACAGCAATGTTGTCTTTTGCATGAATCTTGATAATTTTGTAAAAAAAATAAAGTTTAACATACTTAGCAAATCCCTGTAAGCTTTGTATATTACTATTTTTCTTTAACTATACAAGGATTATTATTAAGTAAAAATGGTACATTATACCAAAGACATTTCTTTGCAAATTCGTGTTTAGTTTTGTAAGTATATATTTTATTATTGGTTCGTGTATCACAATTATGTATGTCATAGTTGACGATTATCCGCCAGTTTTGTAAATAAACTGGTAAATAGTTATGAACATATTTATAATAAAATATAATTGTTGTAAATTAAGAATGTCATCTAATTTTAACATACTGATTTTTTATGTAGTGGCTCTGTGCGGGAATTATAATAACTTCATGTAATAATTTTAAAGCTTTTTTGAAGTTTTATTATTCTATTTTATTGAAAACTCCAAGCAATGATATACTAATTAATGTGTGGTACAATTATTTAATTATATAATAACGTTTTAATGTGTAGTGATAAAACATGTATGTTTTAATTTATTAAATTAAATATCAACCTTTTGAACAAGCGCTTGAATTTTTTTCAGAATGTCTTTTTCAGTTCAAATTTGTATCAGTAATTAAACCTAAGAAATCAAATTCCTTAACTTGTTAAATATTTATGTTCAATCTTCAGAGTAAGCATCTGTACATTTTTATTTAACTTTTGAAATTTCATATATTTAGATTTTGCTATGTTTAATGTTAATTTATTTATTTTGAGCCATTCATTTATTTTTAAAAGTTCGTCATTTAGTAAAGTGTATAAATTGTCATTGTGTATTTTATTGTTAAAAGTGTTTAAAGTACTAGATAACGTTGTGTCATCAGGATAAATGATTAAATTAAACATTTTATTGTCTTGTGCAAAATCAATGATATGATTATATATATATATATATATATATATATATATATATATATATATATATATATATATATATATATATATATATATATATATATAATCATATCAATGATTTTGCATATATATATATATATATGCAAAATCATATATATATATATATATATATATATATATATATATATATATATATATATATATATATATATATATATATATATATATATATATATAAATATATATATATATATATATATATATACATATATATATATATATATATATATATATATATATATATATATATATATATATATATGTATATATATATATGTAGTACTTTAAACACTTTTAACAATATAATACACAATGACAATTTATAAACTTTACTAAAAAATAAATGAATGGCTCAAAATAAATAAATTAACATTAAACATTACATCCTAGGACTCAATCATAGGACTCCTGTTATTTATTATATATATATATATAAATATAAATATATATATATATATATATATATATATATATATATATATATATATATATATATATATATATATATATATATGTATATATATATATATATATATATATTTATATATATATATATAATAAATAACAGGAGTCCTATGATTGAGCCATGTTGTCATTGGTAAAATCTTTGATTTTATATTATACATTTCAGTAAATTGTTTACGATTATTTAGGTAGCATTTGTACTATTTGTAAAACATTTTTAATGTGTCACTTAAAATTAAATGGTCAATGGTTTAAGTAACAACACTCGTTCAGATTGCGCTAACGTTTCACGTGTTCAGGTATTTTAGCATTGTTAACTAACATATTTTGAAAAGATAGACATATTCCCTCTTTTGGTTGTTTCTTGGGTTCGGATTCAAGCTTGCATTAGAAATATAAATATGGTACTGTACATATAAATATGGTACTTACCACTGCATTCTCTGCTAATTCTGAACATAGATAATACTACAACACTTGCAAGATGAGTTGTCCGTTCCGGTAAGATAATACCCTCATAATTAACGTGTCATTTCCTTAAACATTATCTTAAGTGGGTTACCTTCTCGACGAGTCTGGTTACGTGCGTGCAGCGTACGTGGTCCAGTAGATTGCTGTCGAGGACATCGAATACATCAATGATGTAATCGCCATTTTTCGGAAGTCTCACGTCCACGACATCACCTTTGTCTCCACCAGTTCGCTTCATCTCAATGTAATCGGTGGAATGTTGCGCTGCCTTCCGCTCAGCGGCGATCATCAATTTATGTTCAGACTGTGGCAGATCGACATCGTACGAGTCTTCGCATGTGTCGCACCATACACAAGTCGTATCATCTGGCTTTCCAGTGTCGTCCCGTTGTGGTGTCACAGGCTCATCGGCCTCTTCGCTAAATTGGCTTAAGCTGTCCATCACGCTTGCAGCTCGAGCGTCTTCTGTGGTGTGTTCTGCATTCTGCCCAGATAACGTGACTTGATCGGTGGTCGACTCTTCGTCTGTCTGGTTATTTTCAGAGGTTGTCGCTTCATTTACCACGGGCGATCCACTGAAAACTATGTACACCGAATGAACGTGATATATTTGGTAGTCGTCTGAGCTTCGGCGGACGAATATGTTGAGGGCATATTCGCCAGATTCCGGTAGAGTTATATCAATGACATCGCGAACATTCACGGTAACCGAAGGTTCCGGCCGTGATAAACCCATTTGCAAACGTGACATTTCACAGACCAGTTCGCTTCGCGACGGAAGCATTTTTAATGCAAGAGCTACTTCAGATGACGACGTCTCGATGTATCCATCCGCGCCTGGCCCGGTCACCTGGAATTGAAATGCTTGCGCGTGCATGCCTTGACCGAGAACACCCCAACGCAGTGGAGGGAACGGTGTCAGTGGGGGGCCGGAACTGTGCTTGAACCGGACCAGATAGTTACACACGTTCGGGATGTCGCCTGTTGTGCCGCGGTCGTCGGCGAACAGCTTGTATGCGTACATGCCCGCCTCCGGAAGTCGAAGAACGACGATGACATAATCTCCGCTGGTTCTTAGGGTGACACGTGACTTGAGGTCCTTTTCGGGGATCCAGTCATGTTTGATGACTTGCCAGAACGCCATATCTGTGCCGGTTGTTTTGGAGAACTGGATAGTCACGACAGGGTCGTCTGTGTCGATGACACCGTCGGGGTGGCTTACTGCAACCAGTCCCGCCTCTTCCAGCTCTATCCCCGGGCCCCACCCGATGTCAGGGTTGTCCGGAAGAACACGGCCATCCGTCGAGTTGCACTCGATCACGTAGGAACAGAGGAGATCCAAGCCGTCATCATGTTTCGTGCGACGCCCGAAGATATCCATGCGGTATCTGCCAACGGTAGGCATGAGACACATGTAGCGGATTTGTTCCTTTGTCTGCCGGTAGAACACGCATCCCTTCCAGTTTATCGCCAACTTGACATCGTTGTCGGCGACGGAGTCTTTCTCGACATTCTTGTCATTATCATTATCACCATCACCACCGCCGCCATCATCATCTTCATCATCATCATCAGCAGCAGCAGCAACATTAGCAGCAGCACCAGCATCATCCCTCCTATCCTCATCCACTTTCTTCTCCTCCTCTTTCCAATTAGCTTTGTCATCGATGTGTTCTTCTGTGGCTGTAGTGTCCGTGTTATGGGTAGCAGCGGTGGTAACGGCGGCGGTGGTGGTGGTGGCGGTGGCGGCTGCGGCGGCGGCGGCGGTGGTGGTGCCGTCGTAGTAGAGCATGTAACTGAACTGCGCCTGGTCACCCAGTGACTGTGGAATGCCAAATGATATAGTAACTTCGCCTTTATTCGTCTGCAGCACGCAGTAGGGCTGGCTGTCCGGCTGCATCAGCAGCCCCATATCAAAGAACCGTTCCCGTATGTAGACGATCGTTTCAAACTGCACGATATTCAGCGGCCTCGGCAGCATCTGCCAGTCCGGGTCGTCGGGAAAGTGCGTGCTGACGAACCAGTCTGGGTCGGTGAGGAAGAAGAATTCGTTGTCTCTGTGCTGTTGTTCTCCCGGCTCTTCCTCGGTGTGTTCATCTTCGAATTCCTCCCCCTGCACGTCAACAAGCTTCCATCCCTTTTCGCGGCGTCTGACGAGAGCGCACGATGCCCACAGCACGTCCAACAGACGCCATTCGCCGTCAATTAAAACGGCGTTCCACTGCGAGCGTTTCTCCCGGTTCCGTCGCAGACGTCGCTCACTGATTACATACAAACCATTCTTGACGACGCCGTTGATGACGACACAAGCAATGCCAGCCGCTCTGAAAGTAGAAACACTTACGTATATCCTCACATTTATTTAATACACACATAAGGCCTATCAAAATTATATATGTGTTTACACTTACCTGACCGGCCATGTTAAATCTAGCCGACGCTAGTTCTTACGATTGGTCAAGGAAAATACATCATTTATTTGCGACCCTGTTTAAACCCATGCACAAAGAAAAAACAGAAAGATTTGACACACGAGCCAATCTGTAGCTTTCAAAATACCGGAAATATGTCTTTAGGACATTCGTCTGAAGAAATTACGGGTGAAAATTTCGCATAATTTAGCGTTCGAGTAATAAAAGCCGTGCTTCGAATTTTAGCGGTGGAAGTGTTATGCATAGTCGCCAGGTGTGTATAACATTTTGAATTAGAATCGTATAGAGTATATTCGTAAGTAAACCGCATATACTCGTAATGTCATTACGTTCATATTGGTGTGGCAGGTAGATGTGACACTCTTGAAAACAACTGACAAAGAAATACTCAAATGCCTTCCTATCCATTACCAATGTTCTAGGAAAATACTAAGAAAAAGAAAATATATCCTATGTACCTACTCTGACATTTGAAAGCCTGTACCAGTAAACACATATATTATTTTGATACGCCTGATATAATAATTATTCGTGCTGCAGTTTTACATAAACAATAAACGAAATGGTAGCGTTTTCTGAAACAGACTGAATGTGTCATTGTATTTGTCGTTGTTATAACAACAACATAACATCAATAAAATAGTTATAGTTATTGCATTGTTTAATAGCTATTATTTTCTTATATGAAGTAGAGAAGTAGATATAATCTATATAGCTGCGGTTCGGGATATTGTGAGATGTATTGGGGCCCAATAGCGGTGTGGGCAGAGCGTCTGGGCAGACCGGCGTTCGAATCGTCATGCTGCCGTTTCGAAGCTTGGACAATTTCGTTCTCTCCACGTTAAGTACATATAACCGAGTACCGAGCTATAAACAGTGGTGGATATAATATTTATACGAATGAATATTCTTCACGCAGTAATTGCAGCGTGGCTGAATAATTCCCGAAGACGTCGAAATGCACTTTGAATGGTCACAAGGACTGAATCACGCGTTATATATATACATTTTCTTTTATAGAACACTTTTTTAATAATGCGTGCACAATTGTTGACGTCATGGTAACAAAACGGCCACGTTGTTTTTATTTTAATAAAACTCATTCGCTCGCATTTGGAATATGATAGTTGTTTCCAATTTATCATATAATGTACCTCTACTACTGACTTATCTAGAACACCCACCACGCATGAACAGCGTACCTAGACAGACGAGCAAAGAAATGAGCATGGTTGCTTTCCTCACGCTTTATGCCGCGAAGACCATACAAAGGCGTATCATCTAGGGGGAATGCTTCAACGTCGTCGTTATTGTACGCGTCAGAATCGATGTCATCGTATTTGAATGACCTCAAAGACCACTTGAAAAGGGCTCGCACACGTTCGAGGTCGGTGTGGCACGACTTGATGAGGTGGTTGGCCAAAGCTTCGTAGCTGCCTTGGACTAATTTCCGAGGAATCTGTCGAACAACGAAGATTGCAGTGAACGGTGTCATGCCATCAGTGCACCGTGTCATGTCATCAGTGCACGGTGTCATGCCATCAGTGCACGGTGTCATGCCATCAGTGCACGGTGCCATGCCATCAGTGCACGGTGTCATGCCATCATACTCGGACGTGTATATTTAGACAGATTCAGACAAGTAAACATAATACGAAATTCATAACGTCATGCAGAATCTCACTAGGACAAAAACCACCATGTTGTACACATTAAAAATAATCAAATGTAATAAACAATCACTAAATAATTATAATTACAAGATAATTACAAGTCAATTGCAAGAAAATTTAAATATTAGTTAAGTAAAATTTACACATCAGTACATCTGAACAATCATTATCACATCAATTGATGCACGTTGGACAAAAATATAATACATTTCGTTTGCTTAACATTTAGCAACTGTTACATGTTATCGCTACGAGTGTTGCCAGGCATTGGCAGCCAGTACAACAATAAGTCATCTAGATGTTTGCCACCACAGCCACTGCCAAAACCATTGTAGCAACAACAGCAGTACTACCACCACTGCCACCACCACCGAAACCGCCATCGCCACCTCCACAACCACCACCTACACCACCGCCACCACCACCACCTCCACCACAACCGCCATCGCTACCTTCACCACCACCACCAACAACAACACCAAAACCACAACCACCACGAACACCGCCATCGCCACTTCCACCGCCACCAATACCGAAACCGCCACCGCCATCGCCATCTTCACCACCACCACCGCCACCGAATCCGCCATCGCAACCTCCACCACCACCTTCGCGGCTGCCACCTCCACCACTATCGCCGCCACTGCCATCGCCACCTCCACCACCACCGCCACCTCCATCTCCACCACCAAAACCACCACTACCACCTCCACCACCACCACCACCACCACCGCCACCGCCATCGCCACTACCACCATCATCATCAGCAGCAGCAGCAGCAGCAGCAGCAGCAGCAGCAGCAGCAGCAGCAGCAGCAGCAGCAGCAGCAGCAGCAGCAGCAGCAGCAGCAGCAGCACCAGCAGCAGCAGCAGCACCACAACCATCACCTGAACAACCTGAACATCGATTGAACGAACTCTTGTGTTATCTTACTTTGTATGTTTGCGTGTCGAATTGAACGAAATTACTCTTGGAGAACAGCTCTTCCTTCCTGCAGGATGGCGGCGACGGTGGAATGTGATCCTGTGTGATAACGCATCATGAATCACATCAAATTTTAAATTACCATATCGTACTATAATCGAGCTAGCGCACGTATATTTGTTATATTTGCTCCTTCTAGACGTTTTGCAAATCGGGAGCCCCCCTTACAGGGCTTCGTAGACGACCCCATGAAAGTCTTTGCGCATGTAGCGCCCTCTGGCACATAATATCGAACAGAGCAGTAGAGTAGTAATGTGACAATTGCGAACATAATCAAAGTAGCGGAAATCGTACACGCTGAGAATAGCTAAGAATTCTTTAGTTTTATTCAGTGTAATATTAATTCCATATGTATACGTAAAAACGAAATACGTTATTGTTATTTGGACAATGCAGTTGAGACGCGTTGTATACCACCAGGATAAGTAGGCTCATTGTATACCACCAGGGTAAGTAGACTCGTTGTATTCTACCAGGGTAAGTAGCCTCTTGGTATACCACCAGGGTAAGTAGACTCGTTGTATACCACCAGGGTAAGTAGACTCGTTGTATTCTACCAGGGCAAGTAGACTCGTTGTATACCACCAGGGTAAGTAGACTCGTTGTATACCAACAGGGTAAGTAGACGCGTTGTATACCACCAGGGCAAGTAGACTCGTTGCATACCACCAGGGTAAGTAGACTCGTTGTATACCACCAGGGTAAGTAGACTCGTTGTATACCACCAGGGTAAGTAGACGCGTTGTATACCACCAGGATAAGTAGACTCGTTGTATACCACCATGGTAAGTAGACTCGTTGTATACCACCAGGGTAAGTAGACTCGTTGTATACCACCAGGGTAAGTAGACTCGTTGTATACCACCAGGGTAAGTAGACTCGTTGTATACCACCAGGGTAAGTAGACGCGTTGTATACCACCAGGATAAGTAGACTCGATGTATACCACTAGGGCAAGTAGACTCGTTGTATACCACCAGGGTAAGTAGACTCGTTGTATACCACCAGGGTAAGTAGACGCGTTGTATACCACCAGGGCAAGTAGACTCGTTGTATACCACCAGGATAAGTAGACTCGTTGTATACCACCAGGGTAAGTAGACTCGTTGTATACCACCAGGGTAAGTAGACTCTTTGTATACCACCAGGGTAAGTAGACTCGTTGTATACCACCAGGATAAGTAGACTCTTTGTATACCACCAGGGTAAGTAGACTCTTTGTATACCACCAGGGTAAGTAGACTCGTTGTATACCACCAGGGCAAGTAGACTCGTTGTATTCTACCAGGGCAAGTAGACTCGTTGTATACCACCAGGGTAAGTAGACGCGTTGTATACCACCAGGGTAAGTAGACTCGTTGTATTCTACCAGGGCAAGTAGACTCGTTGTATACCACCATGGTAAGTAGACGCGTTGTATACCACCAGGATAAGTAGACTCGTTGTATTCTACCAGGGCAAGTAGACTCGTTGTATACCACCATGGTAAGTAGACTCGTTGTATACCACCAGGGCAAGTAGACTCGTTGTATACCACCAGGGTAAGTAGACGCGTTGTATACCACCAGGGTAAGTAGACTCGTTGTATACCACCAGGGTAAGTAGACTCGTTGTATACCACCAGGGTAAGTAGACTCTTTGTATACCACCAGGGTAAGTAGACTCGTTGTATTCTACCAGGGCAAGTAGACTCTTTGTATTCTACCAGGGTAAGTAGACTCTTTGTATACCACCATGGTAAGTAGACGCGTTGTATACCACCAGGGCAAGTAGACTCGTTGTATACCACCAGGGTAAGTAGACGCGTTGTATACCACCAGGGTAAGTAGACGCGTTGTATACCACCAGGATAAGTAGACTCGTTGTATACCACCAGGGTAAGTAGACTCGTTGTATTCTACCAGGATAAGTAGACTCGTTGTATACCACCAGGGCAAGTAGACTCGTTGTATACCACCAGGGTAAGTAGACTCGTTGTATACCACCAGGGTAAGTAGACGCGTTGTATACCACCAGGGTAAGTAGACTCGTTGTATTCTACCAGGATAAGTAGACTCGTTGTATACCACCAGGGCAAGTAGACTCGTTGTATACCACCAGGGTAAGTAGACTCGTTGTATACCACCAGGGTAAGTAGACTCGTTGTATACCACCAGGATAAGTAGACTCGTTGTATACCACCAGGGCAAGTAGACTCGTTGTATACCACCAGGGTAAGTAGACTCGTTGTATACCACCAGGGTAAGTAGACGCGTTGTATACCACCAGGGTAAGTAGACGCGTTGTATACCACCAGGGTAAGTAGACTCGTTGTATTCTACCAGGATAAGTAGACTCGTTGTATACCACCAGGGTAAGTAGACTCGTTGTATACCACCAGGATAAGTAGACTCGTTGTATACCACCAGGGTAAGTAGACTCGTTGTATACCACCAGGGTAAGTAGACTCGTTGTATACCACCAGGGTAAGTAGACTCGTTGTATACCACCAGGGTAAGTAGACTCGTTGTATACCACCAGGGTAAGTAGACGCGTTGTATACCACCAGGATAAGTAGACTCGTTGTATACCACCAGGGTAAGTAGACTCGTTGTATTCTACCAGGATAAGT
>OY759265.1:16249895-16299895 GCA_963662155.1 Lamellibrachia columna
TCAGGTAAAGTCATTTTTTTTAACTATGTCAGATGCATTATTTCTGTCAACGTACGCATTAAATGTACTATTCGAATTATTAAAATGTACCATACCAATGATATTTAATTAATGGTAAGGTAGATGTGTGAAGCTTCTCAGGCGCACGGTTATTACAGCAAAGAAGAATGGATCGGAAAACACAGTGTCACTCGTATATGTTACTGTTATAACATTAATGCGATTGAATACATTTATACACAGTGTGTATAACAACGTAGGTGTTTGTAGGTGTTTTTAGGTGTTTGTAGGTGTTCACAGCTTCATACATTAAGCTTTTTAATTTTTATTTACCAAAGGGCACGGATTCCCCGGAAGCATGCTTATAATCAACAAGTGTAAACGGAATAAAAATCGTTTAACGGAGTATGAAATAGTGAATGTATTTAATTTGTAATGCGATATTTCTACTTGATTGAATGATACACACAGGTAAGCATTCAGGCATACATTTAATCACATCCACATTTCAATGAATCTTGCAATATTTATTAAATGCTCAAATAGGGCTTTACCATAAAGCGACGCTATGAAGTATGAAACAGTGAATGACAATATAATGTATGTAATGCGATGTTCTACTTGATTGAGTGCTGACATAAGGTTGTGCCATTTTTCAAGTTCTACCGGGCATAGCCCCTTATACTGCATAGTAGTTGCTTATAACAAGTGAACAAAGAGGCAAGATATTTAGTGGTCTTCGTCTTAAACATAAACACATGAAATTTCATACCTTTTCCTGGACGCTGGATCGGCGACACTTGCCACAGCGCAAATCAGGCACGGAAATTTATCGCCTCCCGATAAACAGCGAGGTTCTAGTGCAAAGATCAACGACGCAAAGACACAAACAGTTTTGAACATGCAGTATGAACAACTGCTCGATTTAGTGTGTTCGGCTGCAATGAGCGACTTGCTGAACAAGTCGCTATTGTTTTGTACAACAATACCGCACAGCGGTGTGGAATGACGTAGAACAAATATAGGTCGGGCCAACTATTTAATGCGTGTCTGTGACAACGTGAATATTATACATTTATTTTATGTTTACATTACAGTCGTCTTGATAGCCACTATATTATGTAACAGGTTTTCTATAGCCATTGTTTAACCAGGCGATAGTCCCAGAAATGGACATTATGTTAAATAACAGGTCGGTAATGTTTACTGAAGCGTATCACTGATTGGTGGACTATATATACGCTGGGAACTGATCTAATCGAGGTCAGCCAGTGGTATGTCGCGAGAAGGCGACTACTGCAAGTGTAGTAAGAGGCGGGCTGTGGCATGTCGCGAGAAGGCGACTACTAAAATTGCATATGTATGAGTTGAACATCGCGAGAAGGCGACTACTACTGACATTGTAATTGTACGTTTGAATATCGCGAGAATGCGACTACTGAAATATATTATTTGTACTGTTTGAACATTGCCAGAGCAACTGCTCGGGCTGAATAGTTGAGAGACGTGCGCAGCGGAGGGCGAGCTGGAGCGTCGTGTGAGGGCGAGGTCGATTTGAGCGACAGTAAAGCACACACATATAAATGGCAGGAAAGAATTGACTATCGAGGGTGCTGTGGCACAAGTAGTGTGTGAACCGTGTTTGAGCTATAGGTGAATTGTTATCGAGGGATATGTGAATCGCGTTCGAGGAATAGGTGAATCGTTATCGAGCAATATGTGAATCGCGTTCGAGCGATAATGTGAATCATTTTCATTGTTATTTCATCTTAATTTAAGTTATACTCATAGTGTAACGTGGCTTTGGTTATTATTAGTAATGGAATGTAAATTAAACATGTTAACTGGCTATAGACGTTTCAATGGTATTATATTATACACGACCATTGCGCGAGAGTGTCACAGTATCATAGTGTTCGGTAGGTTTCTTGGTTTTGCAAGTGCGTTGTAACTAAGCCGAAATATTCAGGAAACATCCAATCCACACGTGGCCAAGTTCTAGTTGTTCAATGTTCTAGTTTGAGCTGATTATGATTACTACAATTTGATGGTGTTACGAGGTGTAATTCAACTAGTCCGATATTTCCAGAACTGTGTGGCCAAGCCGATCTGTATATGCTGGTACTGAGGGTGGTCAATGCAAGGGTGGTCACTGCCAGGGTGCATGTCGTCCTCAGTGGTTATTTTGTGTCCCAATTTAGTGAGATGGGACAGACATTAACGTGACCATCCGCGTCACGAGGGAAACATAGTCCCAATACACAGTGCCCTATACACAGTCCCCAATACACAGTCCCCAATGTCGAGAGCCAGGTATTTACGTCAAACATTAACATGCCTGGTGTTGATTACTATAATAATAATAATGTTTATTGTCTCAAATAACATAAATTCATTACATACAATCAATCAGCCGATCAACTACTAAACGCATTTAAGATAATGGAAAAGAAGCAAATTGCCATTGTCTGGAGACGGTATAAATTATTCCCGGGAAACAGTAATCGCGGGCGCACGCACGCACGCACGCACGCACGCACGCAAGCACACACACACACACACACACAGTGGGACGTCCGTTAACGGTCACCTCACTGGTACGATCACCTCGCCATTACGGTCACCCTGGCTCAGTCCCCAATGATTTCCCATAGTAAATAATAGAACGTTAGTCCCGCTAATACGGTCACCTCGTTATTCAGGAATGCGCCAAGTAACCCAGTGCAAAGATAACAGAATCCTCCCGGTGTTACGGTCAGTCACGGCCGAGCAGCCATGATCGGCTTCGCGGTCGGACGGCCGCCCAGCCGCCAAAGACAAAGGCGACGCAAGCAGTACGAAGTCAAGCACTTGGCGTGTTTACACTTGGCGTGTTTACACTTGGCGTGTTTACACTTGGCGTGTTTACGCAGTTACCGGTAAACTTCAGAAAAACACGGTAGCTGTGACTTCGACGCTGACAATATGGCGACGACCGATTATTTGCTTCATGGCCGACGAACTACATGGGAGTAATATAGGGCGCTGTACACATTCAAATCCATTTTATTTACAGGTGATCGACAAGGAATGATTTCTGTAATGAGATATTTTTACAAATGTCAATTGCTCTGTCTCTGCTGGAATGAAGGAACAGTCCGTCAAGAAAAGCGGGATGCTATAATAGTCACCTTGTACAAAAACAAAGGCGACCACAGTAACTGCAACAACTATAGGGGCATATCATTATTGAGCATTGTGGGGAAGGCCTTCGCTCTGGTCCTGCTAATCAGACTTCAGAAACTTGCTTTACGTGTCTACCCAGAATCCCAGCGCAGGCTCAGAGCAGGAAAATCAACAGGAAGGGACTCTTTCGCCTACTTGAAAAGATCGGCTGCCCTCCCAAGCTACGCAGCATGGTGGTCTCCTTCCATGAGAACAGGAAGGGTACGATCGTTCGACATCGGAGCCCTTCCCTGTCTGCAGTGGTGTCAAGCAAGGCTGTGTCCTTGCCCCAACATGTTTTGGGATCTTCTTCTTCCTCTTCTGTTATATGCCTTCGACTCTTCCTCAGACGGTATCTACCTGCACACCAGATCTGATGGGAAGCTGTTCAACCTGGCACGTCTGTGTGCCAAAACAAAGGTGACAGAGGTATACGTCAGGGAGATGCTGTTCGCGGATGATACAGCACTCACTGCCCACTCAGGAGAGGCCCTCCAGAGGCTGGTCAATCTCTTTGCATACGCCTGCAGAGAGTTTGGACTCACAATCAGCTTGAGGAAGACGAACGTCATTGCGCCAGCCAAGTCTCCTCCGTCAAGATCAATGACTACACCCTGGAGGTTGTAGAAGACTTCACCTACCTCGGGCCAAATATCACCAACAACCTTTCGCTGGACACTGAGATAAACAGGCGCATCGGAAAAGCCACAGTCAGTATGGCCAAGCTGATCAAAAGAGTATTATTATTATTATACATTGATAATGCGCCGTGTATCCGGGTTAAAAACCTGCTCAAAGGCGCTAACAAGGTAATGCTAAATAATTTTTAATAAATTGAAGAGCTAAAATAAAATGTGATTAAAAGACAGGTAAACATAAGTTAAATAAAAAGTTCAATAAATGATTTAAATGAATTAAATATGTCAAGAAATTAAATAAATACATAAAATAAATAAATAATAAATAAAAAGATAAAATAAACAACTATAATTAAGTTGATACATTAGATAAACATATAAGTTAATCAGATAAGTTAAATAAACAAATTAAATAAATAATAAGTTAAATAAGTAAAATGTTCGAGTGATTAAAATGTCAACAGAGTGTTCGAAAGGCTTCGCGAAAGAGATGTGTTTTTAGAAGTGACTTGAATACCCAACGGAGTTGGCTTGCCTAATTGCGGGAGGCACAAGTAAACGAAGTTTTAATTCGATTCGCTGACGAACAGGCAACCAATGTAAACTGAATAAAACTGGTGTTATGTGATCTCGTCTGCGGGTTCCAGTAATCAGCCGTGCCGCGGAGTTTTGAATCATCTGCAGTTTCCGCAGCTGCGTCTCGGGCAGTCCATAAAACATAGCGTTGCCGAAGTCCAAGCGCGACATGACTAAAGCATGAATAATTGTTTTGCAAGCAATGGTGGAAAGGCATTTTCTGATAATTGCAATGCCGCGAATGTGACAGTATGCCACCTGGCAGACACGGCGTATCTGCGCCGCCATTGTCATTGTGTCATCAAATACAAAACCGATGTCGCGGATAAATGGTTTCGGGGTGACGGAGCAGCCACAGACATCAATGACTAGGTCAACAGGAGGTTGAACACGTTTGCGATTCTGCGCAGCGGAAATCACGGCGGCTTCCGTTTTACACTCGTTAAGAAGAAGGTTGTGGGACACCATCCATGACTTTACATCGGCGGTACATCGCGATATGCGGTCAATGGCAGTTGTAGCATGCGCTGGCTGATCACGCAGAAATTCAACATACAGCTGGGTATCGTCAGCATACATGTGGTAACGGAGTTGGTGGTGTTCGAAGACATGGTTGAGCCCCAGACAATAGATTGTAAAAAACAAGGGTCCCAGCACGCTACCCTGCGGTACACCAGAGCATAAACCAACACTTCTTGAGGTGACATTATCAACTTTAACAGCTAGCGTTCGCTGCGAAAGGTACGACTGTATCCAGCGGTGTGCGTTGTCACGTCTGCCAATTTCGTGCAGTTTGTCTAGAAGCAGACGATGATCAACAGTATCGAAGGCAGCACTGAGATCGAGCAACACCAATATCATGGTATTTCGATTGTCGAGCGAATGTAGAATATCGTCCTGTATACGAACGAGGGCTGTTTCACAGCTGTGAGCAGGACGATACGCACTCTGAAAAACATCGAAGAGATCATTCGAGTCCATGTACTGCCGGATTTGCGATGCTACATACTTCTCGAGGAGTTTTTATATGAAACTCAGGCTGGATGTCGGTCGGTAGTTGGATAGTATTTCAGGGTCAAGATCACTCTTCTTTAACAATGGTGTCACGACGGCGTGTTTCATAACAGCTGGCATTGTTGAGGACTCGATCGACAGGTTCACAATGCGTGTTAACACCGGTGCGAGCGTAGCGATGTTCGATTTAAGCAGGGTTGCAGAAATGATGTCGATGTCAGTTGATAGTTTGCTAGTACCCTTCATTACCAGATTACAGATGTCATTGCATGTAGCTAGTTCGAAGTCACAAAGAGGATCCACAACACGACAGTCATTATCATCTGCGAACACCGACTGCTGGCGCTGCGTACTTATAGTCGTCAGATATACACGGATATCAGTGATCTTGTCAGTGAAGTGCGTGACGAAACAAGTAGCCAATGCGCCTGGACCATCATCACTTTTCGGAAACAAAGTTTTACTTGAGCGACCCATCAAGTCGTTTGTGATGCGGTACATCTCTTTGTTATTACGGGCTGATGATTTAACCTCGGCACAGTAATACGCAGATTTGGCCAAAGCGATGCTTTGCTTGAAAGCGTCACGCAAATCCGTGTAAATTTCACGATGAACAGTGAGTCGTGTGTGGTGCCATTTGCGTTCGGCTCGTCTAACCTGCTGTCTCATCCTCTGCAAGTCATCGGTTCTCCACGGTTGCCTGGGACGCACATTTATCGTTCGTCGGATAACGGCTGCATGCTTGTCGATTATGGTCAAAAGTTGAGACATGTACTGTTCACATAAACTGTCAATGTCATCGGCGGGAGAGGTGACCAGCGGAGAATCGATCAGGTCGCGCGTGAACTGCTTCATGTCGATTGAGGCGTATTTACGGTAGAATATCTCTTTTCGCACTGGTCGAGTATGGGAAAATAAGATGCTCACTGAGAACACCAAGATGAAAATCTACCAGGCCTGTGTGTTGAGCACCCTCCTCTATGGCAGCGAATCGTGAACCACATACATGTGCCAGGAGCGCCGCCTCACCACCTTCCACATGCGGTGCCTCAAGCGTATCCTTGGCATCACCTGGCAGGACTGTATCCCCATACAGCGACATATTGGACCGTGCCAGCATGTATTCACTGCTGAGCCAGAGCCGCCTGCGCTGGTTGGGCCATGTACTGCGCATGGAGGACGGCCGCTTGCCGAAAGACATCCTCTGCGGACAACTCGCCAGTGGCGCGGGGCCAGTGGGACGCCCAGCCCTCATATTCAAGGACGCCTGCAAGCGTGACATGAAAGCCTATGACATCAGCCCCAAAGGTTGGAAAGCAGTGGCCAAAGACCGCACTGTTTGGCGTCAGGCAACACACAGAGGCATTGAAAGGGCAGATGAAAAGAAACACCAGCATGCGGCTGAGAAGCGGATGCGGCGAAAACAAAAAGCAGCACTACCACCACTCTCATCCTGTTTCGTCTGCTTTGGCTGCGGCAAGGACTGCCACTCAAGAATCGACCTTCACAGCCACAGTGGACTCTGCCAAAATTCGACAAGTTGACAACGGGGCGCGTCAGCATCGTCTCTTAGAGACTACGCTCTGCCTAATAAACCGATGTATACGAAAGGAAGTCTCTTAGAGACTACGCTCTCCCTAATAAACCGATGTATACGAAAGGAAGTCTCTTAGAGACTACGCTCTGCCTAATAAACCGATGTATACGAAAGGAAGTCTCTTAGAGACTACGCTCTGCCTAATAAACCGATGTATACGAAAGGAAGTCTCTTAGAGACTACGCTCTGCCTAATAAACCGATGTATACGAAAGGAAGTCTCTTAGAGACTACGCTCTCCCTAATAAACCGATGTATACGAAAGGAAGTCTCTTAGAGACTACGCTCTCCCTACTACTATAAACCGATGTATACGAAATGAAGTGAAGGCGAGAAGACTTGTCAGGAACGAGCAGATTTTAAAAGTGAAAAATCGATTTGATCATAGATGACTAGCCTATAGCAAATGCCACTTACATTGGTACGATATCGGTTAATCCAAAATGGGGAAAATTTTTAAAAACGAGGAAATGTATCAATGTATGCGAGAGCAACGAACTGGCCAGTAGGAAGCTACCAACTCGGCATTCTTCCTTCAAAGGCGACGCTGACCATGTAAGTGGCAATACGAAGAGGCACAATGCGTGTGACTTAGGTAACACTTTGAACTGAATTTCTAAGCAGATGAGTAGATTTTCAGAACAACACAGTGACAAGGTGTTTGACGCTAACAATAAGGTGCCACCTACTTGGCGTCTGATTGTTTGTTTAACGATCGTAGAGCTCGGTTGAAGTAGCAGGCCTAGAGGTGAGAAAAGGCATCCGAGCTGTGAGACGGGGCAAACCGAAGCCGTTTAATTGGTAGATGATCACCAATTAATTGTTTCTGTAGTCAGTACGTTCTTGTATAGCGTGGTATCCAGTCCGTTGGACCGCTCAAAACGAATTACACTTCACCCCCTGACAGACCTGTTCATTCCAAGGCCATCTCAACTTCTCTGGGAAGCATTTAAGAGCATCCTGTGTGTATCTGGTATTGTGTGCATTAATAATAAAATATAAATAAATACATGTTTTTGGTCAAATCATATCATGTCTTTTGCATTCTGCATTTCTGTATGTACTCAACATACTTTAGGAAAGCAAGTACATAACTATATTAATCAATAATACATATATTGCAGTACACATGATATACAGTGTATTTGCTAAACGGGCATTGGTATTAAAATGACATGCATCTGTATAGAACCTCAGCAACTTAGGAAGAAGCGACCACTGTAAACTTTTGAAATTCTGTGTACAATCGAACTAAATAAGTACAATAAAATAAGAAAGTATTACAAAAATGCAGATTTTTATAGCATGATGATTGAGTTTTCAAAAATAGATTGGAAAACCAAATTTAAGGATACTGACAATAATGTATATAGTCAATGGGAAATCCTGAAGACATAATTAGAATTACTAGAACAAAAACACTTACCCCAAGACGAAATCTCTAACCACAGGAAGGGAAACTTCCTCTGAATGCTAACTTTAAAAAAATTATTAGACGTAAAAAGTAGATTATGGACAAGATCTATGGAAACAAGAAAAGGTAATAAACATTTAGAGTACTGCAACATTAGAAACAAAGTCAGAACCTTAACACAAAAACACGTCGAAAGGAGTTTGAAAGAAATTTAGTTAATCAAACAAAAAACAACCAAAAAGCCTTATGGCAATATTATATATCCAAAGCTACAACCAAATCAGGAATTGGTAAATTAAATATAGATCCAACCAATCCCAAATCCAATACTACAACAGATGATGGGAAAAACAAACATTCTTGCATCCTACTTCGCAAGCGTATTTACAATGGAAGAACCAGGGGGAATACCAACTATGCCTAGAGTTAAGAACAATACAATGACGGAAGAGTTAATAATAACTCAAAGTAAAATATTATTGGCGTTAAAAAGCCTAAACATAACAATATATCCCCTGGTCCAGATGAAATAGGAGCCAGGCTACTGGAAGAACTTTCGAAATCGATCTTTCACGTACACTAATTGAAACGTCAACACAAACAACTAGTATTCCGAACGATTAGAAAGAACGGAAAATGTCACCTATTTATAAAAACGAAACAAGACATTAGCAAGCAACTATCACCCAATAAGCATTATAAGTATTCCATGTAAATGCATGGAAAGTATCATTAGAAAAAATATTATTGAATATATGAAGGAAAATGGTATATTTAGCCCAAAACAATCAGGGCGTTCAACAGTCCTCCAACTTATATAATTTGTAGACAACTGGACCTTGAAAATCGATAACGGAATTTATACAGATGTCATTTATATGGACTTCCAAAAAGCTTTTGACATTGCACCACATAAGAGGCTAATAAATAAATTGGATAGCTTCAAGATTAGGGAGAAAATAATAAATTGGTTTGAAGATTTTCTCACAGGTAGAAAACAAAAGTTGGCTCTAAATGGAAAATAATCAAAATGGCTCAATGTGTATTCTGGGGTACCGCAGGGTTCAGTTTTAGGACCATTACTATTTGTACTATATATAAATGACCCTCCAGAACAAAAAGTCTGATACATTTCTAATTACAGACGACATCAAAATATTTAGAACTATTATAGATAAAAATGACCAGGGCATCTTACAACACGACATAAATACTTTAGAACAAAGGAGTAAAAAATTATTACTAAAATTTCATCCAAACAAATGCAAACACATGACTGGAACAAATAAAGTTGGGTAAATCAATTATTCTATGACATTTAACAACTCCATACAACCGCTCGACACATTTGAAAAACAAAACGTTTTAGGTTATTGTAGACACACAGCTATCTGTTGATGGCCACATTAACCAAGCAGTAAAAAAAGCAACAAATGTGAAAAAAATAATTCGCAGAACTTTATAATTTCTTGACAAAGATGCGTTCTTGCCATTATATAAACCAATGGTAAGAACGCACCTTGACTACACCACAGCCGTATGGTACAAAACATTATTACAATAGAAGAGCTACGAAAGTATTACCAGGTTTGAGAAACCTGGCTTATATAGAAATATTCAAATCACTAAAACTACCCACATTAGCATATAGACGTCTACGAGGTGGTATGATTGAAGTTTTTTTAAAATAATACACAGTTTATACGATATTGAATCTTCACCTATATATAGGTTATAGTAACTTTCCAAATTCCCATGACGCTTCAATGCCCATATTCACTATTAAGGTCGCCTCGCTATTAAGGTCACTTTAGCGCAGTATACACAAACACACACACACACACACACACACACACACACACACACACACACACACACACACACACACACACACACACACACACACACACACACACACACACACACACACACACACACACACACACACACACACACACACACACACACACACACACACACACACACACACACACACACACACACACACACACACACAACAAACACACACACACACACACACACACACACATCCATCTGAAGAATGGAAGACAAATGCAATAATCTAAACAAACATGTTTTATGTATTACTCTTCGTGGTGAATGAGGTACAACTAATTAAATTATTGGCATGACTGATATCACACGAAATAATGGTAATGGTTCACATTACGACCACATTATGACTAAGTTTGTTGTTGTATCACATAGCAAAAACAGTCATACTCATTGTCGATGGAGAACAGACGCACTACACTACGCACTTCTATCGCCCGAAGTACTGTCCTTTTCTAACACTGGTCCACATTAGGTGGATACACTGAATATACGCAATGTTTTTGTATCAACAACATTGCTGCAACTTGTCAATGTACGGCTTACTGTGGCGCACATCTAGTGAGTTGTGCTGCATTATGTGTTTAATACGAAGTGTTAATCGCAGGTAGCATGTCTTTTGTTTACATCTCAGTGTCTTGTAGTTTGTTAGTGTCGTCTTTTTCTCCTGCTGTCTTGCGTTGCTGAAGGTGTGTTCCTCCACTTGCATCTTCATCCGCCTCCTCCTTATCTTCTCGGTTTGGTTTCGTTAACGTACTCAATGGAATGTGTTCCGATGCGGTAGGACTACAACTGTTGTTACTTAGTAACGTCGTCCCGTCAGGCTGATCCGGACTCGACTCTTGTTGCTGCGACTGCTGGCGATCCAGCTGCGGTGTATTCGGCTGCTGGCTATCGAGCTGTTGTGAATCCAGTTGTTGTTGATCTGGATCATGTTGATCCGGCTGCGGCAACTCTGGAATCACTTGTTCTCCGTCCTCTCCCACTTGGTAGTGCTTCGTCGGCTCCTCTATCATTGCAATCACCTCGAGGGTCTGAAAAACATGGAACACGATAAAAAAATGGCCGCGGTGGTGAAAAGTTTCCTAGCGGTGACCACAACTAGAGAGTATAATGATATTATACGTCTGCGAACTTACATTCGTCTGGGAAGGGCCTCCTCTTTGTTCGGGCGTTTATCGGAGCGTGTCTACCAAATGTCGAGAATATGAAGATTGTGTACTTAGTGTACTGCGCTACAACAGTGAGACCTGGCAGACATACACCCTACTTGAAAGTAGCACTTTCCACATGCGATGCATCGAAACAATCCTGTGTATTCGGTGGTTGGACAACATGACAAATGAAATTTAGGAAAGAACATATCTCCTTCCACTTATCAGTATTCTATGTCGTCGCCGAATACGCTGGGCTGGACACATATGCAGAATAGAAAACAACAGGCTACTAAAATTAATATCCTTTGGCGAGCTGCATGAAAGAAAGAGATCACTGGATAGATTACATCTTGGCTACAAAAACGTGACCTGATCATTCCCTATCCGACCTGAAAATGGACATTGGCTGCCTTAGACTGGCCACACTGGTGGGGCATGCGTCGCACATTAAAATAGCAGGACTACGCAACTATGACCAGTAGAAGACATTGTGTCCAGGGACAGATGATGGTGTCATAAGTACAACGAACCGGCTAGAGTCGGTGGCATATGCTTACCCATCTGTGAAACGGTACGGCAACAGCACTGACATCTGTGATAGCCAACTCGTTATACATGCCGATTAGTTCCTTTCCTCGCTGTGCCGCGGATATCTGCACTCTTTCGACGTTACAATCTGCAATCCGTTCTTGGAGAGTCTTTTGGTTACTTGTAGGTAGCAGATGGGGCGCAATGTCACGCCACACCTGTCAAATTCAAAAACAATTTTAATATATTTAAAATCCCACGCAAATTGTTTTATGTTTAAAATTGTTTTACATTAAAAGGTTGTACAATAATGGAGATTTTTAATTACGAATCATTTCGTTATTCGCCTAATAACATTTCGGTATAATTGTGCCTATTTTACCACTGAAAGTGCAGGGTAGAAATTATTATTTCGCATATGCTTTACCTGCAATCGGTCTTCGTGTTCACCGAGGAGAAGTAGTGTGGCCTTCAAGACATCGTTTATGACAGGTGGTGGACTAATGTAGCCTCTAAGCTCCAGTATCGCCTTCTGCACGACACAATACAAATATCTTTCAAGACAAGATTGCCGTCTCGAGCATAGCTCAATTGTACAAACTTTCAAAATACGTTTGGAAACAATTACAGTAAAATCGCGCTGCAAATGTGCGAATGTGATTATCAAAAAGAGAAAGAATATGCTAGCAATATTACACTTAGCGAGCCAATGCATACTGTTTCACACGCATAAACTAACAAGCGGGAACTGTTTAAAGTGTTCCCTTTGTTTTCATCGCCATCTTTGCATAGGATGGATGATGATCTTCAGTGTGTCTTTGCATGATACCAGAATCGATGCAATATAATGGCACACACACCAGTGTGTCGTTGTATGACGTGCCTAGTAAAATAGTTTCCTATGCGATGTGTCCAAACCATCTTCGGTTCTTAGAGGGTGAGAGACCCGACCCTATACTGCTACGAAGAACGAAAGAGAATACAACTGGACGGATAAACGGAAAACTGACTTAAAACATGATAATGACTTCGGAAAGTGTAACTGTGGCTAAAAGATATGAAGGATCTGGAATCACACGACTCTGACTTGTTGACCGCCACAGGCGAACTAGGGTTAAGGGATAAACACCTCCTCTACCTAATTTGTATACCTCCAGATAACAGAATTGAATGGCACCCACTCGTGTAATGTGGACAACTTCAGAATTCAAACTAGTGCATTTGCAACAGTTTTCGGTCATAACACAGAGTCGCTGGAGAGTAGACAAAACAATCAGTCAGGCATAGAATCACTTAATATATGCACTACCTACGGGCTGGCATAACTTGTAAAAGGCCACACCCACATCAGACGGAATAGAGTGGACATTATCAAGAGTGGTAATCCAAGCATAACTTTCCAAGAGCCCAAGTTAGCACTGAATACATCTGATCACTACCTACTGACAACCATACTAGATGTCTCCCTAAAGATGAGACATGAGCCTCCACCCACAGTAAGGGAAAACAGGGATGGCCGGCAGGATGGATTAGGCAGAACACACTGGAATGACATTTCAAAAACAGAAGACCCATCAGGTCCTTGCATACACTTACCGGAGCACTCAAGAAGAGGAGTCATATTCCTAGATGAACTATCACAACCTACATAGGAAAGTCCGAAATTATACCATGAAGCATGTGCTATAGCAATCAATACAACAAGGAAAAGCTGGCAATGCAAGGCCAACAAGAGAGGAGGCTCATGTACAACTAAGAAGGAAACACATACCCTTACATCGGGAATCAACGACAGAGCACAACGCCCGATTGAAGATAAAATAACAACGGAACTAAATAAAGAGTGCAAGAGATGGTGGTGGGCTGAAAACAATTCATGGGACAGAATGAAAATGTGACATACTGATGCTAAGCAGTAGTGATTTTACCTTCGTTACTTCAACCGACAAAACTGACCGCTGAGAAATCAGGTATACTCGGAGAATAAACAAAACGTCAGTCTCAGGAATACAAGCCCGTACTTGGGAGGATAGAATTGAGACCAAAGAAAATGACAAAATACTACAATACTAGCTCGGCAGCGAGAAGTCAAACGGAGCAGGCTCAATCCCAGTCAGACACGCGAAGCAAGCTGCACAGTGCCATTGACCAGCAACAAGAAACAAGACTGTTCTGCCTTGACATCAGCGGAAAATATGATATGATGTGGCATAGAGGCTTGACGGCAATGAAGATTGAAACCTGCTATCATGGCTAAATGACTACACGAAGGACAGAGTTCGAAATGTCACCATCACTAAAAATGAATATTATGTTCTGGTTCCAAGTCCGCCAACGCATGGATTCCTCAATGATCTTTCATAGGACCTCCCATAGCAATAATCTTCATTGGCGATGTGCCAAAATATACAGAATCCAATCATCATATACACTGATGACTATGCAGTTTACAACACGGAGGAGGACACACAACCTCGGGCAACTTTAGTTTGCCCACTTAATGCAGCAATGATCCAGATGCAAACTTGGACAAGCAACTAAGATAAATGCGATATTCGCTGCAGCCAAAAGCAAGAGCCTAAATATGTCATCAATGAAAGTAACCCGTCACTAAACATGTATGTCAGAGGTGGAACACCCAGGTATGTCAGAGGTGGAACACCCAAGTATGTCAGAGGTGGAACACCCAGGTATGTCAGAGGTGGAACACCCAGGTATATCAGAGGTGGAACACCCAGGCATGTCAGAGGTGGAAAACCCAGGTATGTCAGTGGTGGAACACCAGGTATCTCTAGACTAGACTAGTCCTGGGCATGTATATTAGACAAGATGGCCAACATGCACGTGGCAATGCCTACTAAACAAATGTTGCACCATTATTGACCCCAAACAAGTGGGCTATGATCTATAATAACATGTTGAGATCCAAGTTGGACTATGTCCCATCTGATCGTATGACACTGGTGGCAGCTTCATCAACATTTCTAAGCGGAATAGATGCCACACAGAGCAGAACTGTGAAAAATGTAGCTATGTCAGAGGCTATCGCAGAGCTGTAGGCCATTCAACCACTAGTCCAAAGAAGACTGGTTGGCGCACTCACATTATTCGGCCTGATATAACATGGGGATGGATGCGTAAAAAATTCAACAGCATGCTTCTTCTTCCTCGTGTAGGTAGCGCAAAGAGCCACCAGGGCGCCAACATCTCACCACACATCTGCCGTTGCAAGTCCAACCACCAATTCAGCTCGTCATACGACCGCCGACCGCCTCTGGAACGAACTCCAAGAGGAAATATGTTCAATGAGAGAAAAAGAACATGTAAAGGCGAAAGTCAGCGTTCATTGCGCCTGGTTTCAGCGCCCATTGTTATCTAAGCCATACCTATAAGTATGTAATTAAAGAACTATGAAAGCTTCTTACGCGGTTCAGCTGCATGACTTCCTGGCGCAACATTTCGAGATGCTTCAGCCTACCGAGCATCCTTTTGGCGCGGAAGACATGCCGCCAAGGCGTGTCGCCGAACCCTTCTCGGGCAGCCCAAGCCACAACGTCCAGCAGCCTTTGTAGGTTACGACACCTCATCGCCGCGATCAGCTCTACAAATGGCAACAGACCTATTGCATGTCTTCATTTATTTTTGCTATTCACACCGTGCCCATATATATATATATATATATATATATATATATATATATATATATATATATATATATATATATATATATATATATATATATATATATATATATATATATATATATATATGTATATATATATATATATATATATATATATATATATATGTATATATATATATATATATATATATATATGTATATATATATATATATATATATATATATATATATATATATATATATATATATATATATATATATATATATATATATATATATATATATATATATATATATATATATATATATATATATATATATATATATATATATATGATCAATCATTGACAAAACTAACCAGCCAAAATGTTATCGGAATTTATCGATGTTTAGGGGTCGCTACCAAATGTCGAAGTTCCCGAACATTGGCGCCCATAATAATCTATCCACGTTTATACGACACCACAAACAAACGTTACTACAAAAACGTCTTTATTTGACACTATTGGAGAATGCCATGATGAAAGCTATGTCATTTACTGTTACTGAAGTGGAAAGCGGACTGTTCTTCACCAAACAATCCGGAAACAGCGCTTGCCGTGGCATTATAGTCACATGCTGTGCTGAAGCTATTTTGGTATATACAGCTCCATTGCTCTGTACATATGATGATAAGTAGTATCTCGGGCCACTGCACCATCGCAGGCAAACAGAGAAAGCAGCCTCCACAACGAGTTCGAAAATATATTTGAGAAGTTCCTTTCCCAGTTTTTCCCAGTTTCTCCTGTGTGTTTATCCAGTGTTGGATACGGTCATATTAAAATACGTGACCCTGATCATGTCTTCCAAATTCCACGATTTGGTTGATGTTATTACTGCTGTCGCCATCTCGTCACCTGTTCCGCTGCCCAGTTATAGCACTCGTAAAAGCTGATCTTCTTCTCCTTGGGGAACTAGGATAGGCAGCCGTTCTACGTTAGTCAGTCGCTTACGTTTGTAGGTCCAACGCTGCAGCGAGATCGGGATTTAATACATTCTTGCGCGCTCTCATACGTGGAGTTGGGGAAATATCAGAAGTGAATGGTCCAGACATAGAGGTGTTATCTTTTTCCATGCTGGATGTTACTTCGGACTCTTCAGAAGTCGACGAAATGAGAACTGTTACTTCATTATCTCGCTCGCGACGTTCTTTCTCACTCTTTTGACGACTCTTGTTTATATTTGTGACGCTTTCTAGTATGTGCCTCCTTTTTGATTAAAGGATGGCATCAAATCATAAAAAATAAAGATGGCTACAAGCCACATGACAAAGATCATGTGACAGTAGTCATGCAAATTATGACTCGTGACAATTTTTACTGAAACGTTTTTATTCATATGTATGGTATCATAGAAACACGTATAAGTTTTCATTGTTGGCTATGGGAGCCAACTTAAACATTTTGTAGCGATATATATATATATATATATATATATATATATATATATATATATATATATTATATATATATATATATATATATAGATATATATAGATATATATAGATATATATATATATATATATATATATATATATATATATATAATTGTGTTTCTATTCTATAGATCATCCGAATTCTTGAAATTAGAATAACGTTGAATATAACTCGCTGTCGGGTTTACCTTTCCGCACTTCAATGTGAACGAGTCGTCGGTCGGCCTTCGCCAATAACTCATCGCCGTCTGGTACCTCGGCATTCAGGAAGCGGTCAATCACACGTGTGAGTTTCTCTTTGTCCCAATTATTCGTAGCCGCCACAAGTTGCTTACGCAATTGATCATACAAGGCTTCTGTCGAACAAAAGTGTTGTAATGCGATTATATCTTTATATCTAACCCTACTGAAATCGATAGTAGGTAGAGCTATGGACATCGTAAGTACAAAGGAAGAAGCAATTAAATGTTACAGAAAGCATCGGTGCTGTTTGTATAACGACACATTGCTAACCTTACTACCTTAATAGTATATGTATTGGACACCGATTATATTCCTTACAGTGCATCTAGCTCATATTGGACTGGTGCTTCTTGATATGGCGTACTTGGCTTTGTGCTTCCCGATCTGTTCTATCTTTTTGTGATGTATCTTAGCCTGACTTTGTCAATAAAAGCGAAATGTGTGCACAACATATCCAGGCTCTGTGGTATCTCCACATTCGCAGAGAAGATCGCAAATCGAGTTGCATTCTCCTTTCTGGTGATCTCTGCCCCAGTTTAATGCCGCCGTTATCAGGGTTCACCATCAGTGCTTAGTAAGAATAATGTTAATGGTCAGAGTAACATGTCTAGTGACGCAATGAGTGCCAACGTTGTTAACCAGACGTTGACATCAGCGGCTGGGTAGAGACAGTGGTCGGTCTTGTTGACACATTTGGGAAATATCGACTTCGTAAATAGGTAGAGAAACGTCACATAAGGAAATGATGTCTGGCCAAACACCTTTCTACCCATCATTGCCGCATGGTGCCACTCGATGTGTTGTGCATTGGAATTCACTGGCAATGTGAACATGTCAAGACTTTTCATAATCATGTCGTATCTTAAATAATGATATTTCAATGTAATGCATAGTTTGTTCATTTGTATCTATGCTTTCATACGCACCGATTCGTTTCTGTTCCCGGACTGCCCGCGCCCGTTCCAGTGCCTCTTCACGTTCTAGTTCTTCGGCTGTCTGAAAAAGAAGCACCAATAAATAATGCGCAACAAACATGGTGCCTTGATGCATGTAGCTAAACACCATTTTGCTAGTCATGCAGTGGAACAGCAGTAACTACAACAACAACAAAAACAACAACAAAAGCAACAACATCGGGAACGACGACAAATGAACGTGGCCTATTGCCTCATACAAGAGTACACATAGTTCTCTCACAGTACATGTTAAATATATTTCCTACGTGTATATATAAAATATTATAATATATATTTTATTTGACCTATCAGGAATTTAACATTATTAATATATATATATATATATATATATATATATATATATATATATATATATATATATATATATATATATATATATATATATATATATATATATATATATATATATATATATATATATATATATATATATTTAATAAATAACAGGGGTCCTAGGATTAAGCCCTGTGGTACACCAGTTGTTATTGGTAATATTTTTTATTTTTTATTATAAATTGTATTATATTGTTTACGATTATTTAGGTAGCTACTGAATACGTTCACATTTGTACCATGTATACCACAATATTTTAATGTATCTATTAAGATTAAATGGTCAATGGTTTAAGTAACAACACTCGATCAGGTTGCACTAACGTTTCTTGTGTTCAGGTATTTTAGCATTGTTAACTAACATATTTTGAAAAGATAGACATATATTCCCTCTTCTGATTGTTTCTTTGGTACGGATTCAATCTTGCATTAGAAATATAAATTGTTGGTCTTTATCCCTGCATTCTCTGCTAATTCTGAAAATAGATAATGCTACTTGCAAGATGAGGCTTCCGTTGCGGTAATACCTCATAATTAATGTGTCAAATTATCTTAAGTGGGTTACCTTCTCGACGAGTCTGGTTACGTGCGTGCAGCGTACGTGGTCCAGTAGATTGCTGTCGAGGAGATCGAATACGTCAATGATGTAATCGCCATTTTTCGGAAGTATCACGTTCACGATATCACCTTTGTCTGCACCAGTTCGCTTCATCTCAATGTAATCGGTGGAATGTTGCGCTGCCTTCCGCTCAGCGGCGATCATCAATTTATGTTCAGACTGCGGCAGATCGACATTGTACGAGTCTTCGCATGTGTCGCACCATACACAAGTCGTATCATCTGGCTTTCCAGTGTCGTTCGGTTGTGGTGTCACAGGCTCATCGGCCTCTTCGCTAAATTGGCTTAAGCTGTCCATCACGCTTGCAGCTCGATCGTCTTCTGCATTCTGCCCAGATGCCGTGACTTCATCGGTTGTCGACTCTTCGTCTGTCTGGTTATTTTCAGAGGTTGTCGCTTCATTTACCACGTGCGGTCCACTGAAAACTATGTACACCGAATGAACGTGATATATTTGGTAGTCGTCTGAGCTTCGGCGGACGAATATGTTGAGGGCATATTCGCCAGATTCCGGTAGAGTTATATCAATAACATCGCGAGCATTCGCGGTAACCGAAAGTTCCGGCCTTGATAAACCCATTTGCAAACGTGACAATTCATAAACCAGTACGCATCGCGACGGAAGCATTTTTAATGCCAGAGTTATTTCAGATGACGACGTCTCGATGTATCCGTCCGCGCCTGGCCCGGTCACCTGGAATTGAAATGCTTGCGCGTGCATGCCTTGACCGAGAACACCCCAACGCAGTGGAGGGAACGGTGCCGGTGGGGGGCCGGAACTGTGCTTGAACCGGACCAGATAGTTGCACACGTTCGGGATGTCGCCTGTTGTGCCGCGGTCGTCGGCGAACAGCTTGTATGCGTACATGCCCGCCTCCGGAAGTCGAAGCACGGCTATGACATCATCGCCGCTGGTTCTTAGGGTGACACGTGACTTGAGGTCCTTTTCGGGGATCCAGTCATGTTTGATGACTTGCCAGAACGCTATATCTGTGCCGGTTGTTTTGGAGAACTGGATAGTCACGACAGGGTCGTTTGTGTCGATGACACCGTCGGGGTGGCTTACTGCGCTTAGTCCCGCCTCTTTCAGCTCTAACCCCGGGCCCCACCCGATGTCAGGGTTGTCCGGAAGAACACGGCCATCCGTCGAGTTGCACTCGATCACGTAGGAACAGACGAGATCCAAGCCGTTATCATGTTTCGTGCGGCGCCCGAAGATATACATGTGGTATCTGCCAACGGTAGGCATGAGACATATGTAGCGGATTTGTTCCTTTGTCTGCCGGTAGAACACGCATCCCTTCCAGTTTATCGCCACCTTGGCATCGTTGTCGGCGACGGAGTGTTTCTCGACATTCTTGTCATCATCATCATTACCATCACCACCACCACCACCACCGCCATCATCATCGTCATCATCATCATCAGCAGCAGCAGCAGCAGCAGCAGCAGCAGCAGCAGCAGCAGCAGCAGCAGCAGCAGCAGCAGCAGCAGCAGCAGCAGCAGCATCAGCATTATCTCTCCTATCCTCATCCACTTTCTTCTCCTCCTCGTTCTCATTAGCTTTGTCATCGATGTGTTCTTCTGTGGCTGTGGTGTCCGTGTTATGGGTAGCAGCGGTGGCAAAGGCAACGGCGTTGGTGGCGGCGGTGGCGGCGGCGGCGGCGGCGGCGGCGGCGGCGGCGGTGGTGGTGGTGGTGGTGGTGGCGGCGGCGGCGGCGGCGGCGGCGGCGGTGGTGGTGGTGGTGGCGGCTGCGGCGGCGGCGGCGGTGGTGGTGCCGTCGTAGTAAAGCATGTAACTGAACTGCGCCTGGTCACCCAGTGACTGTGGAATACCAAATGATATCGTAACTTCGCCTTTATTCGTCTGCAGCACGCAGTAGCGCTGGCTGTCAGGCTGCATCAGCAGCCCCATATCAAAGAACCGTTCCCGTATGTAGACGATCGTTTCAAACTGCACGATACTCAGCGGCCGCGGCAGCATCTGCCAGTCCGGGTCGTCGGGAAAGTGCGTGCTGACGAACCAGTCTGGGTCGGTGAGGAAGAAGAATTCGTTGTCTCTGTGCTGTTGTTCTCCCGGCTCTTCCTCGATGTGTTCATCTTCGAATTCCTCCCCCTGCACGTCAACAAGCTTCCATCCCTTTTCGCGGCGTCTGACGAGAGCACACGATGCCCACAGTACGTCCAACAGACGCCATTCGACGTCAATTAAAACGGCGTTCCACTGCGAGCGTTTCTCCCGTTTCCGTCGCAGACATCGCTCGCCGACTACGTACAGACCATTCTTGACGACGCCGCTGATGACGACACAAGCAATGCCAGCCGCTCTGAAATTAGAAAAACTAAAATATCTCCTCACATTTATGTAATACACACCTTAGGCCTATCAGAATTATATATGTATTTACACTTACCTGACCGGCCATGTTAAATATAGCCGACGCTTGTTCTTACGACTGGTCAAGGAAAATACATAATTTATTTGCGACCCTGTTTAAACCCCAGCACAAGGAAAAACAGAAGTATTTGACGCACGACCCAATCTGTAGCTGTCAAAATACCGGAAATATGTCTTTAGGATATTCGTCTGAAGAAATTACGGGTGAAAATTTCGCATAATTTAGCGTTCGAGTAATGTAAGCGCTGCTTCGAATTTTAGCGGTGGTAGTGTTACGCATAGTCGCCAGATGTCGTCAGTGTCTGGATAACAGCATAGCGGGGTGCTGGAAATAAACTAGCGAAACAAGCCATTCATTATTCTAATTTAATAATAATTCTCTACAATTTGTCTGTTTTCTGATGTGCCCAGTAGGGTCGGTAAGTTTTGCTTGGTCCTGTAGATTGTCCAGTCAGTCTTTCCTCGCGGCGGCCTCGTCTTCTCTTACACTCCAAGGTGCCTTGCAGGATGGTTTTTGAAATGGTATTGTCTGGTGATGTGGCAGTCCAAGAGAGCGTTTCGTCGTTTCACCGTTGGCAACAAAGGCTCTTGCTTTCTAGCAAGGGAACCCACTTGCTCTCTCACGTATTCTTTCGTTTTGTGTTCGGTGTAAGAACTGCGGAGGAGTCTCCTGGTGAGTGTATGCATCTCTCCGTCTCTGTTGTCAGCCTCCAGGTCTCGCACCCGTAGAGGAAGATGGATGGCAAAGACAAAGCTGGCGAAGAATGAGTGGAAATGGCACGTATATACTCATAATGTCATTACGTTCATATTGGTGTGGCAGGTAGCTATGACACTCTTGAAAACAATTGACAAAGAAATACTAAAATGCCTTCCTATCCATTACCAATGTTCAAGGAAAATATTAAGAGAAACAAAACATGTCCTACCTACCTACTCTGACATTGGAAAGCCTGTACCAGTAAACGCATCTATTATTTTTATTCGCCTGATATAATATTATTCGTGCTGCAGTTTGACATAAACAATAAACGAAATGGTTGCGTCTTTTTCTGAAACAGACTGAATGTTTCGTTGTATTTGTCGTTGTATTTGTCGTTGTTATAACAACAATAGAACATCAATAAAATAGTGTATGAAAATCTTAACATACATTATTGCATTGTTTCAATATCTATTATTTTCTTATATGAAGTAGAGAAGTAGATATAATCTATATAGCTGCTGTTCAGGATATTATGAGATGTATTGAGGCCCAATAGCGGTGTGGGCAGAGCTTTTGACTTTCAGTCGACGGGCGTTCGACTCCTCTTGCTGCCGTTTCGAAGCTATGGCAATTTCGTTCTCTCCACGTTGTCTCAGCTGTATAACCGATAAGTACATATAACCGAGTACCGAGCTATAAACAGTGGTGGATATAATATTTATGCGAATGAATTTTCTTCACGCAGTAATTGCAACATGGCTGAATAAGCCCGGAGACGTCGAAACGGTGGAGTTTAATGCCCTTTGAGTGGTCACAAGGACTGAATCCCGCGTTATATATAAAATTACCTTTTATAGAAAACGTTTTTGAAAAATAATGCGCGCACAATTGTTGACGTAATGGTAAAAAACGGCCATGTTGTTTTCATTTTAATAAAACGCCTTGGCTCGCATTTGGAATATGATAGTTGTTTCCAATTTATCATATAATGTACCTCTACTACTGACTTATCAAGAACACCCACCACGCATGAACAGCGTACCTTGACAGGCGAACAAAGAAATGAGCATGGTTGCTTTCCTCACGCTTTATGCTGCGAAGACCATACAAAGGCGTATCATCTAGGGACAATGCTTCAACGTCGTCGTTATTGTATGCGTCAGACTCGATGTCATCGTATTTGAATGACCTCAAACACCACTTGAAAAGGGCTCGCACACGTTCGAGGTCGGTGTGGCACGACTTGATGAGGTGGTTGGCCAAAGCTTCGTAGTTGCCTTGGATTAATTTCCGAGGAATCTGTCGAACGACGAAGATTGCAGTGCACGGTGTTATGCCATCAGTGCACGGTGCCATGATATCAGTGCACACACACACAAACACACACACACACACACACACACACGCACGCACGCACGCACGCACTCACGCACGCACGCACGCACGCACGCACGCACGCACGCACGCACGCACGCACGCACGCACACACACACACACACACACACACACACACACACACACACACACACACACACACACACACACACACACACATATATATATATATATATATATATATATATATATATATATATATATATATATATATATATATGTGTGTGTGTGTGTGCGTGTATGTGTGTGTGTGTGTGTGTGTGTGTTTATATATATATATATTATAATTAAAAGACAATTACAATCAATCGCAAGAAAATTTAAATATAAGTTAAGTAAAATATACACATCAGTACATCAGAACAATCATTATCACATCAATTGATGCACGTTGGACAAAAATATAATACATTTCGTTTGCTTAACATTTAGCAACTGTTACATGTTATCGCTACGAGTGTTGCCAGGCATTGGCAGCCAGTACAACAATAAGTCATCTAGATGTTTGCCACCACAGCCACTGCCAAATTCACCGTAGCAACAACAGCAGTAGCAACATTAGCAGTAGCTAGATTATAATTAGCTAAAACAACAGCCGCAAAAAGGACAACACTATTTCAGGATTTCAACCACCACAACTGTACAACTTGCAATGAATAGCTACCACCATCACCGCCACCACCACCGAAACCGCCATCGCCACCGCAATAGGAACCGCCTTCGCCACCACCACTACCACCTCCGCCGCCATCGCCACCTCCACCACCACCACCACCACCTCTACCACCACAACCACCGCCACCACCACCACCACCACCTCCGCCGCCATGGCCACCTCCACCACCACCATATCAACAACCACCACCACCACCTACGCCGCCATGGCCACCTCCACCATCACCATCGCTGCCACCACCACCACCAACATCAACACCACAACCACCACGAACACCGCCATCGACACCTCCACCTCACCACCACCGCCGCCGCCATCACCTCCACCACCACCTCCTCCACCACCACCACCACCACCACCACCACCACCACCTCTTCCACCACCACCACCACCACCACCACCACCACCACCACCACCACCACCACAACCTCCGCCGCCATCGCCACCTCCACCACCACCATATGCCACCTCCACCACCACCACCGCCGCCACCACCACCACCACCTCCACCACCACCTCCACCACCTCCAACTCGGCCACCACCACCACCACCTCCACCACCAACACCTCCACCACCACATCCACTACCACCACCACTTCCGCCACCATCGCCACCTCCACCACCACCATATATACCACCACCATCACCACCTCCACTACCACCAACACCAACATCACAACCACCACGAACACCACCATCGCCACCGCCACCACAACCGAAACAGCCATCGCCACCTCCACCACCACCGCCATCACCACCTCCACCACCACCACCGATACCGCCATCGCAACCTCCACCACCAACACCGCCACCGCCATCGCCACCTCCACCACCACAGCCACCACCACCACCGCCAACATCAGCACCACAACCACACCACCATCGCCACCTCCACCGCCACCACCACCGATACCGCCATCGCAACCTCCACCACCAACACCGCCACCGCCACCGCCACCTCCACCTCCACCACCACCACTAAAACCACAACTACCACCTCCACCACCACCACAGCCACCACCAGCAGCAGAGGCAGCACCACCACCACCAGCACCACCATCACCTGAACAACCTAAACAGCGATTGCATGAACTCTTGTGTTATCTTACTTGGGATGTTTGCGTGTCGAATTGAACGAAATTACTCTTTGAGAACAGCTCTTCCTTCCTGCAGGATGGCGGCGACGGTGGAGGAATGTGATCCTGTGTGATAACGCATCATGAATCACATCAAATGTTTAATTACCATATCTTACTATAATCGAGCTAGCGCACGTATATTTGTTATGCTGCTCCTTCTAGACGTTTCGCATATCGGGCGCCAAACTTACAGGGCTTTGTAGACGACCCCATGAAAGTTTATATACATGTACCGCCCTGTGGCACATAATATCGAAACGAGCAGTGGACGGTTTAGGTAACTTGGAGCAATCGTAGAAAATCCCGCCAGGAGGATGTGAATTTTTTTAGTAGTGTGACAATTGCGAACAGAATCAAGATAGCGTAAATCGTACACGCTGAGAATTGCTAAGCTTTTTTTGGTTTTATTCCGTGTAATATTACTACCATTTCAATAGGTAAGAACGTAACACATTGTTGTTATTTGGACAATGCAGTTGAGACGCGTTGTATACCACCAGGGTAAGTAGACTCGTTGAATATTTATAGAACAAATAAATGCTATCGTCACACATGGTGTTGCAACTTATGTATCGATCTGCCTTTTTATTATATACGAAACTACATACCCTGTACCGCATTCATAAAGATATATACACTTACGGGTAATTTTCGATGTGGAGCGATCCTCCACCGGTGCCAACAGCAACACGCCATGATACGAGGTCCTAATGAGAAAAAAACGCACAACGTTCACAAAACCGAGAGAGAGAGAGAGAGAGAGAGAGAGAGAGAGAGAGAGAGAGAGAGAGAGGAGAGAGGAGAGAGAGAGAGAGAGAGAGAGAGAGAGAGAGAGAGAGAGTGAATGAGTGAGTGAGTGAGTGAGTGAGTGAGTGAGTGAGTGAGTGAGTGAGTGAGTGGGTGGGTGGGTGGGTGGGTGGGTGGGTGGGTGGGTGGGTGGGTGAGTGAGTGAGTGAGTGAGTGAGTGAGTGAGTGAGTGAGTGAGTGAGTGAGTGAGTGAGTGAGTGAGTGAGTGAGTGAGTGAGTGAGTGAGTGAGTGAGTGGGTGAGTGGGTGAGTGAGTGAGTGAGTGAGTGAGTGAGTGGGTGAGTGGGTGGGGGAGTGAGTGGGTGAGTGGGTGAGTGAGTGAGTGAGTGAGTGAGTTAGTGAGTGAGTGAGTGAGTGAGTGGGTGAGTGAGTGAGTGAGTGAGTGAGTGAGTGAGTGAGTGAGTGAGTGAGTGGGTGAGTGGGTGAGTGGGTGAGTGGGTGAGTGAGTGAGTGACATAGCGAGCGAGCGAGCGAGCGAGAGAGAGGAGAGAGGAGAGACAGAGAGTGAATGAGTGAGTGAGTGAGTGAGTGAGTGTGTGGGTGAGTGGGTGAGTGGGTGAGTGACCGAGCGAGCGAGCGAGAGAGAGAGAGAGAGAGAGAGAGAGAGAGAGAGAGAGAGAGGGTGAGTGAGTGGGTGGGTGGGTGAATGGGTGAGTGGGTGAGTGGGTGAGTGGGTGAGTGAGTGAGTGGGTGAGTGGGTGAGTGGGTGGGGGAGTGAGTGGGTGAGTGGGTGAGTGGGTGAGTGGGTGAGTGGGTGAGTGAGTGAGTGAGTGAGTGAGTGAGTGAGTGAGTGAGTGAGTGACTTAGCGAGCGAGCGAGCGAGCGAGAGAGAGGAGAGAGGAGAGACAGAGAGTGAATGAGTGAGTGAGTGAGTGAGTGTGTGGGTGAGTGGGTGAGTGGGTGAGTGACCGAGCGAGCGAGAGAGAGAGAGAGAGAGAGAGAGAGAGAGAGAGAGAGAGAGAGAGAGAGAGAGAGAGAGAGAGACGGGTGTCGGGCGTCACACATGTTCTGACATTTCTATGGAATTGGCGTGATATGTAAGAAAGGATGCGAGGCATTTGTAATCTGGGTTTTCGGCTGGGGTCACATAAGGTTTGTTGTGCTCTACTTTGTACTGAAAATATCGACTTCTTTCAGATGCCAAGCGTAGAACAATCGAATCATATCGCCAACACAAACAGCACTATTTAAGCCAGTACAAATACATATTTACTTGTTGTCAATGAGTAGCTGTCATAGCGTGCGCCATGCTGTCGTCAGAGACTGTTATCTATGTCGATTAAGGCAACCAATTTTAGTAACCTTTTGTATGCATTCGGTGAGTCCAAATGATGGCTGCTTCGGCGCACGCAAATAGCCACACAGGCCCTATTGTTGAACGTACGCGACATAGATAATGGAATGTTTCATAATTGGCATGTATTTGACACAAATATCAGTAGGCGTGTACCCGGTTGTAGCTGTTTCGACGCAGTCTGGTGTGATCACAATACAAGTGTATATTACTACCAATCAGTCGTAGCTTGTTATATGCGTGGACACGGCGCACGGTTGTTACAGCAAAGAAGAATGGATCGCAAAACACAGTGTCACTCGTACATGTTACTGTTATAACATTAATTGGATTGGATACATTTATACACAGTGTGTATAACAACGTAGGTGTTTGTAGGTGTTTGTAGGTGTTTGTAGGTGTTCACAGCTTCATACATCAAGCTTTTTCATTGTATTTACCAAAGGGCACACATTCCCCGGATTCATGCGTGTAACCAACAAGTGTAAACGGAATAAAAATATTTTAATGGAGTATGAAATAGCGAATGTATTTAATATGTAATGCGATATTTCTACTTGATTGAATGATTCACACAGGTAAGCATTCAGGCATACACTCAATCACATCCACATTTAAATTAAAATTGCAATATTTATTAAATACTCAAATAGGGCTGTACCATAAACCAATACGCTACGAAGTGTGAAACAGTGAATGACAATATAATATATGTAATGCGATTATCTACTTGATTTAATGCTCAAATAAGGTTGTGCCATTTTCCAGTTGAACGCACTTAACAAATTCTGAATTTCAGTTTAACTTCTACTGGGCATAGCCCCTTATACTACATAGTAGTTGCTTATAAAAAATGAACAAAGAGGCAAGATATTTAATTGTCTTCGCCTTAACCATAAACACACGAAATATCATACCTTTTGCTTGACGCTGGGTCAGCGACACTTCCTACATCGCAAATCAGGCAAGGAAATGTATCACCTCCCGAAAAACAGCGAGGTTATGGTATAAAGATCAACGACGCAAAGACACAAACAGTTTTGAACGTGCAGTATGAACAACTGCTCGATTTAGTGTGTTCGGCTGCAATGAGCGACTTGTTGACGGAACAAGTCGCTATTGTTTTGCACAACAATACCGCACAGCGGCGTTGAATGACGTTGTACAAATATAGGTCGGGTCAATAATTTAATGCGTGTTTGTGACAACGTGAATATTATATATTTATTTTATGTTTACACTACAGTAGTAGTGATAGCCACTGTCTTATGTAACAGGTTTTCTATAGTCATTGTTGAGTCAGGCTAGGCAGTAGTCCTAGCAATAGGCATTATGTTAGATTGGTACTGTTTACTGAAGCGTATCACTGATTGGTGGACTATATATATATACGCTGGGAACTGATCTAACCGAGGTCAGCCAGTGGTGTGTCGCGAGAAGGCGACTACTGTAAGTGTAGTAAGAGGCGGCCAGTGGTATGTCGCGAGAAGGCGACTACTGTAAGTGTAGTAAGAGGCGGGCAGTGAGTGGTATGTCGCGAGAAGGCGACAACTGTAAGTGTAGTAAGAGGCGGCCAGTGGTATGTCGCGAGAAGGCGACTACTGTAAGTGTAGTAAGAGGCGGCCAGTGGTATGTCGCGAGAAGGCGACTACTGTAAGTGTAGTAAGAGGCGGCCAGTGGTATGTCGCGAGAAGGCGACTACTGCAGGTGTAGTAAGAGGCGGGCAGTGGTATGTCGCGAGAAGGCGACTACTGTAAGTATAGTAAGAGGCGGGCAGTGGTATGTCGCGAGAAGGCGACTACTGCAAGTGTAGTAAGAGGCGGCCAGTGGTATGTCACGAGAAGGCGACTACTGCAGGTGTAGTAAGAGGCGGGCAGTGGTATGTCGCGAGAAGGCGACTACTGTAAGTATAGTAAGAGGCGGGCAGTGGTATGTCGCGAGAAGGCGACTACTGCAAGTGTAGTAAGAGGCGGCCAGTGGTATGTCGCGAGAAGGCGACTACTAAAATTGTATTTGTATGATTTGAACATCGCGAGAAGGCGACTACTACTGACATTGCTATTGTACGTTTGAATATCGCGAGAAGGCGACTACTGAAATAGTATTTGTACTGTTTGAACATTGCCAGAGCAACTGCTCTGGCTGAATAGTCGAGAGACGTGCGCAGCGGAGGGCGAGCTGGAGCGTCGTGTGAGGGCGAGCTGGAATGTCGTGTGAGGGCGAGCTGGAGTGTCGTGTGAGGGCGTGGTCGACTTGAGCGGCAGGAAAGCACGGACACGTAAACGGCAGGAAAGAATGGACTTTCGAGGGCTGCTGTGACACAAGTAGTGTGTGAACCGTGTTTGAGCTATAGGTGAATCGTTATCGAGCGATAATGCGAATCGTTTTCATTGTTATTTCATCTTAATTTAAGTTATACTCGTTGTGTAGCGAGGTTTTGGTTATTATTTATTTGTTTGGGTAATTATGAAATTATGAAATGCTATGTATGTATTATATATAGTATACATTCAGTAATGGAATGTAAATTAAACACGTTAACTAGTTATTGTAATTTCAATGGTATTATTTTATACACGACCACTGCGCGAGAGTTTCACAGTGTCATTGTGTTCGGAGAGGACATATCTTAGTGCAGCGGAAATGTAGGTTTTGCGTTGTAACTAAGCCGAAATATTCAGAAAACATCCACTCCACACGTGGCCAAGTTCTAGTTGTTCAATGTTCTAGTTGTAGCTGATTATGATTACTACAATTTGATGGTGTTACGAGGTGTATTTCAACTAGTCCGATATTTCCAGAACTTTGTGGCCAAGCCGATCTGTATATGCTGGTACTGAGGGTGGTCACTGCCAGGGTGGTCACTGCCAGGGTGCATGTCGTCCTCAGTGGTTACTTTGCTTCCCAATTTAACGAGATGGGACCGACATTAACGTGATCATCCGCGTCACGAGATATACACAGTCCCCAATACACAGTCCCCAATGTCGAGAGCCAGGTATTTACGTCAAACATATCCAGGCCTGGTGTTGATTACCGCCTGGAGACGGTTTAAATTATTGCCGGGAAACGGTAATCGCGCACGCACGCACGCACGCACGCACGCACGCACGCACGCACGCACGCACGCACGCACGCACGCACGCACACACACACACACACACACAGTGGAACCTCAGTTTACGGTCACCTCGCCATTACGGTCACCCATGCTCAGTCCCAAATGATTTCCCATAGTAAATAATAGAACGTTAGTCCCGCTAACACGGTCACCTCGTTATTCAGGAATGCGCTAAGTAACCCAGTGCAAAGCTAACAGAATGCTCCAGGTGTTACGGTCAGTCACGGCCGAGCAGCCACGATCGGCTTCGCGGCCGGAGGGCTGCCCAGCCGCCAAAGACAAAGGCGACGCCAGCAGTACGAAGCCAAGCACTTGGCGTGTTTACACTTGGCGTGTTTACACTTGGCGTGTTTACACAGTGACCGGTAAACTTCGGAAACGATGAAAGAAGCAAGACCCCAGTCAACTTAAGTACAGTAGCACATTAGTGGATGAGTAGATTTTGAATTCCAATTGTTAGCGTGCGAGTACACATTGACAATATAGTGACGTCCGATTATTTGCTTCACGACCGAAGAACTACATGGAAGTAGCACAGGGCGCTGTACAAGTTAAAATCCCTTTTATTTACAGGTGATCGACAAGGAATTATTTCTGTAATGAGATAATTTTACAATTGTTTTATTATTACTGGTGTATACGAAAGGAAGTGAAGGCGAGAAGACTTGTCAGGAACGAGTAGATTTTAAAAGTGAAAAATCGATTTGACCAGAGATGGCTAGCATATAGCAAATGCCATTTACATTTGCTGAATGGTACGATATCGGTTATTCCAAAATGAGGAAAATTTTTAAAAACGAGGAGATGTATCAATGTATGCGAGAGCAACGAACTGGCCAATAGGAAGCTACCAACTCGGCATTCTTCCTTCAAAGGCGACGCTGACCATGTAAGTGGCAACACGAAGAGGCGCAGTGCGTGTGACTTAGGTCACACTCTATGCACTTTATTTTTACACTCACATTCAGAATACAACTCTGTTCAAGGGTGTTTACAATGACTAAATGTACTAAAATGTGCATAATAAAATTAAGCGTACAAAAAAGGCTTAAACTTTATTAAGACAAAAATGTACTAATCAAAGATAAGCTACAACTATCAATGTACATACTAATGTAAACGGACATAATCCCCTCAGGACATAATCCCCTCAAGACATAATCCCCTCACATGAAGAATATATTTTTTTATTAAAAATCAAATATAAAACACAAATATTTTAACATACAGTTTAATTCAAAACTATTTTGCCATTTCTTACAAGTCTTACTTGTAGATCTATCACAACTGCAATGTCTGTGTGTAAAACACATCTCATGACCACATCCTCAGAAAACATAACATATAACATAATGTTCACAGTGTCACAATAATATAAGTATCAAAGTAGGCTACTTGTAGATCTATCACAACTGCAATGTCTATGTGTAAAACACATCAAAAGTTATTTCCATCGAACACAGTGACCAACACTCCTCAGAACCTCAGGAATGGTCTTGATATCCTGGCTCCTGTCTGAACAAAGCTTGTGCAGTTTGGCCTGCAGGGTGACTGTGTGCCCTCTTCTGCGCTTGGCTGACGGGTCTTGGTCCACTCATATTCTAAGACCAGATCTCCGACTGAATTGTGGGTTCTTGGGTAGGTGTTTGGCACGGTCACGACGCAGTGACCGCTTGATAGTCTCTGGGTTGCCGAGTTCTGCACGGACTTCTATAGGAGCGTCAGAGGTTATATCGGTGAGAAGCTGTGTGAGGGTTCCACAGGAACTTCCAGCACGTTCCCTCATGGTAGTACGTAGCTTGGTAGCTGAGACAGCAGTATCGTGTGGATCATGTGTGTGAGGGGTAGAACTGGTCACAGTCTTCATCTCAAGGTCAGTGGTGATGGCAGCCTTGCACGAGAATGCAACACGGTTGGAACATTCCCATCTGACGGCTGTCTTCCGGGCATACTTATTGGTATACATATATCCATCGTGTATGATCTTGAGTCCACCCTTGTGACTCTTGATGACCTCCATAATATTAGTAGTAATAGTTGTAGTTCTAGTAATATTTAGATCTGGTAATGTTGCTGCGAGATAATACTTGGTAAGACTGATGAGTTCAACTGTTCAGGCGCCTTTTAAAGGACATGTGAAATTTACATTTTAAGTTTGGCTTCCTTACAAACAATGGACTAGTGGCTTCCTATGGAAAGTGACAAGTATGTGGCTTCCAATGATACCAAGCAGATTAGCAAATATCAGGCTTAATTTGTTCCATTGTTCAGGCGCCTGTTTTGTTTACAAATTGATATCCCTCATCTCAATAGACTCTGATTGTGAATTGCAATTAAACTAAATTGTCATTTAACAAGTATTACATTCAATTTATTGTACATAAATGAACAACAATAAATTCATTTCAATGAAAATGTATTTAAATTAAAAAGTATTTTAATAATTAAAGCACTTAATTTATTAATGGGAGGAAAAATAATAAATGTAAATCAAAAAAATGTTGGTTAAATAAAATCTTAAAATTTTAATATTCTTCATGTGAGGGGATTATGTCCTGAGGGGATTTTGTCTTGAGGGGATTTTGTCCTGAGGGGATATTGTCCGAGGGGATTATATCCTGAGGGGATTATGTTCGAGGGGATTATGTCCTCTATTCACATACTAAAGCATACATACAATGAGACATTGTATGAATGAATAATGAATGAATAAATAATTAATTTAATGAATGAATGAAATAATTAATGAGTAATTAATTAATTAACAGTTCATAAATAATTTTAAAAAAATATTAATTAATACATAATTAATAATAATAATATAATAAACTAGTATACTAGTAGACAATTAAGAATAATAATAAATACTATGGTATGAGTGATATATAGAACTAAACATTAAAAGCAAGTTTGAAATAATGAGTCTTAAGACGCGCTTTAAAAGTGTCCATGCACCCGTTCAGACGCATGTCTTCCTGTAGAGCGTTCCATAGAGTCGGCCCAGCGCGAGAGAATGAACGGCGGCCGTATTGCTCGAGGTTGTGGCGTGGAACGGTGAGTAGGGCGCGATCGGCAGATCGTAGGGCGCGGCGCGGAATGTACGGCGTGATGAGTGAGGCGAGGTACGCCGGCGTCCGGTCATGGAGGGCGCGACACACAATGACGAATAGTTTGTATTCAATGCGATACTTGACCGGCAACCAGTGGAGTCGTTTCAGCACTGCGGTCAAGCTTCGCCGGTCGCCCCGCCTAATCCGCAAAACAACTCTGGCAGCCGACCGCTGTACCATCTCAAGGAGGCGGTCGGAGATGCCATACAGTACAGCGTTCCCGTAGTCGATCCGCGATGTAACGAGGGAGTGAACAAGAGTCTTGCATTTCACAAGATTTAACAAGATTGCCATCTCGAACAACAAGTTCCAGATGGCAAGTGGACAAGGAAGCCATTGGCTTATCGAGAGTCCAACAATTTTCTCATCTATGTGTAGCCCGCCCTTATCAGATATCTGTCAATTCTATTTTTAAACATATTCACACTACTAACATTAACACAATCATTTGGCAGTTTGTTCCATTCATTTATCACCCTCTGTGAGAAAGAGTACTTTCTCATGTCCAACCTTCACTGCTCCTTAACTAATGCTGCCTTGTGTCCTGTGGTTCTACTGCCTTCTTTAAGTTTGAAGAACATATTCCTATCAACATCCTCATAACCGTTCACTAATTAAAACACTTCTATTTGATCTCCTCTTAGTCTCCTGGTCTCTAGTGTTGTCAAACCACATTGTAATAAGCGGCTTTCGTAATTAAGGTCTCTCAATTCTGGAATCATTTTAGTTGCTCTTCGTTGTATTCTTTCTAGCTTGTCTATGTCTTTTTTACGATATGGCCTCCATGCTTGAATACAATATTCCAAATGTGGTCTAACTATTGCTTTGTACAGGGGTACAATTAGATGTTTCTCCTTATACGTGATAGTTCTCCTAATTAGCCCTAGAATTTGATTTCCTTTCGAAGCAGCAATCCCACATTGCTCTGAAACTGTCATGTCAGCACTAAATGTTACTCCTAAATCCTTTTCTTGTGTGGTTCTACCTAGTACAGCATCCCCCTTTTTATATTCCTCGTCCATATTTCCATGTCTTATGTGTATACATTTACACTTCCCAAAATTGAATAACATTTGTCATTTTTCTGACCATTTAACTAATTTGTCTAGATCATCCTGTAAACTTTGTTTATCTGTATCATTAGTAACCTTTCTGAATACTTTTGTGTCATCTGCAAATTTGAGTACTTTGCTAAATATGTCATCCTCCAAATCATTTATATATATTAAAAACAGTATAGGGCCTAATACTGATCCCTGAGGTACCCCACTCTAAACAGATTTCCAGGTTGAAATCTCACCATCTACTATTACTCTCTGTCTTCTGTGTGTAAGCCACTTTTCTATCCAGTTGATTACATCATTGCCTATACCATGGGCTTTTAGTTTAAGTAACAATCTTTGATGTGGCACTTTATCGAAAGCTTTCTGAAAATCTAAGTAGACAACATCCACTGGTGACCCGTCGTCTACCCACTTTGTAATTTCTTCCAAAAAACATAAGAGATTGGTTAGACATGACCTTGCTTTTAGGAACCCATGTTGAGATGTATTTATTAATTTATGATTTACAAGGAATTCCACCATGTGGTCTCTAATTAATGTTTCGAGTAATTTACATACAACTGATGTTAAGGCTTGTTCGTATCTTAGCGATGCGAAATAAATTAAAATAAGCAGCACGACAAGCGTTCGATGCTTGAGCTCACATGTCAAGTCCGCTGTCAAGTATAACGCCGATGTCACGAACCGTGGGCGTCAGTGATACGGCGGACCAACACAGTAGTGCCCTGCACGGGCCGGGCTTTGGGTCCAAGTCCGGCTCGGGCCTCTGCAAAATTTCGGGGGCCGGACGGGCCTATACCTACTTATTGCGGGCCCGGGCTGGGCCTGGGCTGAAAAAATATTAAACATGTCGGGCTTGGACCGGGCCTGGGCCTAGTGTGAGCGGACCGGGCCTGGCTTGGGCTGGGTTTGGACCTAATAAAAATATTAATACAAAACCCAGATTTTAAATGTTAATATTAATTTAAAAAAATATTATAATTTGTATTTCCGGTGAATCAATGTTTAACATTAATTCTTTAGTATTACATTGTTGCAAATTGAGTTATATATATTATATATATTGGAATGTAGTTTAACCTCTTTTCAACAATGGGACTTCCAATGGTATAAGTTTAATAATGTGCATTCTTTTATTCTTTTAATAGAGACATTTCATATAATAGCAATGCATAGTATTGCATACACAGCACATACGTTACACAGTACAGATTACTACTACATAGTACATACAGAATACAGATGCATATTTGTTGCATGAATGTAGCCTTTTGCATTGATCTAATGGCACCATAAGTTCACTTGGCTGGAAGTAGCCAGCCCCAAATGTTTACTTTAGACATATTTGCAGAGGCAATCAAGCCATGATTAACCATCAATGTATCACCCTTTGACCCTACCAGTGGGCATTCTATTGTCTTCCCTCCAAATCTTGCCTGTCCGAATGACCTGCCCAATGGCAATTGCCCACTGCCCAGTACCCACCTTAGTTGGTAGTTGGTATTTTTCAATTGTGTTAACTACTGTCTACTGTTAGGCGTCTATTGTTTAGTGTCTACAATTTCCCCAGTACTGATTCATTCACACTTGTACTAAATCTCCGAACCTGATCTGTCACAGGCTAGTGACTGCAGGGCTGCTGGAAATGCCACTGGATGTTAGTGCTAGTGGGTGACATTTAATTGAAATATCAATTAATGCCAAATTAACTGACCTTACTGGTAACATTAATTAATTTAATTAAGTTAACTTAGTTGAGCTAATTCAATTAACAACTTAAATTAGGGTTATGGTTTGTATTAGGGTTAAGTTAGGTTTAGATAAACAAATATTCTACTCTAATCATAAGCCAATAAATTAAAGCCATATGTAAAAAATATGTTATACTACTTAATAGTAATGACAATAAAAAGTTTATCATTTTCTTCAGGATATTCATCCGTTTGACTCAGTTGGTGGTGATGGATTTCTCGAACTCGTCCAATGGACAATAGACAGCAGACTAGTAGACATTATACAATGTTCATATATTATTCTTTTTATGTCTATTTAATAAAACAATATGTATGTATTACAGATTATTTGCGTTTGGTTTTTATTATAAGATAATATGTTTATCTTTTTAAAAATTAGCGGGCCGCGGGCTTACCCGTCTTTGGCCCGTGGGTATGGGCCGGGCTTGGGCCTGAAACTTGCGGGCCGGGCCGGGCCTCGGCCAAACATTAATGGTCTGGGTCGAGCCTGGGCCGGGCATGGGCTGGGCCTGGGCCGGGCCTGGGTCTAAATTCTAGTTTGCGGGCCTGGGCCGGGCTGGGCTTGATGAATTTTTGCGGGCCTGAGCCGTGCCTGGATTCTATCTGCTAATTGCGGGCTTGGTTTGGGCTCAAATGATAGGCCCGTGCAAGGCACGACCACATACATCGATAGTCGACATAGCAGAAGGCGAACGGACGGTGGTAGAATGAAAAACGATGGTTTCTGTTTTCGTATCGTTGAGTAGGAGATGGTTGCAGTTTAGCCAGTGTCTTATGTCACGTACACATTCGTCGATTTTTCGTAGTGCGTCTGCGTGGTTCAGTGGCGGACACTCAGCATATAATTGAGTGTGGTCCGCGTATATCTGGTAGCGGACCTGATGGGTTTCGAAGATGTCCGCGATAGGTAGCATGTACATGTTGAATAGCATCACACCTAGAACCGAGCCCTGCGGAACACCGTGTTGAATAAGTCTCGGCGCTGAAGTTGCTTCGCGTATCTTTATGGCGTTAGTTCGGCCTGCGAGGTATGATTTGCACCATGTATACACTGTCTGGCTTAGTCCGATATCACGAAGTCGAAGCAGTAGAATGTTGTGGTCTAGTGTGTCGAATGCTGCACTTAGATCTAATAGTACAAGCAAAACGCCACGCCGTGAATCAATTGCCTGCGTCATGTCTTCGTGTATTCGGTCGAGAGCCGTCTCCGTCTCCGTTCCTCTGGAACGGGTCGTTGAAGCCGTTCGCGTCAATATGACGGCGCAGTTCGTTGGCGACATAACGTTCTAATGTTTTCGAGACAAAACTTAGATTTGATATTGGACGGTAGTTGGCGAGTGAGTTTACGTCAAGACCACGTTTCTTAAGTATAGGTGTCACTAACGCGTGCTTCATGTCTACCGGTACGACACCTGTTTCGAGCGACGTGTTGATGATATCAGTTAGGATCGGTGCGAGTAGGTCAATGTTTCCTTTCAGCAAGCTCGTCGGCATCAGGTCGAGGTCGCAGGATTTCGCAGTCGACTGGAGAACGATCCGTCTGATGTATGCTGTCGTCGCCAGCGTAAATTCACAGAGTTGGTGTAGACCTATATCAGATGGCTGTCGATCGAAAGTGTTCGGCTCGGCGCGCAAATCAATGGCACGACGTATATTTGAAACCTTGTCAATGAAGAACTGGTGAAATGTCTCAGCAAGGACTAAGTCATTGCGTGAGTCGGGCAACTGAACTGGTGTAGATCGGCCCAACAGTACGTTGGTGACGCTGAACATTGTCTTCATGTTGTGTCCGGCTTCGTGTATCACCGTACAGAAATGACTGGCCTTCGTGATGGTTAGTTGTCGGCGGTAAGCGTCTCGAAGCGTCGTATACATCTGTCGGTGGACAACGAGTCGCGTCTTTCGCCACCGGCGCTCGGCGCGGCGGAGGTTATGCTTCGCACAGGACAACTCTTCCGTGAGCCATGGTGTCTTCGGACGAACCGTGACGATACGCGTGATGATCGGTGCGTGTTTGTCCACGATGGTCACGATGGCGGTGTTGTAGTTGTCAATGAGCTCAACAGTCGTTCCAGAAATCATTGCGAATGCCTTGTAGATATCAGTCGCGAAAGCCCGCTTGTCGATCGACTAGTACTTTCGATAACACACTCGAGTGTCAGGCGTGTATGTTTTAACACAATAAGGTCACGCTCGAGTACATGGTGATCTGTAAGGAGAGTAGTCGGCCTTACAGGTGTTGACAGTAGGGTAGTGTAATCAGTAGATCAAGCGTGTTTCTCTCCGCGTAAGCTGCACCGCGCCAAGCCCACAGGTCGCACTCGCATCAATGTTGCTAGAACTGCAGACCCCCAACGAAGAGAGCAGTTTGTAGCCTCCCTTGAGCAGTCCCTTCAGGACTTTCCGGATCAGGACGCCACAGCAAGGTGGAACACCCTCAGTAATACAATCTACAATGCAGCGATAACTGCATTTGGCCAGAGAGAAAGACCAAACCAAGACTGGTTCAATGCTAACCTACAGGTTATGGTACCCGTCATTGAAACCAAACGAGAAGCTCTGCTTGCATACAAACATAATCCATGCGAGAAGACACTGTCAGCTCTCAGATCTGCACGGAGCATTGCACAACGCGCAGCAAGACGCTGTGCAAATGACTACTGGCTGAAACTGGGCGAGAGTATCCAAAGCTCAGCCGACTGCGGACACGTACGCGGCATGTACGACGGCATCAAGAAAGCTGTTAGCCCCACTGTAAGGAAGATGGCTCCACTGAAATCCACATCAGGAGAGATGCTCACAGGCCGGGATCAACAGATGGAGCGATGTGTTGAACATTATTCAGGACTGTACTCCCGAGAAACAGTCGTTACTAATGCTGCTCTCAACGCCATCACGGACTTGCCTATGATGGAGGAGCTGGACAACAAGCCCACAATCGAGGACCTGAGCAAAGTTGTTGACTCCCTCTCTTGCGGCAAGGCACCAGGATGTGACAGCATACCGCCAGAAATGATCAAGTGTGCGAAGCCCGCCTTACTACAGCACCTACATCAACTGCTCTGTCTCTGCTGGAATGAAGGAACAGTCCCTCAAGAAATGCGGGATGCTACAATAGTCACCTTGTACACAAACAAAGTCGACCGCAGTGACTGCAACAACTATAAGGGCATATCATTATTGAGCATTGTGGGGAAGGCCTTCGCTCGGGTCCTACTAATCAGACATCAGAAACTTGCCTCACGTGTCTACACAGAATCCCAGTGCGGGTTCAGAGCAGGAAGATCCACCATCGATATGATCTTCTCAGTACGCCAGCTCCAGGAAAAGTGCAGAGAACAGGGAATGCCCCTGTACGTGGCATTCATTGACTTAACCAAGGCCTTCGATCTTGTTAGCAGGAAGGGACTCTTCCGCCTTCTTGAGAAGATCGGCTGCCCTCCCAAGCTACGCAGCATGGTGGTCTCCTTCCATGAGAACATGATGGGTACAGTTGTGTACGATGGTTCGACATCGGAGCCCTTCCCTGTCTGCAGCAGTGTCAAGCAAGGCTGTGTCCTTGCTCCAACATTGTTTGGGATCTTCTTCTCCCTCCTTCTGTCATATGCCTTCGACTCTTCCTCAGACGGTATGTACCTGCACACCAGATCTGATGGGAAGCTGGTCAACCTGGCACGTCTGCGTGCCAAAACAAAGGTGACAGAGGTATACGTCAGGGAGATGCTGTTCGCGGATGATGCAGCACTCACTGCCCACTCAGGAGAGGCCCTCCAGAGGCTGGTCAATCGCTTTGCACACGCCTGCAGAGAGTTTGGACTCACAATCAGCCTGAGGAAGACGAACGTCATTGCGCGGGATGCCAGCCAAGTCCCCTCCATCAAGATCAATGACTACACCCTGGAGGTTGTAGAAGACTTCACCTACCTCGGGTCAAACATCTCCAGCAACCTTTCGCTGGACACTGAGATAAACAGGCGCATCAGAAAAGCCGCATGCACTATGGCCAAGCTATGGGAAAATAAGATGTTCACTGAGAACACCAAGATGAGAATCTACCAGGCCTGTGTGTTGAGCACCCTCCTCTATAGCAGCGAATCGTGGACAACATACATGTGCCAGGAGCGCCGCCTCAACACCTTCCACATGCGGTGCCTCAAGCGTATCCACGGCATCACCTGGCAGGATCGTATCCCCTACAGCGACATATTGGACCGTGCCAGGATCCGCAGCATGTATTCACTGCTGAGCCAGAGACGCCTGCGCTGGTTGGGCCATGTACGGCGCATGGAGGACGGCCGCTTGCCGAAAGACATCCTCTATGGTCAACTCACCAGTGGCGCGAGGCCAGTGGGACGCCCAGCCCTCAGATTCAAGGACGCCTGCAATCGCGACATGAAAGCCTGTGACATCAGCCCCAAAGGCTGGGAAGCAGTGGCCGAAGACCGCACTGCTTGGCGTCAGGCAACACACAGAGGCATTGAAAGGGCAGACGAAAAGAGACACCAACATGCGGCTGAGAATATATATATAGTAGGCAGAGCGTAGTCTCGAAGAGACGATGCTGATGCGCCCCGTTGTCAACTTGTCAAATTTTGGTAGCGCCCACCGATTCTTGAGTGCCAGTCCTTGCCGCAGCTAAAGCAGACGAAACAGGATGACAGTGGAGTTATCACTTTGCATGAAGTATATATATATATATATATATATATATATATATATATATATATATATATATATATATATATATATATATATATATATATATATATATATATATATATATATATATATATATATATATATATATATGCAGAGTGATAAAGATACTTTCACGAGGTCGTTTCAATGAGAAACCATTCAAATGTGAGACACGTGGAGCTAAGGTTCGACAGAAGGTACATTTACAAGTTCACAAGCGCACTCACACTGGGGAGAGACTTTATAATGGTGTTACACGTGGAGCCAAGTTTCCAGCGAAATACAGTTTAAAACTTTACATGCGCACTTACACTGGAGAGAAACCATACAATTGCGACACATGTGGAGCTAGATTTCTACAAGTTAATAGTTTAAGAGTTCACATGCGCACTCACGCTGGGAAAACTCTGCAAATGTGATGTTTGTGTGGCAAGATTTTTTAGTATTACCTACTTACCGACGCATATGCGAATTCACACGAGGGAGAAACCCTACGAATGTCTCGCCTGCGGCATGATGTTTTTACGCACACATGCGAACTCACACTGGTGAGAAGCCGTTCAAATGTTCCACCTGTGTGGCACAGTATTCACGTAGTGGGTCATTAAAGAGTTATATATAGACAAATTGCCCATTTGCAAGTCCACAAGCGCACCCATACAGGGGAGACAATTAACCTGTATTCGGGACCTCTCTGGCGGCCACGGTGTCTCACGGTTTCTCTGCCCATGGCGTATCCTTGGCGCGAGTTGAAGGTCGCGCCTACCATTATCGTGTCGGGTTTGGCGCGACTCAGTTAGTTCGTATAACTTAGTTGTACTTTGTCATTCGAGACGCTGAATGTTGTCAGGTCCATCGGACACTTCTTCGCTCATTTGCCGGGCCGTTAGTCGTACTTTCTCATAAAACTGCGCTTTTACCTGTTATTAACGAGTAACTAACAGCGCACAGTAGCAGTATATTTGTCTAAGTAAAGGGGTCGATGCAATTTTCAGACACACCTGTGAGGTAAATACGATTGAACACAAAGAACCAATTCGTGCCCGCAAGATTTAATGGCAGCCGAGTGATTTACAGGTACCGCACTGTTGTTGTAACTTAAATAGACACAATTGTCACTTCTGTTGAAATGTGTAATTAACATTCCGTGATGTCCTGCTAAACTGTCTATACAAGACAAGTTGCTGCGTTTATTATTTGCCACGCCTCTCCAGGTGCTCCAGGTTGTCAACGACAATGTTCCCATTGGTGTTGTTGCATTGCTGTCAAATATGTACTATCTTTGTTGACCAAATGACGATATATTGTTATTTCGTGTGTTTTTCGCAGCCCGATACCCCGTCGACTCCCGGTGTATTTGTGTTTACAATGAAATGGGGACACGCTCATGCAGACCTTTCTCTGTTTGTATAAATACACCAACTACTTGGTAGGTTGGTAACGGGCAATCCAATTGTATTCATACCCAACAAGGATTGCCGCTGTGCACAGCCTGGTATATTACTGATTGAGCTGGTGTGTATGACCAATTACTAAACAATACCAGATAAGATTTAACATTAGTGATATTTTCTACTGTAGCTAGCAACTGCCGAAGACAGTCTTTACCAAAAACCCTTGCTGCTCTTAAACAAAGCGACAGCATGCAAAGAGGCAAAGATACCTACGTGCAGACATAATTATATGTATATAGTGCTAGCTAGAGTATTTACAATGATATACACAACTGTGGGGGAATAAACCCCCCGGCCCCACCTATGTGCAGGTGGTGGCCCAACCCCCACTAATTGTTATATTCGAATTATATCTACTAGCAAAAATGCCCATCCCCGAAAGGGGTAACTTGGTAGTTCCTGTTTACCAAATTTCAACATACACAACAGTATCACAGAAATATCAGTCCTTGGTACTTGCTGCTTTAACGGCTTCTTTCCAACCCTCGTAATACAGACATAGTAACGTCTAGCTTTTTTACGTAACTTTTGACAATCGAAGAAGAAACTTGTCACTTGTCAAAAAGTGTACGCAATTGTTCGAATAGCACTGCGGACAATTGAACGTAGTAACTACAAAAGGTAATTTGATTCTTTATAGAAAGGGCAATAGTGGGAATAATTTCGAAAGAACTGAGACGACCAGACCAAGGGATCGTTGATGGTGATTATAATAAGAGAGTGTAAAGAACTTTGTGACTCTGTCTGCCTCTGTATGTGTATGTTCTCCCGTATCTCCGTCAGCTTCACGTGTATGGGGCTGACATTGTGTAGGCGTGCCCGGGGGCCGTGGGGCTGACATTGTGTAGGCGTGCCCGGGGGCCGTGGGGCTGACATTGTGTAGGCGTGCCCGGGGGCCGTGGGGCTGACATTGTGTAGGCGTGCCCGGGGGCCGTGGGGCTGACATTTTGTAGGCTTGCCCGGGGGCCGTGGGGCTGACATTGTGTAGGCGTGCCCGGGGGCCGTGGGGCTGACATTGTGTAGGCGTGCCCTGGGGTCCAAGGGGCTGAAATTGAGTAGGCGTGCCCGGGGGCCCGTGAGGCTGACATTGTGTAGGTATGCACGGGGGCCCACATGGCTGACATTGTGTAGGCGTGCCCGGGGGCCCACGAGGCTGAGACGGGTCTCAAATTGAATTACAACGGGTCGCCAAATGACCGCCGGGTATCAAGTCAACAAATAACGGCTCGTTAAATCGTTGAATCCACCATGCATCGTATGTCTGACCTATACAGTACGCCTGTTGTTTCCCGTTGTGGTGCAAATCAACGTACACTATTCTAACACGAACACATGTTATGGCCCATCAAGTTATACCCGACTAACTAGCTGGATTTCTATCGAGACTTATAATAGCTTCTCAAATCAGGTAGTGCACTGTCTACAATAGCAGACTCCGCCACAAGACTCTCTAACGGGTTTCTGCCACTAGCTACAGGACGGCATACACCAACTCTCTGGACTTAATTCCAGTGTGGACGATGGCCGTTACGTTACTTGCACAACTACAAGCGTTTTCATTATAAATTATAACTATGCAAAGACCCAGTCGTTGTGGGGGGATATTTAATCTGTAACTTGGTCTTTTATTACAAAGTATATCACGAACAGGGCATAAAACGGTATAAAAAACGTTCTGGCTCGTGTAGCTGTCGTTACTAAAGTGGTGATGAAAAGGATGTCATAACATTGGTTGAATTGAGACCCGGCGGTCATTTAGGTGTCATGAACATATTTTTTGACGTTACTGTTACGTATTTCTGGAATATTATACACACGTACTCACGCACGCACGCACGCACGCACGCGCGCACGCACGCACGCACGCACGCACGCACACACACACACACACACACACGCACACATATTAAATAGTACCGATGTTTGCACCACCCCACTGATCACATCAAAGTATTAAGACAACGCACGCACGCACGCACGCACGCACGCACGCACGCACGCACGCACGCACGCACGCACGCACGCACGCACGCACGCACGCACGCACACACACACACACACACGCACACACATTAAATAGTACCGATGTTTGCACCACCCCACTGATCACATCAAAGTATTAAGACAACGCACCTCTTATAATAATTTTCCTATCCGAAAGTGTTTGCTTATTCTGTCGATAAATAACTGACATCATTAGCTAAAGTAATTGTGTTCATGTACATGCCCATGTACGTGTTCATGTACGTGTTAAGATTTTTTTCCTCCATATTGTGAACATTCAGTCAACGTAAAAGCAATATTTCTGCAACTGCCAAACAATTGCAAGGTGCGTGATTCTGTAATGGTCCCTTACCCACGGGCCGGCTAACGTTGTGACCGATGCTAAGTTATAGCTTTCGTTGATGACGCACCAACGCAGACATCGGCAGGAGATATCTTAAAGAGTCAGCTGCCTCGTGCAGAACGTAGCGGCCACTGAAGAGCGGTGAAAGGAACATTGTAGAGGCGAGTTAACTCTGTTTGGTGAGTAAACATGATGTTGGTACGATGTGAATCCACTATGCCACTGGCTCACGAATGACTTGTTCATGTATTTCAAATATGGACGCCCAATGCTAGTAAGTTAGACAATGTGTATTAGACTTACATGTGTTTGTTAAATTAAATTACTGTAATAAGTAAGGATGCATACATAGCACTACTGCACAAATGCCTTTGTTGTCATTATGATAACTATTAAAGTTTATTAGTCCTAGTTTACATTTCCTAAAGGAGTTCGGAAGTTGTTGTTTGATTTGGATAACTTTAAGCATAGTATTAACAGTTTGTATGCAGTCAAGACAAAAAAACTACGAAAGAGCTTACAGAAAAAGTTATAACTACAAAATCATAAATATTACTCAAATAAAAGATGCAACATACATCTCTGTACTGCTCCCGTGGTTAAAATATTAGGCGGTTTATATCCAATTTCACAAGCCTGTTTTTTGCTGGTATTTTTTCATGCCCTGTAATAACAAATACAATATTTTATCTTCACATTTCGTCCATGTTTTGACTGTGTGGAGACGTCTTTTCACGTCATAGTCTGTCCTTCCATTTCCACCCTATTATGTCGAATTTGTTTGGATATTATAATATTATACACGCAAAGTCCGTAACATTCGGGAGTATGCTGGCATTGATTAATTCCAGAGACTCCACTAGAGACCCCAACCCCCACTCCAGGGCTCTGCTATTACACATTTCGTTGCTAGGTGGTTGTGAACACAATTTAACAACAAACAACTTGGTACATTACTGATGCATTATGAAAATTGGTCTACACAATATATTTACAGTATGATTAAAGAATGCATTATTACAAGATGCCAAGGTGGCCAACCAGTCGTGATGGATAAGATGGATGCCAGCCATGCTGCATCATCCACCACACAATAATCCATTACTGTGTACATGAACAATTAACTAACTCAGATTAATATAAGATAAGATAAGATATGTATGCTGTATCGGCATGAAATAGAGCGTGTAGTGTATAAGATGGCCCGCCATGCTTCATCATCCATCCCCCACAACAAAAGTCAGTTAATATGAACAAATGGTATTAACTATGCCAGTGTAAACATAGGAATGATATGGCATAGCTACATGAAATAGAGTTTGTAGTGTATAAGAAGTGTATAAGTATGCCAGCTGTCACAAGTTTTAGTTCTAGGATTTGCGGCGGAGATTAAACGGACTGGCTCGTGTCAAAAGATAAGGTGCATCAATGAAGGGTGGAACATAAACACAACATAGAACCGTGGATAGCAATGGAGAATCCAATTGGAATCCCGTTTATTTAAAATGAAACAAAATAAAGTAAACACATAATGGCGTGTAGTAATACATCACACAATAGACAGCTCACCCACTTGGCAGTGCGAATCCTGTATCAGGGCGTAGTTCGTATCAAATTTTTATACGTCAACGAAATGTCACAGTTCCGCGAATCAACGGAAGAATGCACTGATATATTATCACGGTGAGGTTATACTGGGGTGTGTTCCACTGATATATTATCACGGTGAGGTTATACTGGGGTGTGTTCCACTGCGGTACCTCAATACATGGTCCCAACCTTTCTGTCAGATCGGGTCGGCTTGTCCACCAAGCGAGGCAGCACCGGACGTCGTGACGAACTACAGGGCGTCACTCGAAGCAGTCGCGCGACATGACAGCGGACATGACTGCTTCAAACATATGCAGTCAGGCGTTATGGCAGCGGACGTAACGGCGTGACACGTATGAAGTCAAGCGTTATGGTAGCGGACGTGACGGCGTGACACGCATGCAGTCAGGCTTGATGATAGCAGACGTGACGGCATTACATGTATGCAGTCAGGCGTGATGAAAGCGGTCAAGACATTCGTAAATGTGATGAATACTGTAACTCGTGTAGTAGCAATCACAACCCATGCACACAAGGTTGGATCGAGTCATTTTACGATGAAGTTACAGCCACAAGACGTGGGCGAAAATAAAGTATTCGTCTTTAGCCCATGTCTCGGAGACGAGAAGACTACGCAACGTTGTAGCACCGCACACATTACTCGTCTGCTGCTAACTTCGTGTACATTCGTTAAATACTAAGGCGGCCAAATTGTGCCGGAAATCTAACTAACCAATAGCAGAGTCTATGCAAACTAAGCCATTCCTAGGATTGCGACATCACGTTCCTACGACTTCGGGGTTAGGCCATAGGCAAAACTTCTAGAATAGCGGCATTACATAACCAACAAACAATCTTCAGATACCGAAAATAAAACTCAAATTACACCTATTTCTTATCAATTTAATAACACCCGAATATCTGCATTGAGACGGTAACAACGTTATTAATTGTATAACTCAAATCCTAGTCACATAAAACCGGTTCTACATATAATGAATTTGACCACCTTAACCGAAGGAAAAATGCTCAAATGTAATGGTATAAATTCACTCAACTAGTTATACCTTAGTCACCAGGTGGCACGTTTGTATTGTGCAAATATCACTCCCTCTCATGGCAGCAGTATTTGCATAGACTACCGTACGCTACTGAACAAAGGGGCAAAAGATAAATCAAGACTCATTCTCATAAACCACTTTGTGAGACCAGCCATGCTGCATCATCTACAGCAACAAAAATAGTCAGTGAATATGGATAAGCATTATTAGCTGTAGCCGTGTATTGTAAGATGGATGCCAGCCAAGCTGCATCACCCATCTCTCACGAAGAACGCCAAAGAATGAATGACAAACACGACACGTGTCAGTTGCTGGAACAGAAAGCTTTGAGGACATGACTGCTATTTTATAAGGCAGCCACGAATATGTTTGTATTCTATACGGTCAGATAAATCAGCCTTCAATATGGTAGAATGCATCGGGACAACTTGTGGTAAAGATGACTCAGACACCTCACCCTGGAGAAGGGCATTACTGTTAAATGCTCGTGTGAAAGTAGTCCGTCTGCTCCGCTGCCTCATTGGCTGCATGTCCCACAGCCAATAGATGAATTGTTATGCCCGATGCTGACACCGCATTGATCAGTGGCCACTACGATGCGCCAGCAGCAGGCATAGCACGTTCGTCTTGTAGTTGGTTAAATCCTTCTCTCTTGATGATGGATATTCGCAGTAGTTGTTCTTCCTGTGGACTGAACAGCGGTTGGACATCTGCGCGGCACATTGCAAGATGTAAACAAATGCCAAAAACTGCACCCATGCTGCAATAACCACGCCATTACTATGTGACAATTACACAAGTACTGCTCTGTTATTGCGCACACAGACAAAAACGGACAAGTGACCCCGACATTCTACTTGCCCGACCAAATTTTTAATTGCCCTGAAATCATGGATGAAATAAATGTATTAGCGTGCGTTTGTACACAAATAGAAGGAAAGTCAGCGTGTGGTTGCACCAAATCTTTAATTCTGCAGTCCCTACTATAAGCAAATAGCTAAGTCCCATACGCATTTAGCTGTATATCAACTGTTTCGGGAGTACTGTAGTACATCAACCATTAAATGCGTTCAGTTGTTTCAAAGACACTTCACGCCACGGGTCCCGGCTCCTCGTCGATTTCATCGTCCAGTTGTTGACGCTGGCAGTAGTCGTACGGGTTGAAACCTGGTCTTCTAGCACGTGGACCCAAGGAGTGCCAGCGGTCCACTGCAGGTCCTGCGTCGAAGTAGTCAGGATGAGGTCCTTCAATGGCTACTGTCATTAACCGCTGGAGATGTACTGTAGCCAGTGAGGATCTCCAGTTGCTCTTAACACGCTTAATCGTAGAGAATCCCCGCTCACACACAGCTGTGTTGACTGGCAGCACGAGGTAGATCTCCATCAGGTGGCTCAGTGGCTCAAATTGTTCCCGGAAAATGTGATTGCGCAGGATCAGGCACAAGAGGTCTAGAATTTGTTATAGTGCTGCCCCTGGTGACTACGGCCGAGGGGTACTGCCAACGCCACCTGGAGGCTTAATTGTCATACATTATGCGAAATCTACGTCGTCGTCGGAGCGGCTGAGTTTTTATTTACCTCATTTTGCTGCACTATAATAAACTACGATTCAGCATGCAGCTTTAGTAATGTTGCTACGTTTGATCGGACAAGTGCTACAACGACTTTGCTTGCCGTCCGGGCAAGTGGCGGTCTAGACTTGGTTGCCCGACTGTACATTTTACTTGCCCCGGGCAATCGGGCAACCGTTATTGTCAAGCCCTGGACAACATAGGGCATAGGCCTGGTCATATGCGGTCAGGTGCGACACATTCATCTGTAAGGGCACCGGCACTGACACTACAGAACACATCTTCGTTACAAACAATACAATATATACTGTAAACTACAATATGTATTTCGATACTAACGTTGAAGCATCGGCCACCGTGATACATCGGCCACCGTGATACATCGGCCACCGTGATACATCGGCCACCGTAATACATCGGCCACCGTGATACATCGGCCACCGTGATACATCGGCCACCGTGATACATCGGCCACCGTGATACATCGGCCACCGTGATACATCGGTCACCGTGATACATCGGCCACCGTGATACATCGGCCACCG
>OY759265.1:16304895-16329895 GCA_963662155.1 Lamellibrachia columna
ATAGTGTTCTCTTACGTACTCTTAATATTCGTTATTTAATTATATATTTATTTATGATACCGTTGGTAATCGATGACGGGACAATGATGTATTTAGCATTATGTATTTCGTGCGCATGCGCATGTGTTTTTAAAGTTGAATGTTGTTTACATTTTACGGAAGTACGTGCAAATTTTGCATGGTTGTATGATGATTTTATGCCGGGTCATTGTATATATATCATTCTGGTTGTCCGTGAGAAATCTACTGGCCCGGGAGGAATGCAACCTTCGGGCACTGATGTATCTACTATCCCACTTAGCCATGCAATGCTGTGGTTCCAACCACTGTGGTGACCTGTACGAAGCCAACGGAGACGTTTACTACACGTCGAAACCGCTGCAGTCGTGTTTCCGTACACAGATGATGCGTAACGGCAGATGCATTTTGGCGCAACAACAGATAAGTGCCGGTAGGTGGCGCCAATAGTCGTTATTTTGTATATTTAGATGTTGAGCTTTAAAGTATACCACTCCACACAAACGTATGCGATACGTTTAAACATGTCAGTTCCATAAAAAAACCACGAAGAACTCTTCAAGAAGCTATTGATTTTACCATTAAGAAAAATCTACGAATACACTGTTGTTCTGTTTGTGCATACAGTTGTCAAGAATATGTTACCGTCGGTAATGATATTTTTACTAGAAATAAAGAAATACACAAATACAGGACACGGTGATCTACTGCACGTGCCGATTTCACTATCCAACATACTATACAGAGCCATCAGACAGTGTGGTGTTAAATTATGGAACTACATTGAATAAACAGTCAATGCATTCTGCATTTGTAAAATGTAAATGTCATCTCCAAATGTTTTTGCTAGTAACTGATATTAGTAAATTATATAAATAACATGCATTGTTGTAATCGTAATGCATATATTTATTAGACTAGTGTTGCTGTGGTGCTGCTTGTCTTCAACTGCGCTTTCTATTTTATTTGTGCTCTGTTTTTCTCTTGCACCATACAATTGAATACGTAGACATTACATGTACGGTGTGTGAAAATTAGCCACTGGTGGCTTGATGCCCTCATCATGGAAACTATGACAATGTTTATATGCATTGTATTATTGTATGTATTGTATCACCATTTTTTTTATAATAAACCATCATAATCAACATCACAACCAGCATCATTACACTCAGTAGCACTATCAGTAAAGACCTGATGGTAGCATTGATTTTGTTCCTGGTGATAATCTTCAGTATTTAGTCTTGCATCTGTTGTTACTATTTTCGTATTTACGGTAGAGGCCATTTTACTTTTATTAATGTATTGCTTTTATTGCACATGTTGTAATGATTACTGATTCTCATGAAACTGATTCTGATCGAGGTGTAAGTTAGAAAGTTGTATTTTGAGTAACACTGATATTCGCCAATTTGTGGATTCGGTTAGAACGTCGGGATCTCAGTCGAAATGAGTAGCTTTCGAATCCTCTTGACACCGTTTCGAAACTTTGGCAATTTCGTTCATACCACGTTGCCACAGTTCACTCAGCTGTATAATGTACCTGATTACATACAGAGGTGGATATCTGAATGAAAAAAAATTGCAGCGTGGCTGAATGCTTCCCAGAGAAGTCGAGATGGCGTAGGAATGAACAGGTCTGACAGGGGGTGATATGTAAAGCGTGTTGAGCAGTCCCGAGGACTGGATACTGTGCTATATAGGAACATTCCTTTTATATGTTGTATGTTTGCTTAGACGTGGTGGGCGATGCCGAAATCTGCCCAGCTGTGACGGACGAAGTAGATGCGACAGCTTTCATCAAACGTACGTTGTATTTACGTTACATGAACTCTTTCCAATTACCACATGTTTACACGTACTGTCAGTTTCACACCAACCTGGGCGTTCTCCCCTTCGACCTTTACATGGGACGCAGTGGCTCGGCGGTAGAACACCGGACTGTGAATCGGGAGGATCAGGGTTCGAGTCTACCTACTCCCTTTCAACACTTAGGAAATGTCGTTCATCCAACTTCGTCTGTGTATTTCCATATTTACGTATATACATATGTGATACAATGCGTTTGATCCATTAAAAGCCGTTGGTGCAGTATACCAGATGCCCATACCAGGGAAGTAAAACATTTCACGCAGGGAAATTAAAAAAATGGTCGAGTACACAGAGAGCCAATGGTCTCAATTTACAACAACCCCATGCAATTGCTGCATTAGCTAACGCCAAAAAACTTGCTCTGATAATGGTTAACCGCCATAAGTGCCTTGTCTACGTAGATACCGGCGTTATGTAAGAACACAAATTATTATTATTATTATGCCGATAATAATACTAATAATAAAACTACTACTAATAATAATTAGTATTATTATTTCCATCGTGGTTCACATTACAATTTTTTTTTAATATAGGAAACACGTAAAGCACTATGTATTAGTATATAACTCATTTTCAGCCCCATTTGCCGGTTCCACGTGTCCGTTCACTGACGGCGTATACCAGATGACGTACTCAACGACGGCGGGCCAAGTTACCTGCGGCGGCGATGCTGCGTCGACGGCAGAAGTGTCCGGCAGCACGATCACACTGAACTCTTGCTACAGCGGGGAAGCGACGTACAGTAAGTAATGAGCAACGATTTTCTTCTAAACATAAGTATTGAAACGTTGAGTAAGTAATCTCAATCTCAAGTTTTTTTTTCTACCGTAAACTTATAATGGAATTGCCATTAAAGAACTCACTCGTAAAAGCGAATGGACATTCTTACAGCCAATCCAACGAAGTTGACCTTGACATGCATGGATGACATCAGTGGAAGTTCACTCGACAGCGACGCGAACGGCGACATTCTAATTCTGGGCAACCTACAGATCCTGCCGGGCGTGCCGCATCCCACGTTCTACTGCGCCGTGAGTACGCAGTGCTGCCCTCTGGTGGATATAACGTGCCGTGTGTGTTGCAGGCGTAGACGACCATGACCGTCCATTTTCCACAAGCACAGATGTATCTTAACAGTTCCTTTGTGCTCTTTCCTTTCTTCTTTTCCTTCACTTGGCCTAGAAATTATCTTTTACTGATTTTCATAATGTCCATTTTACCGTTAGTTTTTCTCAGAATGTTTCAGTACTTACTTTTTATGTCCACCATAATCTACGCATTCGTCTCCAAAACTATACTTTTATGTTCTTTTGTAATTGATTAGTCATCGACCATGATTCACATCGTCTCAAAAACCGTACTTATGTTGCTTCTATGTTCTTCTCTAATTGTTTAGTCATCCATCATGATTCACTTCCTTACTGGTGTACGCTTTATAAAACATTTCTTACTTCAAGTGATGTACTTGGTTTGGTTAAGTTGTGTTTTCCTTGAAAGCTGTTCTGGCCTGAGCAATTCGTATATTGACGTCATCGTTGCATCGGCCACCCGCATTTATTAATGACCCAAGATAATTCAACTTACGAACATTTTAAGAACAGTCCCGTTTACTACAATGTTTTATGTTGTTGTAATTTTTTTCTTTGAGATGACCATAGTTTCCGTTTTCTGTCTATAACGAGACATCCCATTTTCCTCACTTTTCTTGATTACTGTTTTTAAGATCCCTTGTAGATATATTTAATTTTTTCGATCATATATCAGGCAAAATATGTATAGTATGTAAAATTGCAATATATATGTTGCAGTACTTACAACTGTAAATGTAAAGTAAATCTCCTTTTATACAATTTACATATTAACATTACCCGAACGAACAAACCCGGAAAAACATAACGACATTGTTCACATAATTATAACGACATTGTTCACATAACTGGAGAAATTGTCCTCGTTTTCAGCGTTACAAGATTGACGGAGGGTCAATAATGCTATCGCTGTCAGTCGAAGATCCTACAAAGGTCAAGTGTCCACGCGGCAATAGCTACACCAGCGCCGATGACAACAATGTCGCCTTCGGACTCAGCAGTGAGAAGTGTTTTATTTAGTATATGTGTGCGTATGGGAGTGTTTATGTGTGTGTTTGTGTTTGTTTGTGTGTTTACGTATATGTGTTTATATGTGTGTTTGTGTATGTGTGTATGTGTATTTATGTGTGTTTGCGTATGTGCGTGTATGTGTGTATGTGTGTCTTTGTATTTGTGTGTGTGTTTATGTGTGTGTGAGTGTGTGTGTGTGTGTGTGTGCATGTGTGTTTTTGTGTGTCCATCAACACAACCCAGAAATAATGCATTATTTTATTTGAAAAACATTGTTTGGAGCAGCGGAAAATATAATTTCACTTATATGTGAAGTAGAAAATCTACACAAGGTTGCAAGTACCCTACGTTATTGTACAAACTGTGTAATGTATATTTTGTTATGTTTTGTTTTGTAGTCCCCAATTACTGCTCTCCCAATCCATGTATGAACGGTGGAACCTGTACAGATGGTTTAGACTCGTACATCTGTAAATGTGACTCTGGTTACACTGGCGTTGATTGCGCGACAACGAGTAAGTATTGTACATTATTATGAATTCGCCGTCGTTTTAATAATGTTTGAATAAGTAATAATACTAAATAAAAATGTTAATATATATGTAAAAATTATATTACAATGTATTGAACAGAATTGAATGCGTGTGTGTGAGTGGGTGTTTGTGTATGTATATTACAATGTATTGAACAGAATTGAATGCGTGTGTGTGAGTGGGTGTTTGTGTGTGTGAGTGGGTGTTTGTGTGTGTGAGTGTTTGTGTGTGTGAGTGGGTGTTTGTGTGTGTGAGTGTCCCTGTCCCTGTCCCTGTCCCTGTCCCTGTACCTGTCCCTGTCCCTGTCCCTGTCCCTGTCCCTCAATAAAACTAAGAAAAACTGCATTATTTTCTTTGAGAAACACATCGTTTTAGAGCAGCGGGAAGAATAATTTCACTTATAAAATAATCAAGTGAAGCAGAATATCTTCATGAGGTTGCACGTACTGTACGTTATTGTACGAACTGTTTTCTATATGTTTTGTTTTGTAGTCCCCAATTATTGCTCTTCCAATCCATGTATGAACGGTGGAACGTGTACAGATGGTGTAGACTCGTACATCTGTGAATGTGACTCCGGTTACGCTGGCGACGACTGCGAAGCCACGAGTAAGTATTCTAAATTATTGTAAATTTGTCTTCGTTTTAATGAAAATGTTGAATTAGAAATAATCATAAATAATTAATAAATATGTTGATATATATGTAATCAGTATATTACAATGTTTTGAACAAGATGGTTGAATACGTGTGTGCGTGAGTGTGCGTGTGTGCGTGTACGTGTACGTGTGCGTGTACGTGTGTGCGTGAGTGTGCGTGTGTGCGTGTTTCCCTGAATAAAACCCAGAAATACTGCATTATTTATTTGAAAAACATTGTTTTGCAGCAATGGAAAATATTATGTAACATATAAAATAATTAACCGAAGAAGAAGAATCTACATGGGTTGCAAGTTCCTTACGTCATTGTACAAACTGTGTCCTATATGTTTTGTTTTGTAGTCATCAATTACTGCTCTTCCAATCCATGCATGAACGGTGCGACTTGTACAGATGGTGTAGACTCGTACATCTGTGAATGTGTTCCTGGTTACACTGGCGTCTACTGCGAAACGAGTAAGTATTATTATTATGTGTGTGTGTGTGCGTGTGTGTGTGTGTGTGTGTGTGTGTGTGTGTGTGTGTGTGTGTGTGTGCGTGCGTGCGTGTGTGCGTGCGTGCGTGCGTGCGTGCGTGCGAGCGTGCGTGCGTGCGTGCGTGCGTGTGTAAATAGTATATTATAATATTGTAAACATGAGTGTTAAGTGTAGCAAATTGGCTAATCATGTTATCACGTAGAAAGCTTGTAATAACCGGTAATACCTAGTTATAGTGGTATTGTAAAAATAATACACATTAATTCGACAAATGTAGTTTTGGTCTGCTTGTGGCATTGTTTGATAATTCAATATGCAAATTTAATAATAAAATGCTTTGTAGATATAAATGAGTGTGCTTCTAACCCATGCGCAAATGGAGGAACGTGCAATGATGCTGTTTACTTCTACACGTGCGAATGTGCTGATGGATTCTCGGGTGTAACCTGTCAGAGTGAGTTTTTTATAACTAAGTATTCCAACTATAGACTACTGCTAATTTCATGATGTGTGTATTAGAATTTCACTTTAGTGTTAAAATTTAATATATCAGGGTCAACTCAATTATTATTTTGCATTAAATGTACAATCGAATTTTGTTTTCTCTATTATATATGTATGTGTGTCTACGTATGTACGTATGTGTGTATGTGTGTACGTATGTACGTATGTACGTATGTACGTATGTACGTATGTACGTATGCACTTCTATACGTGTGTACGTACGTACGTATGTACGTATGTACGTATGTACGTACGTATGTACGTATGTATGTATGTATGTATGTATGTATGTATGTATGTATGTATGTATGTATGTATGTATGTATGTATGTATGTATGTATGTATGTAGTATGTATGTATGTATGTACGTGTGTGTGTATGTATGTACGTACGTACGTATGTATGTATGTATGTATGTATGTATGTATGTATGTATGTGCGTATGTGTGTACGTATGTACGTGTGTACGTATGTACGTATGTATGTACGTATGTATGCATGCATGCATTGTTATATTGTTGTATTCTCACAGCAGTGGTTTTCTTCCGCATTTCTGCTACCATTTTAACTTTTTTGACGTAGCAAATGTTCATTTATTCGTTACTACCATCCCAGGGTCGTGCACCTTTCCTGCGAACTACCAGGGCAGCGACTGGCTTAACTCATGCACAGGCAATATCGGATACTTCTCCAGATACACGTCAGCAGGATTCCAACTAGGGTCGAACGGAGCCTTTTCAGGTTAGTCATCACCGCATGACCCAGCGCCATGCTAGGGTTGTTGTTGTTATTTAATGTATATTGTATTATGCATATGTACTATTCACAATTTTACATGAATCACATGTTAATTTGAACACGTTCCACATCATTCCCGCCTACCTTATTTCTCAGTTGGTTGACTGGAAGAACTGAATACTGATGTAGATCTACAAATTCATTTTGATATATAGGGCGATTAAAAATGTGCCCTCTTTCAGATATGATCTGCCTCGACTTATACGAATCCAACGGGGATGTTTACTACACGTCGACAATGTTGCAATCGTGCTTCCGTGCACAGATGATGCGTAAAGGCAGAAGCATTTTGTCGCAAAAACAGATAATAAGTGATGGTAGGTGGCGCCAGTAGTCGTATATGAGTAAATATTATCTTTTGAGCATTTAAAGAAGTATGCATATCCTCTCCATTCACAATCCATATCACTACAGCTATAAGCATAATTGTTGCATTGTTTTTGTTACTGATAGTATTCTTCACTGTTTAATCGAATATTTGTCGTTATTATTCTTGTTATCTTTGTATTGGCCCCATTACGTTTGTTATGATAGTGATTTTATTGCACGTGTCGTTACGATTAATGAATCTTGTGAAGCTGGTTCTGATCGAGGCATTAGTTAGAAAGTTGCATTTTGGGTATTACCAATATTCAACAATAATGTGTTTGTTTAGACAAAGTGGATGACGCAAAAAACTGCCCAGCTGTTACGGAAGAAATAGATGCGGAGGCCTTCATTAAAAGTATGTTGTTTCTTATTTACCTCCTGATGTGCAGTTTCTGTAACTATCACATGTTACGGACGTTGTCAATCGCTATGCATAAACACATGAACACTGTATTCTCGACCTATTCCTCGCGGTTAAAATTGGAACTTTATGTCGAACTAAGAAATACGTCACTAAGTCACTATATTACCACGTTGCAGCCCCATTCGTCGGATCTCCGTGTCCCTTCACTGACGGCGTATACCAGGTGACGAACTCATCGAAGGCGTGCAATGTTACCTGCGACATCGAATCTGTGGTAACGGCAGAAGTGTCGGGCAGCATGATCACACTGAACGGCGACCCGACGGATAGTAAGTGTGTTGGTACAGTGCGTTGGCTGCTCACAGACCATTTTATTTCTTTATTTTACAAACCCATCAATTACGCCGCCAATGTTATGTTAGCACATTACTTCTTGTAAAGTTTTTTATTATATATATACCTAACTAGCTACAACAAGAATGTTTATGTAAATTAAATTGCAGCGTTTGCGTGTGGATTAAGCACGTGTTTTCTTCCGTGCGCTATTGGCGAATGTGCTGTTAAACAATCCGCGATTGCAGTTGTGTACAAGACATAATCAGATTTTCACCCAAAGCAACAAGCTCGAGATCTCAAGTGGACACAGAAGCCATTGATTTATCCGAAATTCATAAAAGGTGTGAACGTGTAGGCTTCAGCCTACTGTTACGTTTCCCATTGGCCACCATGTTGACGTTTTGCATGATTATAAGAAAACGGGACCATAACAAATTCTTAAACTTCTTACCTGTCGTTGTCATCACCTCACTGACATGCTGATCGAGTTTAGTCAAAGTCTCTTTTTTTAACTCATTTAAAATGCCTGAACATCCATACCCTTAAATTTTTACCAATTTCTGCATGAATTACTACGCACACCTGCCTAGTGGCGAAACAATTGACACAAATCCTTCCGCCTATTGAAATCATCTAAAATTCCTCAGTTACACTGTCGACGTGGTCTACCAGCAAATTTGCCAATGTGCCTGCTCAAATGCAGTTATGTCAGATGATATGATTTTTTTTTTAATTACACATATCTAAAATTGCTATGCCCTACATTCGTGTCACACACCAGGAAGTGTTACTGAGACACGATCCCTGTATTCTTACAGCTAAGCCACTGAAGTTGACCTTGACATGCATGGATGACATTAGCGGAAGTTCACTCGACAGCGACGCAAACGGCGACATTCTAATTCTGGGCAACCTACAGAATTTGCCGGACGTCCTTCATCCAACGTTCTACTGTGCTGTGAGCATGCAATGCTGCCCTCTGGTGGATATGTTAATATTTTCACCGTCGAAATTAAGTGAAATCAAGCTATGTGCCCATCTGTCAGCGGATCGTAGTCGTAACGTGAAATTAACTCACAAATAATACTGTCGATTGAAACTACGCTCTTTACGCCAATAATAAAAAATAACTGATACATATTTTTTTGGAAAAGAACATTAATAAGAACCGAAAATGTGTAATTTAAACTTAACACAAGTAGCGCCTTCTAGCGAACAACGTGTGTTTTAAATTCGTTGCAGAAAATTTAGTTCGGAACTCATGTGATTTTAAGACAATAAACCTATTTTTTTGCCCGGTACGTCATTATTTTTATGTGAATAGATATGAATAATACATAACAGTTCGGTGAATTATTACTGAAATGAAATTTGGCTTTTGGAAAAGTTTGGCTAATTTTGCTGTTGACGTAGTTGTTACAATGTCAGATATTTAAAAAAATTGCACGGGAACCCCAACATATGTTGCTTTGTTAGAGATAAATTTCTGCCAAATTTTTACTGAAGTGAAATTATTGTGGGTCAAATATTGAATAAATATTGTCGAAATTGAGATGTTTTTCAACGACATAATAACTTACATAAAATAATACATTTAAATTGTGTATGCATATCTGGCATATTATGCTTTATATAATATCATTATATCAAATTCCATTTTTTGCTTTTATATTTGAATAGTGAATAAATATCGTGTCAGGACTGATTAAGCCCAGAACACAGTATATTGCTAATTTTGTTGGTGACGTAACTGTTACTATGTAAGATATTTCAAAAATGTTCACATTTTGGGCTTTTGGAGTCTCATAAATTTCATATTTGGGACCCCCAACTATTGGTGCCTTTTGATGCAAATAAATAATAAAGCTTTACTGATGTAGCATTACTCTTTTTGTGTTAAATATTGAATATTGTCAAAATTGAGCTAAACTGTGGTTTTTCTCTGACTTAATAAATTACATAAAATAATTGATTTTACCATTTTTACTATGCGAGTTTGATGCTTTATATAGTATGACCCTATCAAATTGCAATATTCCTGTAAGTTTTATATTTGAATAGTGAATAAATATAACTTATTATGATCAGAGTACAGTATTTGGCAAATTTTACAGGTGACGTAGATGTTACTAAGTCAGATATTTCAGAAATGTGCACTTTTTGGGCTTTTAGGGTAAAATGACTTTAAAACAACCTATGCAATTTAAAGTTGCATTATTATTAAATCAGTTAAATTGATATTACTATTTAGATTACATTAATTTCCAAATTAAGAAACTCGAAAGGAAATACACCATAAAGGGATGGGCACCGGTAAAGAGACACTTTCTCGGTCACAGCGCTACATGATTGACGGGGAGTCAATAAAGATATCCATGTCAACCGAAGTTTCTACAAAGGTCACGTGCACACGGGGCCATACCTACACCAGCGCCGACTTCAAAAACGTCGCCTTACAACTATCAGGTGAGTTGTGGTTTATTCAGTCCCGGTTCTAAGCGAAGGATGTCTCTCTAGCGTTCAGTTGTCTGTGTTAAAGCAACTTGAAATGCAACGATACATAACGTGTGCATGACTGAAAAACAATGGTAATTCTTCAGCGATCAGATAAAAAAATCAGTAAACGTTCAAAATTGCACTAACGGGTGTACACGAACTAGATGCGTCCATCCCGAATTAGTTTCATTTCAAAATGATCGATCCATGGTGAATACGAAGGATCTTTTTCACTTCCTTTTTATTTCTGTTCCACAAACTTATTCTCATTTATAGTAGACACTGAAATCCATCTATACTACCAAAGGCCAGCCAGTTTCAAATCTCCTTGCCTCGGCCAGAGTGACCACTGGTCTAACAGCTGGATCTTCGCGTACTCCACACCGAACCGTTTAACTACAATGTACACACAAAGCCATACATATTATTTACACAATCTAAACTACCAACATATCCAATGCGCAAATGGAGGAACGTGCAATGATGGCATTACCTTGTAAGTGTACTAAGCATTTAATATAACTAAATATTTCCAATATAATGATTGCATCTTTTATGTCTAATATATATATATATATATATATATATATATATATATATATATATATATATATATATATATATATATATATATATATACATATATATATATATATATATACATATATATATATATATATATATATATACATATATATGTATATATATATATATATATATATTCTCAATTATTTAAAATGTCAATGACTTCGGAATATTGTAAATAAAAGGTAAATATAATTGTTTTTTGTGCATTTGATCAAAACACTTGATTGAAAATATCATTATTTTATTTGGAGAAAATTGTTTTGAAGCAGTGCAAAATATAATTTCAAGTACAAAATAACAAAGTGAAGTAGAAAATCTGCATGAGGTTGCAAGTACGTACAGTAATGTATAAACTGTGTCCTGTATTTTGTTGTAGTCCCCAATTCCTGCTCTCCTAATCCATGTTTGAGCGGTGGAACCTGTACAGATGGTGTAGATTCGTACATCTGTAAATGTGACACTGGTTACACTGGCGTTGACTGCGAGACGACGAGTAAGTTTTCTAAATTATTTTTAATTTGCCTTCGTTTTAATGAAAATGTTTTAATTAGTAATAATAATAATTAATAAATAAATATGTTGATATATATATATATGTAATCGGTATATTACAATGTTTTGAACACGAATGGTGAATGCGTGTGGGTGTGATTGAGAATGTGCGTGTGTGCGTGTTTTCCTGAATAAAACCCAGAAATACGACATTATGTTATTTAAAAAACATTGTTTTGCAGCAAAGGAAAATATAGTTTAGCTTAAAAATAATTAACTGAAGTAGAATAATATGCATGGGGTTGCAAGTTCCCTACGTTATTGTACAAACTGTGTCCTATATGTTTTGTTTTGTAGTCATCAATTACTGCTCTTCCAATCCATGCATGAACGGTGCGACTTGTACAGATGGTGTAGACTCGTACATCTGTGAATGTGTTCCTGGTTACACTGGCGTCTACTGCGAAACGAGTAAGTATTATTATGAATTTGCTATCGTTTTAATCAACACGTCTAACTAGTAATGGCAATATATATATATATATATATATATATATATATATATATATATATATATATATATATATATATATATATATATATATATATATATGTATATATATATATATATATATATATATATATATATATATATATATATATATATATATATATATATATATATATATATATATTATATATATATATATATATTATATATATATATATATATATATTATGTGTGTGCGTGCGTGCGTGTGTAAATAGTATATTATAATATTGTAAACATGAGTGTTGAATGTAGCAAATTGACTAATCATGTTATCACGTAGAAAGCTTGTAATAACCGGTAATACTTAGTTATAGTGGTATTGTAAAAATAATACACATTAATTCGACAAATGTAGTTTTGGTCTGCTTTTGGCATTGTTTGATAATTCAATATGCAAATTTAATAATAAAATGTTTTGTAGATGTAAATGAGTGTGCTTCTAACCCATGCGCAAATGGAGGAACGTGCAATGATGCTGTTTACTTCTACACGTGCGAATGTGCTCATGGATTCTCGGGTGTAACCTGTCAGAGTGAGTTTTTTTTATAACTAAATATTCCAAATATAGACTACTGCTAATTTCATGATGTTATTTTTTAATTTCACTTCAGTGTTAAAATTTAATATATAAGGGTCAACTCGATTATTATTTTGCATAAAATGCAAAATCAGAATTTTGTTTCCTATTATATATGTATCTGTGTACGTATGTACGAATGTACGTATGTACGTATGAACATTTGTACGTATGTACGTATGTATGTATGTATGTACGTATGAACATTTGTACGTATGTACGTATGTATGTATGTATGTATGTATGTATGTATGCATGCATGCATGCATGCATGCATGTCCGTCCGTCCGTCCGTCCGTCCGTCCGTCCGTCCGTCCGTCCGTCCGTCCGTCCGTCCTGCCTGCCTGCCTGCCTGCCTGCCTGTCTGCCTGTAATCGGTATGTTGGTCATCGTTGTATTCTCACAGCAGTGTTTTCTTTCCCATTTCTGCTACCATTGTAACTTTTTTGACGTAGCAAATGACCATTTATTCGTTACTACTATCCCAGGGTCGTGCACCTTTCCTACGAACTACCAGGGCAGCGACTGGCTTAACTCATGCACAGGCAATATCGGATACTTCTCCAGATACACGTCAGCAGGATTCCAACTAAGTTCGAACGGAGCCTTTTCAGGTTAGTCATCACCGCATGACCCAGCGCCATGCTAGGGTTGTTGTTGTTATTTAATGTATATCGTATTATGCATATGTACTATTCACAATTTTACATGAATCACATGTTAATTTGAACACGTTCCACATCATTCCCGCCTACCTTATTTCTCAGTTGGTTGACTAGAAGAACTGAATACTGATGTAGATCTACAAATTCATTTCGATATGTAGGGCGATTAAAAATGTGCCCTCTTTCAGATATGATCTGCCTCGACTTATACGAATCCAACGGGGATGTTTACTACACGTCGACAATGTTGCAGTCGTGCTTCCGTGCACAGATGATGCGTAATGGCAGAAGCATTTTGTCGCAAAAACAGATAATAAGTGATGGTAGGTGGCGCCAGTAGTCGTCTATTAGTAAATATTATCTTTTGAGCATTTAAAGAAGTATGCATATCCTCTCCATTCACAATCCATATCACTACAGCTAAAAGCATAATTGTTCCATTGTTTTTGTTACTGGTAGTATTCTTCACTATTTAATGTTATCTTTGAATTGGCCCCATTACGTTTGTTATGATAGTGATTTGATTGCACCTGTCGTTACGATTAATGAATCTTGTGAAGCTGGTTCTGATCGAGGCATTAGTTAGAAAGTTGCATTTAGGGTATTACCAATATTCAACAATAATGTGTTTGTTTAGACAAAGTGGATGACGCAAAAAACTGCCCAGCTGTTACGGAAGAAATAGATGCGGAGGCCTTCATTAAAAGTATGTTGTTTCTTATTTACCTCCTAATGTGCAGTTTCTGTAATTATCATTTGTTACGGACGTTGTCAATCGCTATGCATAAACACATGAACATTGTATTCTCGACCTGTTCCATCGCGGTTAAAACTGGAATTTTATGTCGAACTAAGAAATACCTAAGTCACTATATTACCACGTTGCAGCCCCATTCGTCGGATCTCCGTGTCCTTTCACTGACGGCGTATACCAGGTGACGAACTCATCGAAGGCGTGCAATGTTACCTGCGACATCGAATCTGTGGTAACGGCAGAAGTGTCGGGCAGCATGATCACACTGAACGGCGACCCGACGGATAGTAAGTGTGTTGGTACAGTGCGTTTGCTGCTCACAGACCATTTTATTTTTATTTTACAAACCCATCAATTACGCCGCCAATGTTTTGTTAGCACATTACTTCTTGTAAAGTTTGTTTATTATATATATGCCTAACTAGCTACATCAAGAATGTTTATGTAAATTAAATTGCAGCGTTTGCGTGTGGATTAAGCACGTGTTTTCTTCCGTGCGCTATTGGCGAATGTGCTGTTAAACAATCCGCGATTGCAGTTGTGTACAAGACATAATCAGATTTTCACCCAAAGCAACAAGCTCGAGATCTCAAGTGGACACAGAAGCCATTGATTTATCCGAAATTCATAAAAGGTGTGAACGTGTAGGCTTCAGCCTACTGTTACGTTTCCCATTGGCGACCATGTTGACGTTTTGCATGATTATAAGAAAACGGGACCATAACAAATTCTTAAACTTCTTACCTGTCGTTGTCATCACCTCACTGACATGCTGATCGAGTTTAGTCAAAGTCTCTTTTTTTAACTCATTTAAAATGCCTGAACATCCATACCCTTAAATTTTTACCAATTTCTGCATGAATTACTACGCACACCTGCCTAGTGGCGAAAAAATTTACAAAAATCCTTCCGCCTATTGAAATCATCTAAAATTCCTCAGTTACACTGTCGACGTGGTCTACCAGCAAATTTGCCAATGTGCCAGCTCAAATGCAGTTATGTCAGATAATATGATTTTTTTTTAATTACACATATCTAAAATTACTGTGCCCTACATTCGTGTAACACACCAGGAAGTATTACTGAGACACGATCACTGTATTCTTACAGCTAAGCCACTGAAGTTGACCTTGACATGCATGGATGACATTAGCGGAAGTTCACTCGACAGGGACGCAAACGGCGACATTCTAATTCTGGGCAACCTACAGAATTTGCCGGACGTCCTTCATCCAACGTTCTACTGTGCTGTGAGCATGCAATGCTGCCCTCTGGTGGATATGTTAATATTTTCACCGTCGAAATTAAGTGAAATCAAGCTATGTGCCCATCTGTCAGCGGATCGTAGTCGTAACGTGAAATTAACTCACAAATAATACTGTCGATTGAAACTACGTTCTTTACGCCAATAATAAAGATAACAGATACATATTTTTTGGAAAAGAACATTAATAAGAACCGCAAATGTGTAATTTAAACTTAACACAAGTAGCGCTTTCTGACGAACAACGTGTGTTTTAAATTCGTTGCAGAAAATTTAGTTCGGAACTCGTGTGATTTTTAGACAATAAACCTATTTTCTTGCCCGGTACGTCATTATTTTTATGTGTATAGATATGAATAATACATAACAGTTCGGTGAATGATTACTGAAATGACATTAATCGTTCTGCGTAAAATTTGGCTTTTGGAAAAGTTTGGCTAATTTTGCTGTTGACGTAGCTGTTACAATGTGAGATATTAAAAAAAATTGCACGGGAACCCCAACATATGTTGCTTTGTTAGAGATAAATTTCTGCCAAATTTTTACTGAAGTGAAATTATTGTGGGTCAAATATTGAATAAATATTGTCGAAATTGAGATGTTTTTCAACGACATAATAACTTACATAAAATAATACATTTAAATTGCATATCTGGCATATTATATCAGTATATCAAATTACAATTTTTTTAAATATTTGAATAGTGAATAAATATCGTGTCAGGATTGATTAAGCCCAGAACACAGTATATTGCTAATTTTGTCGGTGACGTAACTGTTACTATGTAAGAAATTTCAAAAATGTTCACATTTTGGGCTTTTGGAGTCTAATAAATTTCATATTTGGGACCCCCAAATATTGTTGCCTTTTTATGCAAATAAATAATAAAGCTTTACTGATGTAGCATTACTCTTTTTGTGTTAAATATTGAATATTGTCAAAATTGAGCTAAACTGTGGTTTTTCTCTGACTTAATAAATTACATAAAATAGTTGATTTTACCATTTTTACTATGCGAATTTGATGCTTTATATAGTATGACCCTATCAAATTGCAATATTCCTGCAAGTTTTATATTTGAATAGTGAATAAATATGGTGTTATAAATGATTATGATCAGAGTACAGTAATTTGCAAATTTTACAGGTGACGTAGATGTCACTAAGTCAGATATTTCATAATTGTGCACTTTTTGGGCTTTTAGGGTAAAATGACTTTAAAACAACCTATGCAATTTAAAGTTGCATTATTATTAAATCAGTTAAATTGATATTAATATTTAGATTACATTAATTTCCAAATTAAGAAACTCGAAAGGAAATACACCATAAAGGGATGGGCACCGGTAAAGAGACACTTTCTCGGTCACAGCGCTACATGATTGACGGGGAGTCAATAAAGATATCCATGTCAACCGAAGTTTCTACAAAGGTCACGTGCACACGGGGCCATACCTACACCAGCGCCGACTTCAACAACGTCGCCTTACAACTATCAGGTGAGTTGTGGTTTATTCAGTCCCGGTTCTAAGCGAAGGATGTCTCTCTAGCGTTCAGTTGTCTGTGTTAAAGCAACTTGAAATGCAACGATACATAACGTGTGCATGACTGAAAAACAATGGTAATTCTTCAGCGATCAGATAAAAAATCAGTAAACGATAAAAATTGCACTAACGGGTGTACACGAACTAGATGCGTCCATCCCGAATTAGTTTCATTTCAAAATGATCGATTCCATGGTGAATACGAAGGATCTTTTTGACTTCCTTTTTATTTCTGTCCCACAAACTTATTCTCATTTATAGTGGACACTGAAATCCATCCATACTCCAAAGGCCAGCCAGTTTCAAATCTCCTTGCCTCGGCCAGAGTGACCACTGGTCTAACAGCTGGATCTTCGCGTACTCCACACCGAACCGTTTAACTACAATGTACACACAAAGCCATACATATTATTTACACAATCTAAACTACCAACATATACAATGCGCAAATGGAGGAACGTGCAATGATGGCATTACCTTGTGAATGTACTAAGCATTTAATATAACTAAATATTCCCAATATAATGATTGCATCTTTTATAACATTCATCAAAAAAATCCATTCCAGTGTTTCGATCAAATACAAACGAAACAATTATATTTATGTTTTATTCAGAATATGCCTAAGTTATTGACAATTGCTTGTCTAATATATATATATATATATATATATATATATATATATATATATATATATATATATATATATATATATATATATATATATATATATATATACGTATATATATATTGTCAATTATTTAAATGGTCAATGATTTCGGAATATTGTGAATAAAAGGTAAATATAATTGTTTTTTGTGCGTTTGATCAAAACACTTGATTGAAAATATCATTATTTTATTTGGAGAAAATTGTTTTGAAGCAGTGCAAAATATAATTTCACGTACAAAATAACAAAGTGAAGTAGATAATCTGCATGAAGTTGCAAGTACGTACAGTAATGTACAAACTGTGTCCTGTATTTTTTTTAGTCCCCAATTCCTGCTCTCCTAATCCATGTTTGAGCGGTGGAACCTGTACAGATGGTGTAGATTCGTACATCTGTGAATGTGACACTGGTTATACTGGTGTTGACTGCGAGACGACGAGTAAGTATTCTAAATTATTATAAATTTGCCTTCGTTTTAATGAAAATGTTTTAATTAGTAATAATAATAATTAATAAATAAATATGTTGATATATATATATATATATATATATATATATATATATATATATATATATATATATATATATATATATATATATATATATATATATATATATATATATATATATATATATATATATGTGTGTGTGTGTGTGTGTAACCAGTATATTACAATGTTTTGAACACGAATGGTGAATGCGTGTGGGTGTGATTGTGAATGTGCGTGTGTGCGTGTTTTCCTGAATAAAACCCTGAAATACGGTATTATTTTATTTAAAAAACATAGTTTTTCAGCAATGGAAAATATACATTAACATAAAAAATTAACTGAAGTAGAATAATATGCATGGGGTTGCAAGTTCCCTACGTTATTGTACAAACTGTGTCCTATATGTTTTGTTTTGTAGTCATCAATTACTGCTCTTCCAATCCATGCATGAACGGTGCGACTTGTACAGATGGTGTAGACTCGTACATCTGTGAATGTGTTCCTGGTTACACTGGCGTCTACTGCGAAACGAGTAATTAATATTATGTATTTGCTATCGTTTTAATCAACACATTTAACTAGTAATTGCAATATATATATATATATATATATTATGTGTGTGTATGTGTGTGTGTGCGTGTGTGGATGCGTGTGTAAATACTATATTATAATATTGTAAACATGAGTGTTGAATGTAGCAAATTGACTAATCCTGTTATCACGTAGAAAGCTTGTAATAACCGGTAATACTTAGTTATAGTGGTATTGTAAAAATAATACACATTAATTCGTCAAATGTAGTTTTGGTCTGCTTTTTGCATTGTTTGATAATTCAATATGTAAATTTCATAATACAATGTTTTGTAGATGTAAATGAGTGTGCTTCTAACCCATGCGCAAATGGAGGAACGTGCAATGATGCTGTTTACTTCTACACGTGCGAATGTGCTCATGGATTCTCGGGTGTAACCTGTCAGAGTGAGTTTTTTTTATAACTAAGTATTCCAACCATAGTCTACTGCTAATTTCATGATGTTTGTATTAGAATTTCACTTCAGTGTTAAAATTTAACATATAAGGGTCAAATCGATTATTATTTTGCATAAAATGCACAATCGGAATTTTTTTTCCTATTATATATGTATGTGTGTACGTATGTACGAATGTACGTATGTATGTATGTACGCATGTACGTATGTATGTATGTATGCATGCATGCATGCATGTCCGTCCGTCCGTCCGTCCGTCCGTCCGTCCTGCCTGTCTGCCTGTCTGCCTGTCTGCCTGTCTGCCTGTCTGCCTGTCTGCCTGTCTGCCTGTAATCGGTATGTTGGTCATCGTTGTATTCTCACAGCAGTGGTTTCCTTTCCCATTTCTGCTACCATTGTAACTTTTTTAACGTAGCAAATGTTCATTTATTCGTTACTACCATCCCAGGGTCGTGCACCTTTCCTGCGAACTACCAGGGCAGCGACTGGCTTAACTCATGCACAGGCAATATCGGATACTTCTCCAGATACACGTCAGCAGGATTCCAACTAGGCTCGAACGGAGCCTTTTCAGGTTAGTCATCACCGCATGACCCAGCGCCATGCTAGGGTTGTTGTTGTTATTTAATGTATATGGTATTATGCATATGTACTATTCACAATTTTACATGAATCACATGTTAATTTGAACACGTTCCACATCATTCCCGCCTACCTTATTTCTCAGTTGGTTGACTGGAAGAACTGAATACTGATGTAGATCTACTAATTCATTTTGATATGTAGGGCTATTAAAAAGGTGCCCTCTTTCAGATATGATCTGCCTCGACTTATACGAATCCAACGGGGATGTTTACTACACGTCGACAATGTTGCAATCGTGCTTCCGTGCACAGATGATGCGTAATGGCAGAAGCATTTTGTCGCAAAAACAGATAATAAGTGATGGTAGGTGGCGCCAGTAGTCGTCAATTAGTAAATGTTATCTTTTGAGCATTTAAAGAAGTACGCATATCCTCTCCATTCACAATCCATATCACTACAGCTATAAGCATAATTGTTGCATTATTTTTTTTATTAATAGTATTCTTCACTATTTAATCGTATATTTGTCGTTATTATTCTTATTATCTTTGTAATGGCCCCATTACGTTTCTTATGATAGTGATTTTATTGCACGTGTCGTTACGATTAATGAATCTTGTGAAGCTGTTTCTGATCGAGGCATTAGTTTGAAAGTTGCATTTTGGGTATTACCAATATTCAACAATAATGTGTTTGTTTAGACATAGTGGATGACGCAAAAAACTGCCCAGCTGTTACGGAAGAAATAGATGCGGAGGCCTTCATTAAAAGTATGTTGTTTCTTATTTACCTCCTGGTGTGCAGTTTCTGTAATTATCATATGTTACGGACGTTGTCAATCGCTATGCACAAACACATGAACATTGTATTCTCGACCTATTCCTCGCGGTTAAAATGTAACAAGATTTAACAAGATTTAACAAGATTACCATCCCAAACAACAAGTTCCAGATGGGAAAGTGGACAAGGAAGCCATTTGCTTATCGAGAGTCCAAAAATTTTCTCATCTATGTGTAGCCCACCCTTATCAAATATCTGTCAATTCTATTTTTAAACATATTCACACTACTAGCATTAACACAATCATTTGGCAGTTTGTTCCATTCATTTATCACCCTCTGTGAGAAAGAGTACTTTCTCATGTCCAACCTACACTGCTCCTTAACCAATGCTGTTTTGTGTCCTCTGGTTCTACTGCCTTCTTTAAGTTTGAAGAACATATTCCTATCAACATCCTCATAACCGTTCACTATTTTAAATACTTTTATTTGGTCTCCTCTTAGTCTCCTGGTCTCTAGTGTTGTCAAACCACATTGTAATAAGCGACTTTCATAACTAAGGTCTCTCAATTCTGGAATCATTTTGGTTGTTCTTCGTTGTATTCTTTCTAGCTTGTCTATGTCCTTTTTACGGTACGGCCTCCATGCTTGAATACAATATTCCAAATGTGGTTTAACTATTGCTTTGTACAGGGGTACAATTAGCTGTTTCTCCTTATACATGATAGTTCTCCTAATTAGCCCTAGAATTTGATTTCCTTTTGAAGCAGCAATCCCACATTGCTCTGAAACTTTCATGTCAGCACTAAATGTTATTCCTAAGTCCTTTTCTTGTGTGGTTCTACCTAGTACAGCATCCCCCATTTTATATTCTTCGTCCATGTTTCCGTGTCCTATGTGTATACATTTGCACTTCCCAAAATTGAATAACATTTGCCATTTTTCTGACCATTTAACTAATTTATCTAGATCATCATGTAAACTTTGTTTATCTGTATCATTTGTAACCTTTCTGAATACTTTTGTGTCATCTGCAAATTTGAGTACTTTGCTAGATATGTCATCTTCTAGATCATTTATATATATTAAAAACAGTATAGGGCCTAATATTGATCCCTGTGGAACCCCACTCAAAACCGATTTCCAGTTTGAAATCTCACCGTCTACTATTACTCTCTGTCTTCTGTGAGTAAGCCACTTTTCTATCCAGTTGATTACATCATTGCCTATACCATGGGCTTTTAGTTTAAGTAACAATCTTTGGTGTGGCACTTTATCGAAAGCTTTCTGAAAATCTAAGTAGACAACATCCACTGGTGACCCGTCATCTACCCACTTTGCAATTTCTTCAAAAAAACACAAGAGATTGGTTAGACATGACCTTGCTTTTAGGAACCCATGTTGAGATGTATTTATTAAATTATGATTTACAAGGAATTCCACCATGTGGTCTCTAATTAATGTTTCGAGTAATTTACATACAACTGATGTTAAACTCACTGGTCTGTAATTTTCTGGCTTGTTCCTCGATCCCTTCTTAAATAGCGGCTTAATGTTTGCTTCTTTCCATTCTGAAGGAACTATTCCTTCTTCTAGTGACAAATTAAACAATTTTGCAAGTGGTGTACTAATTTGTTCAACAATTTCCTTAAGCAGTTTTGGAACTTTATGTCGAACTAAGAAATACCTAAGTCACCATATTAGCACGTTGCAGCCCCATTCGTCGGATCTCCGTGTCCCTTCACTGACGGCGTATACCAGGTGACGAACTCATCGAAGGCGTGCAATGTTACCTGCGACATCGAATCTGTGGTAACGGCAGAAGTGTCGGGCAGCATGATCACACTGAACGGCGACCCGACGGATAGTAAGTGTGTTCGTGCAGCAGTGTGCGTTGGGTGCTCACAGACCATTTTATTGGTTATTTTACAAACCCATGAATTACGCCGCCAATGTTACGTTAGCACATTACTTCTTGTCAAGTTTCTTATTATATATCTGCCTAACTAGCCACAACAAGTATATTTATATAAATCAAATTGCAGCGTTTGCGTGGATTAAGCACGTGTTTTCTTCCGTACGCTATGGAAGAAAATCTCACTGACATGCTGATCGAGTTTAGTCAAAATCTCATACTTTTAACTCAATTAAAATGCATGACCGTGCCATACCCTTAATTTTTTTTACCAATTTCTCCATGAATTACTACGAACACGGGCCTTGTGGCGAAAAAATTGCCAAAAATCCTTCCGCCTATTTAAATCATCTAAAAATCCACAGTTACACTGCCAACATGGTCTACCAGCAAACTTGCCAATGTGCCTGCTCAAATGCAGTTATGTCAGATGATATGATTTGTTTTAATTACACATATAAAACAATAATGTGCTCTACATTCGTGTAACACACCAGGAAGTGTAACGGAGGCCCGATCCCTGTATTCTTACAGCTAAGCCATTGAAGTTGACCTTGACATGCATGGATGACATTAGCGGAAGTTCACTCGACAGCGACGCAAACGGCGACATTCTAATTCTGGGCAACCTACAGAATTTGCCGGACGTCCTTCATCCAACGTTCTACTGTGCTGTGAGTATGCAATGCTGCCCTCTGGTGGAAATTTTAATATTTACACCGTCGACATTAAGGTGGCCGACTACTACCTTGAAATTAAGCAATGTGCCCTTCTGTCTGCGGATCGTAGTCGCAGCAGCGGATCCAGGGGGTCCGTAGGCCATGAAGGGGGGTCTTAGACCCCCTTGTGTCGGTGGTAAATATTATGGTAAAGGAACACGAAGGGGAGACCGGGACTAGTCCGTCCCCGGGACAAGTCCGCCAACCGGCTTTTATTCCGTGCCGTTGCAGAATTTAGTAATTTCGGTCACATGATTAAGTCACATGATCATCAAACTACATGCAGCGCAGTGTTTGAAATGATCACTGACTCTTGAGGGTCCCCGAAAAAAAATCTTCTTAAAAATCTTCTTTTCAGGCACTGTATTGGCAATTAACGCCTATTTTTGTGAAAACAAACTTGCTTGCTATCATAGCGACCTGTAGTTATTTCAACCTGTAGTTATTTTACCAACTTAGGTTGAATGCACTTGTTGTAAGTCGCTCTGAATAAGAGCGTCTGGTAAATGACTAAATTGTAAATTGTGGTTTAAACCATTCTTACTGGAGTAATCCGCTTGCAGACACAGTGCTCTGTAATTCTGAGAAGTAAAATGCCAAGGTAAAATGTGCCTCAACTAGATACTCATTGGTGGCATTACTGCAGACACCCAACAGCTGGCGCCCTTAACCACATAACACACACTCATCAATGATATGAGTGGAATGATTTAAGATGTTTTTAACAGAGATTAACTGAATGACAATAGAGTGAGCTGAAAGAATCAGCTAAACTACCAACATAATGATGTCGAGTCCTGCAAAAAACGTCAGGTTCTGCGAAAACCATCGAATTCTTGCTGCGAGATCGGTCGAATTTTGCGAAACCTGTCGAGTTCTGCGATAACCGTCGAGTTCTAGCAAAGAAGAACCAGAGTAGCCTCACACGCAGCAACAGGTACAACAGCGGAAGGGTAATTACATCGGTACAACGATCAAATGGACCCCCAAGATAACATTTTTTTTCGTAGGGGAGGTCCATCGTGCCTTATGGCAGGACCCCCCAGACCCCCTCATTTCGAACACTGATGCAGCGGGAACCTGACGTCCACGAGTTGCTGGCTGGAAAGTTGTGAACAACAAAACTGATTTTGTTGACTGAAAGTTATTTTTTTATTTTGTTTCGATTAAATTTCAATACTTATAATTGGCAATGGTTAGACATTCAGAGTGCTCAGTAAGGCCCTTATATCAGAGATATTGTTTGGATCTTGCGTTGTTGCTCTATCCAGTGTCTGTGGTATTTAGTTGCCGCCTACCAAATATGTCTCTTTGTTGGGGCACGTCCGCCTATGTGCTACGGAGCAAGTTCGTACCTAGGATATCTGATGTAAAATGCTCAGGATCACTTGTGAACATAAACACACTAACATGCACTCTAATAAAGACTTCCAGTTGTCCAGTTTAATGCTATATTTTAATAAAAAAGTGATGAAACCAGATTTTATTTCATAATTTTCTAGCCGATGCAGTGCCAAACGTTGTTTTTGTTTGCTTGGTTTATTTCATAGATACATCATAATTTGTGAGGATTTTAAGTTTCTAACAAAATGTTTAATGTGTATCATAAACATGACGTTTATTGACAGAAAAATAAAACAAAACTGCACTGTTCTTGTGTATTTGGTGCTTAAAGTACGTGTGGGGCGAACTTGCTCCGGCCCCTGGGCGGACTTGCCCCGACATGATTCAAGTTTGCCCATGCTTGGGTAGGTCTACTAAAAGTCACATTTGGATATTGGCTTGTAACAGTTTTGGCATTTGTTGATAGCACAAATGTGGACAAGATATTTTCGTTCAATTTAAGGCCAAAATTGATCCTCTAGCTCTACAAATACAGTCTCCAGA
>OY759265.1:16337395-16339895 GCA_963662155.1 Lamellibrachia columna
TATATATATATATATATATATATATATATATAAATATATATATATATATATATATATATATATATATATATATATATATATATATATATATATATATATATATATATATATATATATATATATATATATATATATATGAATAAGTATTTGTGTGTAAGTAGTATATTATAATGTTTTGAACACGTGTTGAATGTATGCGTTTGGTTTGTGTGCGTTGATGTGTTTGCGTTTGTGTATGTGCGTGAGTGTGTGTGTATTTGTGTGTGTCCCTAAGTATACCCTAGAAATACTGTATTATTGTTTTTGAAAAAGTTGCTCAGAGGCATTGGAAAACATAATTTCACTTATAAAATAATACAGTTATATGTGGGTGGATCTACATCAGGCTGCTTCCATTAATGTACAAACGATGCTATACTACTCGTGTTGTAGGTACCGATTATTGCTCTCCCAATCCATGTATGAACGGAGGAACGTGTACAGATGGTGTAGCCTCGTACATCTGTGAGTGTGACTCTGGTTTCACAGGCGTCGACTGTGAGACGACGAGTAAGTATTCTAAATTATTATCAATTCGCCATCGTTTTAATTAACATGTTTGAATTAGAAATAATCATCAATCGATATGTTCGTATATATGTAAACAGTACATGTATATTACAATGTTTTGAACATGGATGTTGAATGAGTTTGCGGTTGCGCGTACGCGTGCGCTTGCGCGTGGGCGTGCGCGTATGTTCGTGTGGGTGTACGCGTGCGTGCGTGCGTGCGCGCGCGACTGTGTGTGTGTGTGTGTGTGTGTGTGTGTGTGTGTGTGTGTGTGTGTGTGTGTGTGTGTGTGTGTGTGTGTGTGTGTGTGTGTGTGTGTGTGTGTGTGTGTGTGTGTGTGTGTGTGCGCGCGCGTGTGTGTACTTACCTGAATAATCCCAGAAATACAGCATTACTTTATTTAAAAAACTTTGTTTTGAAGCGGTGAAAATATAATTTCACTTTGAAATAATTAAGTGAAGTAGAAGAATTGACATGGGCTGCAAGTGTCCTACGTCATTGTACAAAATGTGTCCTATATGTTTCGGTTTATTTTGTAGTCCCCAATTACTGCTCTTCCAATCCATGTATGAACGGCGGAACGTGTACAGGTGGTGTAGACTCGTACATATGTGAGTGTGCCCCTGGGTACACTGGCGTTGCCTGCGAGACAAGTACGTATTGTTATCATAAACGCGCTATCGTTTGGTTGAATTAGTATTTACAATAAATAAGTATGTTTATATATATATATATATATATATATATATATATATATATATAATATATATATATATATGTGTGTGTGTGTGTGTGTGTGTGTGTGTATGTGTGTGTGTGTGTGTGTGTGTGTGTGTGTGTGTGTGTGTGTGTGTGTGTGTGTGTGTGTGTGTGTGTGTGTGTGTGTGTGTGTGTGTGTTTGTGCATGTATGTATATAAGTATGTATATATATATATATATATATATATATATATATATATATATATATATATATATATATATATATATATATGCGTATGTTTAAATGCTAGGAGTATAGTAAATAAAAAAACGAATTAAACATTATGGTAGAAGATATTGACCCTCACATAATTGATATTACCGAATCATGGGCCAACACAGACATAACATATGCTGAATTAGGATTGACAGGATACGTAATGTTTAGGAGAGATCAAATAGGAAGAAGGGGAGGGGGAGTTATTTTATATATATATATTTATATATATATGTATATATATATATATATATATATATATATATATATATATATATATATATATATATATATATATATATATATGTGCAATTATTTGTAACTACTGAAATGATAGCACAGAAAATTAAGAAGATGAAAGATAATAAATCACCTGGAGTTGATGGGATACCACCAAAACTGCTTAAGGAAATTGTTGAGCAAATTATACACTACTTGCAAATTTGTTTAACTTGTCACTGGAAGAAGGAACAGTTCCTTCATAATGGAAAGAAGCAAATATTACGCCGCTATTTAAGAAGGGAACAAGGAACAAGCCAGAGAATTACAGACCAGTGAGTTAACATCAGTTGTATATAAATTAATTGAAACATTAATTAGAGACCACATGGTGGAATTCCTTGTGAAACATAAATTAATAAATATATTTCAACATGGGTTCCTAAAAGCAAGGTCATGTCTAAACAATCTCTTATGTTTTGTTGAAGAAATTACAAATTGGGTAGATGACGGGTTACCAGTGGATGTTGTCTACTTAGATTTTCTGAAAGCTTTCGATAAAGTGCCACATCAAAGATTTTTACTTCAACTAAAAGCCCATGGTAATGATGTAATCAACTGGATAAAAAAGTGGCTTTCACATACAAGACAGAGAGAAATAGTAGGTGGTGAGCTTTCAAACTGGAAATCGGTTTTGAGTGGGGTACCACAGGGATCAGTATTAGGCCCTATACTGTTTTTAATATATATAAATG
>OY759265.1:16347395-16367395 GCA_963662155.1 Lamellibrachia columna
ACCTTATTTATTGATCTGACTGTTGCAGTGCTGGATAACTGCATGAGCAATCCCTGCAAGAACAGTGGAACATGCAGCAATTCGGACGCAGGTTTCGTCTGCTCTTGCGCCATCGGTTTCGCCGGTGTTAACTGTGACGGCGAAGGTAGGTGTATTGTCATAGCTTTATTAGGACGCAAACACATCTAGGTTAATCTGTACACGAATCTGTCTCCGGCAACAGCTTTGAGGGAATGGTTGACAGTCACAATATTATTCAACTGATGACTTATCAATGTTACTTACGATACGTCACAGGTAGTTCACGTTTCTGCAACCATTGCTCATATCGTTATGGCTATTCACGGGGGCATAATATACATAATAAATCACAGTACCAAACATACTTCATTTCAATAAATACATTTCTGGAATGTATTCAATCTTATTTGGATCAAATCCTTCGGTTGAGAACTTGTCAGAGTGTTATGAAGCATATCGCTGTTGAAGAGTGAGAATAATAGTCAATTATTATTTGCACCATGTGATTAGTTGGATGTGAATCTATTGAAATTACTCCCAATACACAAACAATAAACTTTTATTGTTTTGATTCTTCAACAACAGACCTGTCGACGAAACAAAACAATGAAAGTTCATTCTCGCGTGTTACAAGTTCATTCAATAGACACATTTCCAACCAACCACGTAGTGCAAATTAAAATGGACTTCCAATTCCTCTTCTACAGCACTATTATGAAAGAAATCAGCTTGAAGTAGTGTCTGGTTGGTTTGTAGAGGTCGTCAATGGGCAATGGAGTGAGTGGTCTAAATGGGGAGACTGTTCGGAGAAGTGCGGCAAGGGAACACAACGGAGAATACGTCGCTGCAACAACCCGGAACCTCAGCGCGGCGGCAACGACTGCCCAGGCACAGATGCACAGAGCCGCGACTGTGTGTGCGACGCCACGTTCATCGCTTCAGGTATGAACACCCTGGTCAATTGTGGAGAGTCAACTACCTTCCGCAAGAAAACTAAAGACGTATCTATTCGAAATTGCATGTCCACCCTTAATCCACGGCGGTCCCTCGGTCTGATGATGATTGTTGTGCGTCTCTGTTCATGATATAACACTTAACGATTCTCGCGTGTTGCCCCTCTCAACTCGGGTTCCAGGGGTTCTATTGGGAGCTATTTTTCATCATTAGTATTGTTATTATTATTATTATAACGTTTATTCGTATTTATGTATATCAAGCAGTAAGTATATGCTAATTAAGTGAGCCATGAATGCTGGACGTGTCGATTGTGAATTACATTGAAATTACTTTGACATGTTCTGTTTTGAAAATTTTAAATATATGGAATATGTTGTGAACTTAAATAACGTTCATTTATCTAGAAAATGTATGGCTATATTATTCGTCATGACATATGAATACATATAGTACAGATTGTTCCCATGGAAAACGACAGCTATATTCATGAAAGTAAATACAAATATGGCTAGTTTGCCCGAAAAAAATGTATTGTCTTATCAGCATACGTCTATGGACTATTAATTTTTTTAAATCTACTGTAATGCTACTAAATATGTTTCACGCCAGGTGAATGTGAACTGATTTTATATAGTTGCGTTGAAATGTGAGAGTTTATATTGAATAACTATCGAAACCATAATACTACCTTACTGTGAAAACATTATCTGTATACCTCATATATGTTAATCCCACATAAGTGTGAATATAACTATCGTAAGACTGTGTAAGTTCCTGCCAATAGTGAACCCGTTGCTTACAGAGGACTGTCTGCGATGCACCGTGACATCAAACAACGTTGGCTATCTAGAGGACACGTGTGATTGCGGTCAGTACTACCAGTGTCAACATCTGCCAACTGGCTGGGTCGCTTATCGTCGACAATGCCCCAAGTGTCTGCTGTGGAATCAAGACACGCTGTCATGCAGTATCCGAACAAGTCCGGACTGCGTAGACGAAACTAAAACTACAACAACAGGTAACAATTCGTGCAACATACAACGACAAGTGTCCTCTGATGAAGGTCGCCTCCTGTGACAGTATTGCTGGCCAGACATGACTACTACGAGTGTGCAAGATGTTTGCAGCTGTTTTCACGAGTGTTGCTGCTGCATGCCTGCTGCAGTGCTGTCGTTATACAATGCCATTGTGTCGAACACATTGGAAATGCCAAATTACCACTATCTGTGTAAATCGTGAGCCTTTCTCCAACGCTACTAGTATTGCTCATAATCCACTCTAATGTGTAATTGTTATACTCACATTCTAATATCACATATAATTGTAGATCTACACACAATCAATGTCAATTATTTCAGTGCGTCCTCAAGTGTGTCAATTGGATGAAGTGACGGGCAACAAGGCAGCCTATAAATCAGGCAGCAGCATCATGAGCTGTGCCCCGGGAACCATCTTCAAGAAGATCGCGTGTGTCTGCGTGGCTAAAGGGCCACCGCCAGCTACTGGTATGATTGACAGCGTATTCTGGCCAATACATCATAAATATGTATTGTTACGTGTGAGGTGTACGAAAGTCGGTGCCGTGTATGTCGAAAAGAGTCGTGTGGAGTTTGAATATGGATAATTATGTACAGAAGCATTTTCATGCGCACGAAATATAGCATACGTTAATATAAAACAGCAATACTCTTGGGGATTTATTTTAATAACTAATACTTTTGAAATGTTTCAGCTACTCCTCCAGTTGGTAAGCTGACTGAAGTGACGTGCATCGACTTTGAGAAGGGCTGGAACGGATTCCGGGCTACCAAGGGTGTCTACGTACAGAGTATTGGCGTGTCCCGCAGAAATACCAAATTTGGCAAGTCAGCCGTCTTCAACGGAACTTCGAGACTTGAGATGCCCCGCTTCACAAACTCCTACAACAAGTTTAAGCAGTTCGCGGTCAGCTTCTGGTTCAAACGAATTGGACCGTCTGAGCTTAAACAAGGAATGTTTGACAACGGCAACTGTGAAGTGGACCCGTCGATTTCTATTAGCTCCAGCAAAGACTCGGTCGGCGTAAGATTCATCACCGAAGGCGGAACGAAGATCGAGAAAGAAGGATTACCGGTATGACATATTAAAGTTTACAATATATGCACCAGGAGAGTGGCCTGTCCCTCCCATCATACCTTAGTGAAAGATCAGTATATATTGGATATTGGATTGTCATCACAAAAAGAATTAGTGGACAATGTAAAAATATTTGAACCATTGGGTAATAGTGACCATAATCAAATACATTTTGACATCAATGTAAAATCAGAAAGTAAAAATAAGAAAACGTACAAGAGAAACTTCCACAAAGGTAACTACAAAGATATGAGAAAATACTTAGCAAAGCTAGATTGGAATAACATGCTGATGAATAAGACCGCAATTGAATGTTGGAATATTCTAAAATATGAAATTGAGAGTATCATCGATAAATTTGTTCCCTTCCAAAAACAAGGAAAACGGTGTAGAAAGAAACACTTGTCAAAAGAGGCTATTAGAAAAATAATGCTAAAACAAACTATGTGGAGGGTTTATAGGCGTACCAGAAAGGACGAAGACTATGCAAAATACAAAGAGGCACTTAATGCAGCTACAACTGAAATCAGACAATCTAAAAGAAGCTATGAGCAAAAACTAGCATGTAACATAAAAAATGACAGCAAGAGTTTTTATGCATATGTCAGGAGTAAACAAAACGTACAAGACAAGGTTGGACCTCTAGAAGACAGTGCTGGAAATATAATATCACAGGGGTTTTTAATGGCGGAAGACCTAAATGGTTACTTCAGTTCAGTGTTTACCAAAGAATATATTAGTTCATTACCAGTTGCTGATGCTAAATTTCAGGGGGCTAAATCTGACTATTTAGGTCTGTTAGTTGTAACTCCAGAATTGGTAGCTAAGAAAATAAAGGCAATGAAGGATAACAAATCACCGGGAGTGGATGGGATTCCTCCAAAATTACTAATGGAAACAGTAGAACAAATCAGTATACCACTTGCAAGAGTATTCAACTTGTCATTAAAAGAGGGAGTTGTTCCGTTTGAATGGAAAGAAGCAAACATCATACCATTATTTAAAAAGGGTTCAAGAAATAAGTCAGAAAATTACAGACCAGTGAGTTTAACGTCAGTGATTTGTAAATTATTAGAAAGGTTAATTAAAGACCATATGGTGGACTTCCTCGTTAAGCATAAATTATTAAATTCATCTCAACATGGATTCCTTAAAGCGAGGTCATGCTTAACAAATATGTTATGTTTTTTGGAAGAAATCACTAAGTGGATAGACGTGGGATCGCCAGTAGATATTATCTACTTAGATTTTCAGAAAGCTTTTGACAAAGTGCCACATCAAAGATTACTACTTAAATTAAAAGCCCATGGTATCGGGGATAGCATAACTGACTGGATAGAACAATGGCTGACTGACAGAAGACAACGAGTTGTAGTAGATGGAGAAGTTTCAAATTGGAAATCGGTTTTGAGTGGGGTACCTCAAGGATCAGTATTAGGACCTATATTATTCTTAATTTATATCAATGACTTGGACGACAGTATAACAAGTAACGTACTGAAATTTGCGGATGACACAAAACTGTTTAGAAAGGTTAATACTGATGGTGATAAACAACATTTACAAAACGATCTAGACAGATTAGTGAAATGGTCTGAGAAATGGCAGATGTTGTTCAATTTTGGGAAATGTAAATGCCTACATACAGGACATAGGAACTTGAATGTAAACTATAGAATGGGAGATACTGTTCTGGGTACTACTGTAAAAGAAAAGGACTTAGGAGTTACAATAAGCGCTGATATGAAAGTTTCAGAGCAGTGTGGTATTGCAGCTTCAAAGGGTAATCAAATTCTTGGATTGATTAGAAGAAACATAACATACAAGGGAAAAAAAGTTAATTATACCTCTTTATAAAGCAATAGTTAGACCTCATTTAGAATACTGTATACAAGCATGGAGACCATATCGTAAGAAGGATATAGATACGCTTGAACGCATACAAAGGAGAGCAACTAAAATGATTCCAGAACTGAGAGACCTTAGTTATGAAGAACGCCTGAAAGAATGTGGTTTAACAACTCTAGAGACAAGGAGGTTAAGAGGAGATCAGATTGAAGTTTTTAAGATATTGAATGGGTATGAAAATATTGATAGAAATATGTTTTTCTCACTCAAGAAGGATAGCAGAACTAGAGGACATGAGGTAAAATTAGTAAAGGATCAATGTAGATTGGACATCAGGAAGCACTCGTTCTCACAGAGGACAATAAATGAATGGAACAAATTGTCAACAGATTGTGTAACTGCTAGCAGCGTGAATATGTTTAAAAACAAGGTTGACACATATCTCAGGAGGGCGGGCTATAAGTAGATGAACATTGTTGGACTCTCGATAAGCCAATGGCTTCCTTGTCCACTTGCCATCTGGGCCTTTGGCTTGGATGGCAAATCTTGTTAAATCTTGTTAAATCAGAAAGTACTCATTCGTACAGAGGACACTACACGAATGGAACAGATAATGTACTGACTGTGTAAATGCTAGAAGCACTTACACAATTACATATTTACACAACGCTAGCAGTTTGAATATATGTTTAAAAACAAAATAAAAATTCTCAGGAGACCGGTTTACACATAGATGAAAAATGTTTGCACATTCGATAAGCCGATGGCTTCCTTCTACACTTGCCATATGGGTCTTTTATCTTGGATGGCAATGTTGTAAAATCTTGTTAATCTTGTAAAATTGTGTAAAATCTTGCTACACCAGTAGAGTAACCCTTCTCTCCCATAACGTACGTGTTAAGTAATCGAATTCCATAAATTAAGTCCAGGATCTGACATGTAAAAACACACGACAACTGGGTACGAGGAAATAGTTGCATGTCTTATGAAGTTTTCGGTTGTAGTATTCCCCTTTGAAGCTTCATACAATGCATTTAGTTGTGGAGCTGTTGTATTTCAGATCGAGCAGAATGTGTGGAATCACATCGCACTCTCGTATGATGGCGTCCAGCTTGTGATATACATCAATGGACAGAAGACTGTACTCGGCGACATCAGCGGTAGGTTCCGCTGAATGACAATACTAGCTTATGATATCCTATCGTGTTCGGCACAACAGCCATCCGTCGTCGTACGTATTAGATTGGTTGAAGCATTGCTTTGACACATACGTAGCACAACTGCAGTGTGATGATCATGTTACAATGTTCGACAGGTAATGTTCGTGAGAGTCACTGCCCCCTGGTCATAGGACACTCGACACTCAGCGGAAGCTACTTCACCGGACTCATGGACAACGTAAGTCCGATTTAATATATACCTTTATATTTAAACACTGCTTCAATGACCGTATATATTACTGTGATGTCTTAAATTGATCAAGTGTGAACCTAATATATCGTATCAATAATTATAGTGTGTGTGTGTGTGTGTGTGTGTGTGTGTGTGTGTGTGTGTGTGTGTGTGTGTGTGTGTGTGTGTGTGTGTGTGTGTGTGTGTGTGTGTGTGTGTGTGTGTGTGTGTGTGTGTGTGTGTGTGTGTGTGTGTGTGTGTGTGTGTGTGTGTTTCTATACACCTAACAACATTTTCGTGATTGCGACACAATTGGATTGATGTACCGTTTTAAATTGCACCTTTATTTCAAACACCACTTGTATAATTTACAATGGTGACACTGTTCTGAGAATTAACACAACGATAAACAATATGTTGTAAACAGTTCCACGTTCCATTTAAATAGAAACATTAACGAACAATTGCTATTTATCTTTCAGTTGTGCATCTTCGGGAAACCTTTGACAGACGGTCAAGCAAAATTGATGTACGAAGGTTGAAGTCATCAACAAAGACTTACAACAGAAAACTTTTGTTGATGTCAATAGAAGCTTTGTGTTTAGACAATATAACAGTATGGAATTAGTCATGCTACAATTAAACTACTAAAAGTGTGTAAACATGTGTACACATGTATATTAAAACAATTAATATTACATAATGAACTTAATATATAACATGTCTCACAGTCACGATTACTTTTCTACACCTGCATTCTGTTTTTGTTGAGGTTATTACTAAGATATGTCAGCGGAGAAACCCTACAAATGTGACACATGGCGGGCACAATATACACAGAGTAGTCGTTTAAGGAGACATATTATGATATGAAATGGAAATGTGACACATGAAGAAGCATGTGAGCGTTCATTCTGCGGAGAGACCTTTCAAATGGGTCGTGTGTGAGGCAAAGTTTAAGAGCAGTGGTTACTTAAGGGTACATTTGATGACCCACACTGGCGAGAAGCCGGACACATGTGATATCTGTGGAAAACGATGTACTCAGAGCAGTTATTTGAAATCCCACATGCTGATTCACACCGGTGAGAAACGATACAAATGCGAGACATGTGGGATACGGTGTGGGCCTGCTACTAGTTTGACCTCACATATGCTGACGCGCACTGAGGTGAAACGCCACAAGTGTGACTTGTGTATGACGAGGTTTTCATTGAGCTCTAATTTAAAGACTCACCTGTACGTTCATTGTACGGAGAAGACCCACAAATGTGACATTTGTGGAGCACGGTTTGTACGTGTTCTATATTTAACACGCCATCTGGTCACTCACTCTAGTGAGAAACCGCACAAATGTGACACCTGTGGAGCACAGTATTCGCATGTTTGTAGTTTAAAGACTGATATGAAGACCCACAGTGCTACAGAGAGACCTTTCAAATGTGATACGTGTGAGGCCACGTTTGCCGTGAGCAGTGACTTTGTGAGATACGTGCGTTCTCACTCTCAGAAGAACCACACACGTTGCGATTGTGGAGCAATATTTCGCAGAGCAGTAGCTTAAAAAGGCACATGGACATCCATATCCGGGAAAGGCCCTATAAATATCCGGGAAAGGCCCTATAAATGTGACACTTGTGGGGCATGTTATATACAAGTTGGTCGCTTAAACAGGCATGACATGGTACACAATGGGAAGAAACCCTAAACGTGTTAAACAACTTTGTGAATGGTTGTAAATTTTTCTTTAAAGAAGCATTTCCACAGGCCTGGTGAAGAGAAATCGCGTAATTAATCGGTATGAGCAGCAATCGTCGCCTATGTCGGTCCGGTCCTGCATCACACCTGCATGTGTTGCTGCTTCGTCTGTAGCACCCAAATGTTATTACTAGTTCTAGATACGTGTACTCACAGTTGTAATCAGTTGTAGTATGTTATTACTAGTTCTAGATAAATGTATGCTGAATGCAAATTGCTTTGTAGCAATAGGTATGGATAGTAGCTTGTAAAATAAAAACAATTATAATGCACTCTTCGTCCTAGTTACTCCTTTACGGTCCCGCGCACGAATTGCACCTAAACATCGAAATATTATGGGTACCGTTGATCACTAAGCTTATTTTGGTCTTTTGAAGTTGGTATAAGTGAGTACCAGTCCGCTGTAGCCAGTAGTGCAACACGAGCAGGGGATTCAGGCACTAACCACGGTTTGCCCTTCATTTTCATCATATTGCAAAAACCCTTGGTCAAACTGTGGTACTAAAATCATCAGCAAATGCTCATTAGTGATGCACACGTCCACGAGTGGGGCTCTGGAGGAAACGTAACCGTGAAACTATTGCATGATATGTAACACAGAAAACATAATTTAACGCGCAGGGGCGTAGCTATGCATACATTCAAATGTAAGCCTAAATCTAAGAGGGAGTCTGGTTTCTGTTTTTAAACTAACTGTAATCGTTTGCAATCTGCATTTTAAAGTTGAAGTTAAAAGAATGCCCCTCCGGCCATGAAGAATAATATGACCCACCTACTCGACACCCATCCCTGCTAGACGTTAACCTTCATTATATTATATATGTGTAGAGCAATTCTAGTTTCAATACGCTAGGGTATTGCAGTGTATTAAGATTGTTTACATGTTTCAACCACCCGTTTACTCTGTAATAGCACAATTAGTTATAACAGCTAATGAAACATTATCACAGTACATCATTCAAAATCATTGGGAAAACTTGTACACTAAGAATCAAATCTATATATATTAACAGACAAACGCAAACCCTTTACAATAATAATAATATCCATTTCTACATAAGCCAAAAAGACATTTATGATAATGCTTCGGTAGGAAGTGTTTACGAGTCTACCATATTTACACAAAGGATTAAGTAACTATCCTCTCCGTCAAGTGGGCGGAATTTTAGCACTAAACGACTGAACTAATTAATGATGCGTTCTGCATCCAACGTCTTGTCCTTGTGGACATGCGAAAGGGCCACTAACGACAAGCGCTCAGTTGTCGCCGTGTCGCATGGTACCGTACTGCAGATGGCGTTGGCTCTGATTCGTTCTTGCACTCCACAATGGATGCTAGCCAGATTACGGATGGACCATTCAATTTCTGGGGGCGGATTGGTTTTTTTTAATATACGGGGTGACGCACCGATACTGGTCCTTAATTTTATATTCTTCTCTTTCCCTAACTGATCCAGTATCAAACACTTCCCCCAACCCTCGCCCTCGTTTTCCCCTTCCAATCCCGCCAAATCTCTCTTCACACAACCATTGTGAATGTTGAATTGTTGATGCGATTCGTATGTGCTAACTCGAGTCACATACGAGTCGCTCATTTCCATGACACGCGACTTGACTTGGAATTCAGAAATACAAGTCGACACTTGACTTGGAATTGGAAGTTATTAACTTGAGACACAACTTGACTTGCCAGTTTGGGACGTACGCAAAACGAGACCATAATGTTGTGACAGACCGCACCGAATACAATCACTATTAAATACTACTATGGTTGGATACTGTTGTGGCGGGGCGGAATATCCGCTTAAATGCTCCGATAAAAAATACCGCCGACAAACCGCATCAACCATGGCGATTTGAGAACCCACTTGAATTGGCACATGATTTGAATTCAAATAAATGACTGGAGACTTGATGTGGACTTGGAGGTCATTGAATTGAGACTTGGCTTGCAGGTCAATGACTTGATATTTTATTTGACTTGCCGGTTTGTGACTTGCCAACAAGTCCTCGAGCTTCCTCCTGAAACCCTCTTTCACACCAACCTCCTTCCTCGCGGCTCTTCCATTCTTCGCTTGACCACTCTCTTCAATCCCGCAATGCTTCTCAACCAGTTATTTTCGCACCTCCGGGGCGTCCTTCCACCGCAACGTTGCATGCATATATGCCCCCACATTAATTGGTAACATAAGTCCATGTTTTATATATGGCGAGGTAGATTTGCTCTGTTACGTTCAACTCGAACACCAGTGCCAAATCCTGGATCTGCCCCTCAGTACTACGACCAGTTTTCCATGCTTTGTCAGCCCCTTTCGGCGAATATTTACACTTTACGACAATGACTTCGCGCTGGACGCGGGCGCGTCTAGTTCCCAGAAACACGTAGAATCGATTACCCAGGTTCCGCGCTGTGGCGCCACCGTTTGTCGCACACATCTTCGCCTGGATGCAGCGTGCTTTTCGTTGTGACGGAAATTATGTATGCACCCAAATTCTGGGTACATACATAATTAGTTAATTACGATGTCATCCGGGCATTTGGCTAATTCATAAAATAAATTATGAATACGATGCAATTCGAATTAACTTTAAACTTTGATTATATTGACGCAGCTGTCCGACATAAAAGATAAATCAGGCAAAACATGTTTAGTGTAGCATCACAATAATGACGCCGATTGACTGCTGGCGCTTCAATGGAACGTCTACGCAAAATTGAATGGTGACAGTGAGTAACAACGAGACCGCGCCTCTGCATCTAGACTCTCTTCTCGGCGAATTATCGAAGCCGAACGAGAATCGGATGAGCGGGACTAAGAAACACGTCGACCAAGACAGGAAGTGGGATTAAGTACAACTGATTCAGCGTGTGACCGTATGGGATGATATTGGGGCCAAAATTGCATCATACTATATGCTACGTTCCAAAACATAATACGAAACCCAGAAACCGTAACATGAAACTCATAGGCCATAATATGAAACCCAGAAACCATAACATGAAACTCATAGGTCATAATACGAAACCCAGAAACCATAACATGAAACTCATAGGTCATAATATGAAACCCAGAAACCATAACATGTGGCGCCACGTGGTGAATGTAATGTATATCACTGACGATTTCACGACTGCCACAACTTACATTTGATGTGCAGATTATGCACATCGTCATTTGATTTGGTAAACTCCTAATGTTTGCCAATAAATCTCCCAATTTAATTGCATACAACTTTTGCAGTTCGTATTCCATGTGCATATGCAGACCCTGAACTTACCGGGTTGGTGTGTGCTTGGCCGAAATGTTCGACTTTATCGAGGCTCCACAGATAACTGCGTCATGCTGCGTTGACAAAAGTTCGGCGAGTTCTTTGTGTCGTAGCAAAAACTTTGTTGAAATATTTCTGTTGATGTTCAGCATAAAATTTAATAGGTTCGATTGGTCGTCTCAAACGAATCGAATTGACGAGGGAGATTATTAGATTTTTGTTTGAATATTAAAATATTTTTTACAAATTCCTGTTTAGTATGCATATGGTTTCGTACATTACACTAATGTAAAAATTTCTATTAAAACAACCAAGAAACCTATCCAATAGTTACCATAGCATATAACTTAATTTACGAACTGGAAGCTGAGGAACTGAGTGATAATATTTGTATGAATTTACATTTTCAAATATGTCAAATCAAGGCTACTATATTGACAAATGTATCAAGAAACAAATCAAATTAAAGGTGATAAACCCATGAATCGTATGTTGACAGGATTGTCGGCTACATACTGTATATTGGGAGGTTATTAATCTGGCCACACGGAGCGTTGCAAATGTATAATAATATTAATAATATAATACTATTTATGATAAAAAAAACAGTATTGCTGATATATCAAGATATGGACTCAAATGTATTTCTGCAGTTGGACATAGTGTATTGACATAAACATGAAGACTGAACCTCAATAATCTTGACGTGTGTTGTAAGTCGAGTCGTCAGAACGGGACACCAACTACGATGCAAATTCAACAAGTGGGCTGCTTGATGAAAGTACATATGGCTATTTGTAACATTGATTCTAATCAAAGTGTTGATGTATACTGATTACACAACTGTCCATTAATTATAATCGACATATCGTAGCTAAAATAAGTTATTTATGACCCAACGCAGTAAGATATTCTATGTTATGTTTCCGACGCCAGTGTCTGCAGCGACGTGATGTCCGCGCTGACATTTAACATCCCGTGTGACTTGCTTGAGTTTGCTGCTTCTTCACCGCGGAATAACGGTGACACTACAATGGACGAAAATAAATCAGGTTTAATGTAGTTGTGACCCATTTTCATGACAACGTGATGTCAAATGGATCATACATTTACCCGCCACATATACCGAAGGACAACTTGGACATAAACATTTGGTGACTGCCCGCGAAGCATTCATGTTCCAGCTTTAATGAGCTTCGTTGGCCATTTCGTTCAGAATAATGTCACTGTCAGTGGGTGAAGCTTTTATTTTCCACGAATACCGAATGACTACTTGACTAGACACAAGCATTTGGTGAAAGCCCGGTGCAGTAAGTTTAAAGCACTCACACTCGAAAACACTACGACAGTGTGTTGAAGCTAGACACCCTAGAGCGTGTTCAACCAGGTTAAAAACACGACAGTGTCTAAGTTCAAAGCCAATTGTTGCTATTATAAAACCATGTTACATAGTTTCAACTACATCTATTCTAACATATTAAATGCCCAAACGTGTTCTAATCAGGCTTGAGTGTTATGTGTGAATAGCGACCTATTTTCAACTTGACAAGTGTATTTTGAACATTAGTTCAAAACACTGCCGTAGTGTTTTGAACGAGGCCTCGTTTTGAACGTCCGACACCGAGAAGCATTCATGTACGTAGCCTACTGCTACAACGGCTCAACAAGCAAAATGTTGGTGTACAACAAAACGGATGCTGATCCGCATTTTTAAGTAAATGGTATGGATGTTTCTACATACAGAGAAATATACATCAGGGAAATGTTTATACAATCAATACGTATAAAATGATGTTTGATGGCATCAGTACATTTAATTGTATTGTTAATTCATTTATGTTGTCAACACATATTGTGTCATCAGTAGTGTTATGCATTGTACGGATCTTAAGTATGGCCGCTATGACATGGACGTGTGAGAACAAGTCGAGTGACTTAATACTTTGCGTAAGGTATGGAAGCTCCAATATGGTTCGCACTTAGATGTAATACCTTTAATTGCTGAATGTGTACTTTTAGATCTCGCTTTGGTCTTTGGGTTTAAAACGTTTTACAGAATCGTAGCTATGTCATATAACATGGTGGTTAATTGTATAAAATGCAGACGATCATAACTGGTTACTATGATAAAGGTACGTTCTTGTACAGAGCAAACCTGTTCATTCCAACGCCATCTAGACTTTGCTAGGAAGCATTCAGCCACGCTGCAATTACGGAGGGAAGACTATTCGTTCACTTATCCATACTCATTTATACACTTAACTGCAACATGGATTTAACGAAATTGCCCACGCTTCGAAATGGTTGCAAGACGACTCAAACCCAGATTCTATCGATTGATAATCCGATATTATAACAACTCCGCCACTACTCATAGTATTGTTGAATCGAGTCGTAGGGTTTCGATCGAGACACACTCGAGTTACTCAATTTAATGACGTGCCACTTGATTTGGAATTAGCAAGCCATGGCTTGTGATTTGACGTGGACTCTATTCGAGCGTTGACTATGTTGGTATTCCGATAATGTTGTTCGCTGGGCTCAGAACGAAGTGGACAAAAGCATCTAAATGGCCCAAATCTGTCCAGCAATAACTCCACAAGTACGTAAATGTATATGCCTCAAACTACGGTGACTGACTGTTTGTAATGTTGGCAGGACAGCAACAGCCTCCCGAGTTGTACAACTTGTCATGCAGTCAACGTGCTCACAGTGCTGCTACCAACGCTAAACTTGAAAGTGTCTTTACGTATAGCCATGGTGGCGTTATCATTCGACTACACGGAGCCCGCATTGGATATTTGGTATTGTTCGGTATTTCTCATTGGGTATTTCTCAAGTTGAATCATAAATCATCTTAGTATGTTGTCTGATAGTGATCACATATGGAGCAGTGCCTATTGGAAATGACTATGAGAATGATGTGGTGCTATACGATTCTTAATCAATAAAATAACTAATACACTGAGAGTTGCTTGGGACTTGACTTAACTTGTAAGTCTGTGACTTGCCAATAGTTGTAATATTTGGATAATGTAATATTGTACGTTATCTGCTGTTGGCCTCTGAACTTCTTCCCATGTTAACATGGTTCATTTGAAGCTCTTTGCGCGTATATGTTCACGTTTAGAGGTCTAAAGTCCCGTTTACACGAGCGATCAGTTGTCCGATTGTTCTGGCGAAATGTACCGTGTACCACGACAAAGACCAATTGATGTTCTAGACAATGCGTTACGCGACTTTCGACTCGCGCCTATAGTTTTGATGAAATGTTATGCTGAGTGCAACACCTGGCGGTCGCGTCGTTCGCTAATTGTCCACTGCGTCAAATAAGCTGTCGAGCGACAGTCCCTGCTATTGAATGAAATATACGCTCAATCTAGATAAACAAATAAGAGTAAACGTCTGTGAGTTTATAAGAAGCGTTCGAACCAAGTTTAAAAATCGATTATATTGACGCAAGTCACATAATAAAACGGATTTTAACATTTGCCCTATATTCGCGACAAACAGGTGCTGCACTCGTCGGGACCTTTCTTTTGGTCTTGGCGCGAATTGAAGATCGCGCCTACCATTATCTTGTCGGGCGTGGCTCAGTAGGCATACCTCGCATTGTCTAGTACATATAACTTAATTGTGCTTCGTCATTCGAGACGCTGCATGTCGCCCGGTCAATCGGACAATTCATTGCTCATTTGCCGGGCCGTTAGTCGTTCTTTCTCAGAAAACTTTACGATTTTACCTGCTTCCAAGTAGTAACTAATAGCGTATACTACCCAGTACATTTGTCGATGTAAATGGTGTCGATGCACTTTTCAGAAACACCTGTGAGGTAAATACAATTCAACACAAAGAACCACTGCGTGCCCGCAAGATTTAATAGCAGCCGAGTGATTTACAGGTACCGCACTGTTGTTGTAACTTAAACAGACACAATTGTTACTGTTGTTGAAATGTGTAGACGTGTAATTAACATGCCATGATGTCCGGCTGAACTGTCTATACAAGGCAAGTTGCTGTCTTTATTATTGTTCACGTTGCTCCAGGTGCACGGTTGTCAACGACAATGTTCCCGTTCGTGTTGCTGCACACCTGTCAAATATGTACTATCTGTAAAAACCATATGACGATATATTCGAATTATATCTACTAGCAAAAAACGCCCACCTGGTTGGTTTTTATTATCACTTTTAAGTGCGTAGCTCCAAAACATTCCTTTTGTTTCCCTTTAAAGAAAGGGACGATACAGTTGTAATATTTAGCTGAGTTGTCAATATGAGAGGACTGTGACTGGTGTCTTGAATATGATACGTTTGTGTTGTTCCAGACGTTCGTAACTTGAAGAATCAGTTTGCGTTTAACCGTCAGAAACATTTACAGTTGGCAGTAAACGCCCACTGCAACTCAACCAATCATGCGTGGCACAATAAAGACGGGTTCAAGTGACAACTAGTTGCATTCTTATCCCACGCTGACGAACGCGTGATCTGCTTAGGGACTGTTGGAAAATCTGTGTAACGTTGAATGGAATTGTGCTTAATAATGCCTATAATTAAAATATATTTGCAAGGATACTCATTTATCTTTTATAAATAGCCCATATTACAGTTTAATCTTGATCTATTCCATTTTTAGAAATGTTAATAGCACTTGCAGATAAAATATATTCGAGGAAATTATTCCAGACATAATATTACTCTCTGAGTAAGGAATCGCCTACACAACTTCGTGCATTGGTTTTGTTATTTTTCCTCATATGCTACATTTCTAGAAACAGTTTAGCTGTTTTGCGCTGCAATAAATGATAAATATGAATAATAAATATGTTTAGCAAAGGAGGGGAAGCAGGCTTGGATTCGAGCTACGGTCTAATGCACGTTGTGTAGACAATGTCAAAGTTGTCTCTATCGAGAATATGTAGGTGCTCTCTTCACCGCACACAGCACCGTCATAACAATAGGTGCCATGAACTTATTTCTTTACATTACCGTTACGTGTTTCTGGGATATCATACGCACGCACGCACGCACGCACGCACGCACGCACGCACGCACGCACGCACGCACGCACGCACGCACGCACGCACGCACGCACGCACGCACGCACGCACGCACGCACGCACACACACACACACACACACACACACACACACACACACACACACACACACACACACACACACACATTAAATAATACCGATGTTTGCGCCACACCACTGATCACATCAAAGTATTATGAAAGCGCGCCTCTTACAATAACATTAATTTTCCTATCCGAAAGGCACCCGAGGAGGCGAGGGTGGTTGTTTATTCTCTCAATAAATAACTGCCATCATTAGCTAAAATAATTGTGTTCATGTACGTGTTCATGTACGTGTTCATGTACGTGTTAAGACTTTTTCCTCCATACTGCGAAGATTCAGTCAACGAAAAACCGTTTATATTTCTGCAACTGCCAAACAATTGCAAGGTGCGTGATTCTGTAATGGTCCCTTACCCACGGGACGGCTACCGTTGTGACCGATGCTGAGTTATGGCCTCCGTTGATTGGTGAATGATGCACGAACGCAGACATCGGCAGGAGGTAGGCTATAAAGAGTATGCTGCCTCGCGCAGAACGTAGCAGACACTGAAGAGCAGTGCAAGGAACATTGTAGAGTTAACTCTGTTGGGTGAGTAAACATGTTGGTTCTTGTACGATGTGAATCCACTGTGGTACGGACTCACGAATGACTTGTTTATGTATTTCAAATATGAACTCACAATGTATTTGTTTGGCTAATTTTTTTACGAATTGCATTACAAATTAGACAATGTGTCGTAAACTTACATGTTCTTCTGTATCCACATGAATATGCTTCAGCCTTGAGTATAGTTTATCTCTAAACTTGATAGAGCCTCTTTTTGTGTTTGCTAAATTAAATTATTGTAATAAGTACGGATGCATACATAGTCTGCACAAAAGTCTTTGTTGTCATCGTCATAACTATTTAAGTTGATTAACATGCAAACATACGTCTAAGAGGGGTAGCATAACATACAAACATACGTCTAAGAGGAGTAGCATAACATACAAACATACGTCTAAGAGGGGTAGCATAACATGCAAACATACGTCTAAGAGGGGTAGCATAACATACAAACATACGTCTAAGAGGAGTAGCATAACATGCAAACATACGTCTAAGAGGGGTAGCATAACATACAAACATACGTCTAAGAGGAGTAGCATAACATACAAACATACGTCTAAGAGGAGTAGCATAACATGCAAACATACGGTGAATTATATTAAGATTGCTTTCGAGAGAAACCGCCTCCAGATGGCAAAAGGATTAGGAAAGAATTGGCTTTTCGAGAGCTCAATAATTATTGACCAACGTGTAGCCCGCCGTTGTCAGATATCTCTTAATTATGTATTTTATTACTATACATTAGAACATAAGTTTATTTATCCGTATGTACATGTGCTTTTTTTTTTTTACAAAATAACAATAACATAATACTTCAATTGCACTTCAAAATGCTATAAATAGAAAGAGAGTATACAAATAATTTGATTTCTAAAGAAATAAAGCAGGATTTTCTTATCTAATTTTCAAAGTTTCACTCTTTAACAGGTGTATATAAGTTTTTGCATGTGTACAATTATTTATGTTTTTTATTTGATATGTATGGATTTTGGAAACTCCTATTAAGACTAATAGTCGGGCGTGTGTGTGTTTGTGTGCTTGTGTGCGTACGTACGTGCGTGCGTGCGTGCGTGCGTGCGTGCGTGTGTTTGTGTGTGTGGTGTGTGCGGGGTGTGCGGGGTGTGCGGATGTATGGATGTGGGTGTGTGTTAGTAGTGGTTGTGTGGGGATGAGGGTGGGGTGGGTGTGGGTGTGTTTGTGTGTGCGGTGGGTGCTGGGTGTGAGGATGTATGGATGTTGGTGTGTGTTAAGTGTGGTTGTGTGGGGGTGTGGGGTGGGTGTGGGTGTGTTTGTGTGTGTGTGGTGGGTGCGGTGTGTGCGTATGTATGGATGTGAGTGTGTGTTATGTGTGGTTATGTGGGGGTGTGGGGTGGGTGTGGGTGTGTTTGTGTGTGTGGTGGGTGCGGGATGTGCGTATGTATGGATGTGGGTGTGTGTTAAGTGTGAGTGTGTGGGGTGGGTGTCGGTGTGTTTGTGTGTGTGGTGGGTGCGGGGTTTGCGTATGTATGGATGTGGGTGTGTGTTAAGTGTGGGTGTGTGGGGTGGGTGTGGGTGTGTTTGTGTGTGTGGTGGGTGCGGGGTATGCGGATGTATGGATGTGGGTGTGTGTTAGGTGTGGTTATGTGGGGGTGTGGGGTGGATGTGGATGTGTTTGTGTGTCTATGAAAATGGTTAATAAATACATGTAAATAACTCATAATAGTACCTTCGTATGGCGTTCTTTTTTCCAGAATTCAGCAATGGAGTCACTATTCAAACTTCTGAGTTTGCTGTTCATTATTTCGGTGAGTAAAACAATGTAGAAACAATCGATCGTAGTCAGTGTTTTATTTAGGGAAGCAAATTGCGGTTTCGTCAATAGCTATTATAAACCTAACGTAGTGGCTATTTTGATATAAGAATAACGTACGTTAAGATATCTGGTGTTTGATATGTTTAATTGGAAAATATTTATAAATTCACTTAATCATAGTGTATGTGAGTCCAACTGTTTCGTATGAGTTAATTTAAATATGTGTTTTTTATTTTAGGAAATACAGTTGGCTGAAGGTAAGCATTGACTTGAGTCGGCGACGATAGCAACATTAAAAAACGCCTGCGAATGGAAATCACATCACCAAGTCCTAAAAATTGTATATAGGTTATACGCCGTAAAGGAACGGCAATAATACGTTTCTTTTTAACGTTTTACAGTATTTTACGTTCATTTTTTTTTCGAGCAAAATCGTGTTGATGCAAGACAAATAATCTTGGCGAATGTTATGCCGGATAACAAATATTGCCTGCCCTCCTACAAATCTCTGTATCTATCTATCTATCTATCTATCTATTTCTCTCTGTCTGTCTGTCTGTCTCTCTCTCTCTCTCTCTTTCTCTCTCTCTCTTCTCTCTCTCTCTCTCTGTCTCTCTCTCTGTCTCTCTCTCTCTCTTTCTCTCTCTTTCTTTCTCTCTCTCTCTCTCTCTCTCTGTCTCTCTGTCTCTCTGTCTCTCTCTATTTTTTTCTCTCTTTCTCTTTGTCTCATTCTCTCTCTTTCTCTCTCTCTCTCTCTTTGTCTCTCTCTCTCTCTCTCTCTTTTCTCTCTCTCTCTCTCTTTCTCTCTCTCTCTCTCTCTCTTTCATTCTCTCTTTCTCTCTCTCTCTCTCGCTCTTTTTCTCTCTCTTTCTCTTTCTCTTTCTCTCTCTCTCTCTCTCTATCTCTCTCTCTCTCTCTCTCTCTCTCTCTCTCTCTCTCTCTCTCTCGATTCCTTGTCCAAACGAACCATTTGCTTACTATTTTAAACACTCCTTTCATATCATATCACATTATTCAATTGTCGTGTTCATTGTTGTTGTCATAGTTGTCGCCGTCTTCATCTCTACTTCTGCCACCATTGTAACTTTGCTGACGTTGCAAATTATCACTTGTTCGTTACCACCAATCTAGGCGCATGCACGTTTCCTGCGAACT
>OY759265.1:16369895-16462395 GCA_963662155.1 Lamellibrachia columna
GTGTGTGTTGCAGGCGTAGACGACCATGACCGTCCATTTTCCACAAGCACAGATGTATCTTAACAGTTCCTTTGTGCTCTTTCCTAGCCAGGCTGCTAACGTAAATCACGGATTTTAATTCTTTGTCGACCTCTGCATTTTTCCCCTCAATATTTATTTCCCTTTGTCACCATATGTTCTCATTTTCTCTTTCCCTTCACTTGACCTAGACATTATCCTTTACTGATTTTGATATTCTTCCTTTTACCGTTAGCTTTTCTCAGAATGTTTCATTACTTTTCTTTTTATGTCCACGATAATCTACGCATTCGTCTCAAAAACTATACTTCTATGTTCTTTTCTAATTGTTTAGTCATCGACCATGATTCACATCGTCTCAAAAACCATACTTATGTTGCTTCTATTCTGATTGTTTAGTTATCGATCGAGATTCACTTCCTTATCGGTGTACGTTCTCTACATAGCTTTACAAAAATGTTTCTTACTTCAAGTGATATAGCTTTGGTTGGCTAAATTGGTTATCCGCATTCTTGAAAGCTGTTGCATCGGCCACCCGCAGCTATTAATGACCCAAGATAATTCAACTTACGAACAGTTTTAAGAACAGTCCAGTTTACTACGATGTCGTATGTTGCTGTAATTTTTTTCTTTGAGATGACCATATTTTCCGTTTTCTTTCTACAACGAGACATACCATTTTTTCCCTTTCCTTGATTACTGTTTCTAGCATCCCTTGTAGATATATTTCATTTTCTGCGATCACATATGAGGTACAATATGTACAGTATGTAAAATTTTAATATATATGTTGCCGTTCTTAAAACTGTACATGTAAAGTGAAGCTCCTTTTATATAATTTACATAATAACATTACCAGACTTAACATTTGCAAACTTACATTAATCTTCAAACGAACAAACCCGGAAAACATGTAACGACATTGTTTACATAATGGGGTAAAACAAATTGTCCTCGTTTTCAGCGTTACAATATTGACGGAGGGTCAATAATGCTATCGCTGTCAGTCGAAGATCCTACAAAGGTCAAGTGTCCACGCGGCAATAGCTACACCAGCGCCGATGACAACAATGTCGCCTTCGTGCTCAGCAGTGAGAAGTGTTTTATTCAATCTCGCCATAAAGAAATCATCGTTTTTGCGGTATTCTTTTGTCATGTATGTGTGTGTATGCGCGCGCGCGCGTGCGTGCGTGCGTGCGTGCGTGTGTGTGTGTGTGTGTGTGTGAGTGCCTGTGTCTACGAATAACACCCAGAAATACCACATTATATTATTTTGTTAAAACCTACGATATTGTACAAAACATGTTCTATATGTTTTGTTTTGCAGTCCCCAACCTCTGCTCTCCAAATCCATGTATGAACGGTGGAACGTGTACAGATGGTGTAGACTCGTACACTTGTGAGTGTGGTTCTGGTTACACAGGCGTCGACTGCGAAGCGGCGAGTAAGTATTCTAAATTATTATAAATTTGCCATCGTTTTAATAAATAAAATTTGAATTAGTAATAACAATAAATCAATATGATCGTACATATGGAAACAGTGTATTACGGTGTTTTTAACATGAGTGTTGAATGAGTGTGTGTGTTTGTGGGTGTGCACTTAGCCGTGTGTGCACTTTCATGTGTGTGCGTGTGTATTTTAATAAAACATGGAAAAAATCATTGTTGTGAAGCAGTGGAAAATATAATTTGACTTATACAATAATTAAGTTCAGTGGAAGAATCTACATCAGGTCGAACGTACCCTACGCTGTTTTACAAAGTGTGTCCTATATATTTTAGTTGGTTTTGGTTTGTTTGTATACCCCAATTACTGCTCTCCCAATCCACGTGTTAACGAGTAAATACTCTGAAGTAATAATAATAAATAAATATGTTCGTATAAATGTAAACATTATATATTATTATGTACTGAACATGAAGTGAAGTAGAAAAATCACTATGATGTTCCAAGTACCCTACGTTATTTTACAAACTTTGTCTTATACGTTTTGTTTTGTATTGTAGTCCCCAATTACTGCTCTCCCAACCCATGTATGAACGGTGGAACGTGTACAGGTGGTTTAGATTCGTACATCTGTGGATGTGACTCTGGTTACACTGGCGTCGACTGCGAGACGGCGAGTAAGTAAAATTGTTATCAGTTCGCCATTGTTTTAATAAAAAAAATTAGAAATAACAATAAATCAAAACGATCGTATATTATATTATATTATATATATATATATATATACATATATATATATATATATATATATATATATATATATATATATATATATATATATATATATATATATATATATATATATATAATACATATATATATATATATATATATATATATATATCATTCAACATTCATGTTAAAAACATAGTAATATACTATATATATACATATATATATATATATATATATATATATATATATATATATATATATATATATATATATATATATATATATATATATATATATATATATATATATATATATATATATATATATATCATTCAACACTCATGTTAAAAACATAGTAATATACTATATATATACATATATATATATATATATATATATATATATATATATATATATATATATATATAGTATATTACTATGTTTTTAACATGAGTGTTGGATGAGTGTGTGATTGGGTGTGCACTTACCCGTGTGCGTACGTGCGTGTGTACTAGAATAAAATCTGGAAATATTGTATTAGTTTATTTGAAAATCATTGTTTTGAAGCAGTGGAAAATATAGTTCGTGTGCCTAAGCAGTTCCATTACCCATGGTTGAAAATGGGCAGTTCGTCCAATTTATTTTGGAGTTTGAATTTCAACGTAATTGCCACTGTGCACACCACATTAAATGCTAGATGCCTGTAGCATAGGGTGCACAATCAGAATACTGGTACATGTTAGCAATACAAGTGTGACCAAAAACCGTTGTTGCTGTTATATAATGTTCCAGCATAACAATTTACAAGGGAAAACGATATTTAATGAAGACTGCACAAGCACAGTACCAGCTAGACTATTTAAAAAATCACTACACACAAAAGCGGGTTTAAGTAATCCCCAGGCCCTATTTGCATGCCGATTGGGACCCCCCTCCCGCTAAAGGGCTGTACGCCTATTGGCCAAAGTCAGAGCAAAAGGAGAATCAATAATGGCAATTATCTATACCGAATATCGTAGTGGTCTATGTTAAGATTCACATGGAATGATGGGCGCAGCCTAATTAAAACACCCAATTGGGGTTCAACTACAAAGTAATCCATGTATTCTGAGCTGGCTGGCACAGTAGGTCGGGCCGGGCCCGACTACAACCAGCCCTCTGCCAACAGAGGGATAAGTCGCCTCACGACCCCCCCCCCCTCGCCAAAAGAAGGTGAGTTGCCTTGCTACCTTTCGTACGCCGACAGAGGGATAAGTCGCCTCACGACCATCCCTCTATGAACGGTTTTAGTCGGCCTATTATGCTGTGCCGCATTTCAAGTTGCTGCCTCAGAGCGAGCGAAGAATGCCAAGACAAGTTGCGATCGTCACCGACACGTTGTCGCACTCGTCAATACCGGATCACGGTATCACTGCTGCGTCATGTTCATTACTGGCAAGTCAAGTTGTTGCAATCATCACTGCACGTCCCATGGTTGTGTTCATCACTGCACGTCCCATGGTTGTGTTCATAACTGCACGTCCCGTGGTTGTGTTCATCACTGCACGTCCCGTGGTTGTGCTCATCACTGCACGTCCCGTGGTTGTGTTCATCACTGCACGTCCCGTGGTTGTGTTCATCATTGCACGTCATTGCACGTCCCGTGGTTGTGTTCATCACTGCACGTCCCGTTGTTGTATTCATCACTACACATCCCGTAGTTGTGTTCATCACTGCACGTTCCGTAGTTGTGTTCATCACTGCACATCCTGTGGTTGTGTTCATCACTGCACATCCCGTAGTTGTGTTCATCACTGCACGTTCCGTAGTTGTGTTCACCATTGCACGTCCCGTGGTTGTGTTCATCACTGCACATCCCATGGTTGTGTTCATCACTGCACATCCCATGGTTGTGTTCATAACTGCACGTCCCGTGGTTGTGTTCATCACTGCACGTCCCGTGGTTGTGCTCATCACTGCACGTCCCGTTGTTGTGTTCATCACTGCACGTCCCGTGGTTGTGCTCATCACTGCACGTCCCGTGGTTGTGTTCATCATTGCACGTCATTGCACGTCCCGTGGTTGTGTTCATCACTGCACGTTCCGTAGTTGTGTTCATCATTGCACGTCCCATGGTTGTGTTCATCACTGCACGTCCCGTTGTTGTGTTCACCACTGCACGTCCCGTAGTTGTGTTCATCACTGCACGTCACGCAGTTGTGCTCATCATTGCACGTCCCGTAGTTGTTGTTCCCCGTCACGTTGCGATCACCACATTGTTGCGGTCGTCCCGTTCTGGCCCTTTGTTGGAGTGATCATCACTGCAGGCGTCAGGGGCTGACATACGCTTTGTATGGTGGTCGATATGAAACAGAAGCAGTCTGGTCCAGTATCTGTGTGTGACCGGGTGTAGTCGGTGGCTTTATGTGAATATTTTGGTAGAGATTGATTCCACTCGGATATATTTCTGGTAGGAGTCAGAACGACAGCGTCACATGGTTTTAAGCCTAACGGCGAGTAGACCATGTTTGGGAAGGGATCTGAAGAGAAAGGGCCTGCAATCCTGTGTTTCGCATTTGCTTTGCTCATCTTCCGTTGCACTGTTCCTTGGTTATCCATGACTGACTTGTGATTTTCAATGTGATGCTTAGATGGATCTGATGTAATCGTGGAAGGGATCCGAAAACCTTTAGTGAAACCTGTAACCAACGTTTTAGTTATATTTGTGTCGTATCCTTGCAACATAAATTGTAAGACATTAGGTTTTACTTTTATTGATATCACGCTGCCGCTCCTTGTAAATCTACCTTGAATCAATAGAGCATTGCTTTTTGCAGAAGGGACATCTATGTATGTATCTGCAATCTGATCTTTGACATTTTCCCTTGTTAAAGACAAAAGAGAAACGGGAAGGGCGTCGTCGGGTGTTTCCGGAAGCATATTCACGAGACAGATGTTTTGCTTTAACGCTGGAGTAGAGGGGTAGTTGATGAGATTCCAAGGGGTATCCGTCCTCTCCCTCCTCACACGGAAATGGTAATCACATTCCAACCACAACCAGTGCCCCTTCTGGGCGTGCATGGTCAGGATGTAAGTCATCAACTGGCTGCCCTCCTCGGGATACCTATCGGCCCTGATGACTACATAAGTCATAAAGAGGTGCAGCCATTCACCAATTTCGTCGACAGTTTTCTGTTCAAGGTGGGAGCGGCCAGATAATCCTGGGGTCAATATCATAATATGTGCGCAGAATGCGCAGAGGAAGTACTCGTTGCTATATATACGCTGTCTGAGTTTGTCTGTTACTTCGTCGCCTAACTGAGCCTAACCCATGTGACGAGCGGTTATTACCTGATGTTGATGTCGCTCCGTGCCGCTTCGCCTTCCCGTGGGTTCGCATCTCCTCGGCCGGAGAGTCGATGTCCGTGCACTCGGAGTCAGATGAGTTGACCACTCGGTCGAGCGATGGCGACCTGCGTTCTCTCGTTTCGCTATCAATGACGAGTCACATGCTGGGCTGGTCGATCTCCTGTTCGTCTGGCTTTGAAGATGGGCCAGCTGTGGTAGGAGCTGACTGCTCACTGCGCAAGGCTTCGAATTTCTCAACGATCTTCGCCAACACGGTGGCCAGGAGAACCTCCATATTGGGTGCGTCAGGGGTACGGGCCGCCGGCGCTTGTTCATCAGGCGTACCGCCCGGAGTGCTCTTATCAGGCTTCTTGGCCCGCCCCTGCGCCAGCGATTGTTTCGACATGATCTGGAACCCAGCATCATTAACCCACTACCACTAGCAGTAGACTGCCCATATGGCGCAGTAGTTGGGCATGAAATAACGGCATTGCCTGATGCATAATAGCAAATCCAGGTCTTGTTCACAGATAGTAGGAACAAAGCACTATGTTACTGCAGTATATTGGTCAAAAGAATTGCTTGCCTGTAATGTTTGACACGTGTGGCCAACGAATTGATAATAATTTTTGTAATGCCAAGAATGTTCCAAATTATATAGATTCATATTGCCAATATGATTTTTTTTACAAAATGTTTCTATTTTTATAAATTGCAAATACAACCGCATATATATATATATATATATATATATATATATATATATATATATATATATATATATATATATATATCAACTGCTTCACCCAAGGAATATTTTGGCTGACAGTGTATCGTGGGGAGCGGTGGTCTAATGGTTAGAGCACCCGCCTGTCGATCGAGAGGACGGTGGTTCGATTCCACCTCCGCCGTTTCGAAGCTTGGGAAATTTCGTTCACCCCACTTTGCCCGTGTCTTTCGGAAGAGACACTAAAAGCCGTTGGTCCAAACTCCTGCGTTAGCTCAAGATTGGGCTGTTTGGAGTATAACTACTTGAGACTTGAGACTTGAGACCGTATTGTAAAACCTCATCAGGCCTCCTCACTATATAGCATTGTAAATACAAAAATAACTAAAGTATAAATCATAAAATCACATGCACCAGCCTAATCCATGAACAAATTTGTGCTGACACCTACATCAATTATGCAGTAAGTTAGCTCAAGCCAAGTTGATGAGTAACTTGCAGTGTTTTTGGCCTGGCTTGTACAACTAGTTCTACTTTGACCCTGGCCTCATTAAGGGTTATCAGGCATGGCTCGTTTTCACGCTAATTAGCTGCCGATGTAGCCGCGCAAACAAAGGACAAATCAAAGAGGCCGACCTACTTGCCTGGCTAAATATGGGGGCGCCGCCATTATTATAAAGAAAATATTTTTAATTGATTGGGACGAGCTTACTGCAAAGGAAACGTTAATTAACGCTACTTTAAAACCGCAACAATGGCTCTACGCAAGGAATAGTAATACCGTTTTAGGCCAGCATCGCTGAGGTGTACCCCATCCAGCAGTAATGACGGTAGCTTGGTCGTGATTCGCTGATGCTTGACCACAGCGATGTTATTTTCGGTAGTGCACAAATGTGTTAGGGAGACATTAAACAGCTCAGCTTTTGCTAAGAATTCTAGCGTCTTAGCCCGAAAACACCCGGGTCCCCTAGGAATCACTGGACAAAACAATACTGTGTTTACCCCCTAATCATGAACAGATCAAACAGGTGCCGAGCCAGCTTTGCGACGTCGGCCATTGTCGAATTTAGGTCATTCGTGCCTATTTCGAGGATCAACAAACACGGACGTAGGCAAAGTCAATCGTCAATACAAAGACCCAAAGGCAGCATCACGTGCACAGTATCGCAGCTATTTATGACATATTTTCTATGTGACCGATAAATGCATTCATAAATCATTATTTGGAGCACATTTCTTCTGTTTCTTGACGCTCAATTGTCGGTTGTATGTCACGGAATACATATATGAAACGGTTAGTGCGTATCGGTTTTAAAACTTAAGTTATTAGTTCCGTAGCCATTTGGCTACGGAAAGCCCACATTCGTGCTTACGTTTACCACAGCCGGGACTTTCGCCCACATCTCAAAAGCGGGGCGGACGATTCTGCTAGTTTGTCGAACAAGCAATAACGCCAAGTTTCGGTATGGTCGCGCCACCCTTACACGAGAAATAGCACTTCGTGCGTTCTGCATTGAACTCAAAGTTCTGTCTGTTGGTTTTTGCCATGAAACTATGCAAACGGCTCATATAGATATCACCGGCTATTAGCACATTCCGCGCCATACTCACAGGCGTCGACTGAGTTTCACCGCTGGCTCAGCAGTCTTCTCAGTAGATATCGAATATGAAACAATTAAACATTCTCACAGAACCAAATAAAAATTTATACTCAAATCAAAGTAAAAAAAACGGTGTTGCTAGTTTCGCACAGTGCAGAAAAGTAATTTGCAAACTTGCGCCTCTGCTATCTTCCCGAAAATGTTCTCAGCAGACACCGCTAACCAATGAGATGCTTTGAACGCCTCCCAGGCAGCCTAATTAAGCGCTATGCCAATTTCCAGGCAAAGAGGTGTGACAGGTGTTATTAAACAGCCACTTAGTTATCCGATAGGAGCTTTCTTCATCTGCACACAAAAGTACCAAAAATGTAAAAAAAAATGTATTTTGAATTATCAAATTAATAAACCCAGTAAAAGAATCTACGTCACGTTGTAATTATCCCACGTTATTGTACAAACTGCGAACTATATGTTTTATTTTGTTTTGGTTTGTTTTGTAGTCCCCAATTACTGCTCTCCCAATCCATGTATGAACGGTGGAACGTGTACAGATGGTGTAGATTCGTACATCTGTGAATGCGACTCTGGTTACACTGGCGTTGATTGCGAAACGACGAGTAAGTATTTTAAAGAAATAATAATAAATAAACATGTACGTATATATGAAAATAGCATATTACTATCTACTGAACATGAGTGTTCAATGCATGTTTATAGGTGTGTGTTTGTACGTCATTTTGCAAACTGTGTCCTATATGTTTGGTTTTTTGTTGTAGTCCCCAACTTCTGCTCTCCTAATCCATGTATGAACGGTGGAACGTGTACAGATGGTGTAGACTCGTACATCTGTGAGTGTGACTCTGGTTTCACAGGCGTCGACTGCGAGACCACAAGTAAGTATTCTAAATTATTATCAATTCGCCATCGTTTCAATAAAGATTTTTGAATTAGAAATAACGATAAATCAATATGTTCATACATATATAAACAGTATATTACAACATTTTGAACATGAGTGTTGAATAAATGTACGTCTGAGTGTCTTTGGCTTGCCCTTGTACGTACGTGTGTACTTGAATAAAACCCAGAAATATTGCACAAATTTATATGAAAAACATTGATTTGGAACAATGGAAAATATAATTTCACTTATAAAATCGTTAAATGAAGTAGAATAGTCTGAACCAAGTTGAAAGTAATTTACTTTATTTTACAAACTGTGTCCTATGTATTTTATTTTGCTTTGTAGTCCCCAATTACTGCTCTCCCAATCCATGTATGAACGGTGGAACGTGTACAGATGGTGTAGATTCGTACATCTGTGAATGTGACTCTGGTTACACTGGCGTTGATTGCGAGACGACGAGTAAGTATTTTAAAGTAATAATAATAATATATAATTATGTTCATATATGAAAAGAGCATATTACAATCTAATGAACATCAGTGTTCAATACATGTTTGTGAGTGTTTTTTTTCTATGTTCGTGTTCGCGTGCGTGTTCGTGTGCATGTGTGTGGGGCCAACAATGAATACAACCCAGAAAAACAAACAATATTTAATTTGATAAAACTTTGTTTTATAGCAGAGGAAAATGTATTTTTCTTGATAAAATAATTAAGTGAAATAGAAGAATTTGCATGGGGTTGCAAGTGCCCAGCGTCATTTTGCAAACTGTGTCCTATATGTTTGGTTTTTTGTTGTAGTCCCCAACTTCTGCTCTCCCAATCCATGTATGAACGGTGGAACGTGTACAGATGGTGTAGACTTGTACATCTGTGAGTGTGACTCTGGTTTCACAGGCGTCGACTGCGAGACCACAAGTAAGTATTCTAAATTATTATCAATTCGCCATCGTTTCAATAAAGATTTTTGAATTAGAAATAACGATAAATCAATATGTTCATACATATATAAACAGTATATTACAACATTTTGAACATGAGTGTTGAATAAATGTACGTCTGAGTGTCTTTGGCTTGCCCTTGTGCGTACGTGTGTACTTGAATAAAACCCAGAAATATTGCACAAATTTATATGAAAAACATTGATTTGGAACAATGGAAAATATAATTTCACTTATAAAATCGTTAAATGAAGTAGAATAGTCTGCACCAAGTTGAAAGTAATTTACTTTATTTTACAAACTTTGTCCTATGTATTTTATTTTGCTTTGTAGTCCCCAATTACTGCTCTCCCAATCCATGTATGAACGGTGGAACGTGTACAGATGGTGTAGATTCGTACATCTGTGAATGTGACTCTGGTTACACTGGCGTCGATTGCGAGACGACGAGTAAGTATTTTAAAGTAATAATAATAATATATAATTATGTTCATATATGAAAAGAGCATATTACAATCTAATGAACATCAGTGTTCAATACATGTTTGTGAGTGTTTTTTTTCTATGTTCGTGTTCGCGTGCGTGTTCGTGTGCATGTGTGTGGGGCCAACAATGAATACAACCCAGAAAAACAAACAATATTTAATTTGATAAAACTTTGTTTTATAGCAGAGGAAAATATATTTTTCTTGATAAAATAATTAAGTGAAGTAGAAGAATTTGCATGGGGTTGCAAGTGCCCAGCGTCATTTTGCAAACTGTGTCCTATATGTTTGGTTTTTTGTTGTAGTCCCCAACTTCTGCTCTCCCAATCCATGTATGAACGGTGGAACGTGTACAGATGGTGTAGACTCGTACATCTGTGAGTGTGACTCTGGTTTCACAGGCGTCGACTGCGAGACCACAAGTAAGTATTCTAAATTATTATCAATTCGCCATCGTTTCAATAAAGATTTTTGAATTAGAAATAACGATAAATCAATATGTTCATACATATATAAACAGTATATTACAACATTTTGAACATGAGTGTTGAATAAATGTACGTCTGAGTGTCTTTGGCTTGCCCTTGTGCGTACGTGTGTACTTCAATAAAACCCAGAAATATTGCACAAATTTATATGAAAAACATTGATTTGGAACAATGGAAAATATAATTTCACTTATAAAATCGTTAAATGAAGTAGAATAGTCTGCACCAAGTTGAAAGTAATTTACTTTATTTTACAAACTGTGTCCTGTGTATTTTATTTTGCTTTGTAGTCCCCAATTACTGCTCTCCCAATCCATGTATGAACGGTGGAACATGTACAGATGGTGTAGATTCGTACATCTGTGAATGTGACTCTGGTTACACTGGCGTTGATTGCGAGACGACGAGTAAGTATTTTAAAGTAATAATAATAATATATAATTATGTTCATATATGAAAAGAGCATATTACAATCTAATGAACATCAGTGTTCAATACATGTTTGTGAGTGTTTTTTTTCTATGTTCGTGTTCGCGTGCGTGTTCGTGTGCATGTGTGTGGGGCCGACACTGAATACAACCCAGAAAAACAAACATTATTTAATTTGATAAAACTTTGTTTTATAGCAGAGGAAAATATATTTTTCTTCATAAAATAATTAAGTGAAGTTGAAGAATTTGCATGGGGTTGCAAGTGGCCAGCGTCATTTTGCAAACTGTGTCCTATATGTTTGGTTTTTTGTTGTAGTCCCCAACTTCTGCTCTCCCAATCCATGTATGAACGGTGGAACGTGTACAGATGGTGTAGACTCGTACATCTGTGAGTGTGACTCTGGTTTCACAGGCGTCGACTGCGAGACCACAAGTAAGTATTCTAAATTATTAACAATTCGCCATCGTTTCAATAAAAAATTTTGAATTAGAAATAACGATAAATCAATATGTTCATACATATATAAACAGTATATTACAACATTTTGAACATGAGTGTTGAATAAATGTACGTCTGAGTGTCTTTGGCTTGCCCTTGTGCGTACGTGTGTACTTCAATAAAACCCAGAAATATTGCACAAATTTATATGAAAAACATTGATTTGGAACAATGGAAAATATAATTTCACTTATAAAATCGTTAAATGAAGTAGAATAGTCTGCACCAAGTTGAAAGTAATTTACTTTATTTTACAAACTGTGTCCTGTGTATTTTATTTTGCTTTGTAGTCCCCAATTACTGCTCTCCCAATCCATGTATGAACGGTGGAACATGTACAGATGGTGTAGATTCGTACATCTGTGAATGTGACTCTGGTTACACTGGCGTTGATTGCGAGACGACGAGTAAGTATTTTAAAGTAATAATAATAATATATAATTATGTTCATATATGAAAAGAGCATATTACAATCTAATGAACATCAGTGTTAAATACATGTTTGTGAGTGTTTTTTTTTTCTATGTTCGTGTTCGCGTGCGTGTTCGTGTGCATGTGTGTGGGGCCGACACTGAATACAACCCACAAAAACAAACAATATTTTATTTGTTTAATTTTGTTTTATAGCAGAGGAAAATATATTTTTCTTGATAAAATAATTAAGTGAAGTAGAAGAATTTGCATGGGGTTGCAAGTGCCCAGCGTCATTTTGCAAACTGTGTCCTATATGTTTGGTTTTTTGTTGTAGTCCCCAACTTCTGCTCTCCCAATCCATGTATGAACGGTGGAACGTGTACAGATGGTGTAGACTCGTACATCTGTGAGTGTGACTCTAGTTTCACAGGCGTCGACTGCGAGACCACAAGTAAGTATTCTAAATTATTATCAATTCGCCATCGTTTCAATTAAGATTTTTGAATTAGAAATAACGATAAATCAATATGTTCATACATATATAAACAGTATATTACAACATTTTGAACATGAGTGTTGAATAAATGTACGTCTGAGTGTCTTTGGCTTGCCCTTGTGCGTACGTGTGTACTTGAATAAAACCCAGAAATATTGCACAAATTTATATGAAAAACATTGATTTCGAACAATGGAAAATATAATTTCACTTATAAAATCGTAAAATGAAGTAGAATAGTCTGCACCAAGTTGAAAGTAATTTACTTTATTTTACAAACTGTGTCCTATGTATTTTATTTTGCTTTGTAGTCCCCAATTACTGCTCTCCCAATCCATGTATGAACGGTGGAACATGTACAGATGGTGTAGATTCGTACATCTGTGAATGTGACTCTGGTTACACTGGCGTTGATTGCGAGACGACGAGTAAGTATTTTAAAGTAATAATAATAATATATAATTATGTTCATATATGAAAAGAGCATATTACAATCTAATGAACATCAGTGTTCAATACATGTTTGTGAGTGTTTTTTTTTCTATGTTCGTGTTCGCGTGCGTGTTCGTGTGCATGTGTGTGGGGCCGACACTGAATACAACCCACAAAAACAAACATTATTTAATTTGATAAAACTTTGTTTTATAACAGAGGAAAATATATTTTTCTTGATAAAATAATTAAGTGAAGTAGAAGAATTTGCATGGGGATGCAAGTGCCCAGCGTCATTTTGCAAACTGTGTCCTATATGTTTGGTTTTTTGTTGTAGTCCCCAACTTCTGCTCTCCCAATCCATGTATGAACGGAGGAACGTGTACAGATGGTGTAGACTCGTACATCTGTGAGTGTGACTCTGGTTTCACAGGCGTCGACTGCGAGACCACAAGTAAGTATTCTAAATTATTATCAATTCGCCATCGTTTCAATAAAGATTTTTGAATTAGAAATAACGATAAATCAATATGTTCATACATATATAAACAGTATATTACAACATTTTGAACATGAGTGTTGAATAAATGTACGTCTGAGTGTCTTTGGCTTGCCCTTGTGCGTACGTGTGTACTTGAATAAAACCCAGAAATATTGCACAAATTTATATGAAAAACATTGATTTGGAACAATTGAAAATATAATTTCACTTATAAAATCGTTAAATAAAGTAGAATAGTCTGCACCAAGTTGAAAGTAATTTACTATATTTTACAAACTGTGTCCTATGTATTTTATTTTGCTTTGTAGTCCCCAATTACTGCTCTCCCAATCCATGTATGAACGGTGGAACATGTACAGATGGTGTAGATTCGTACATCTGTGAATGTGACTCTGGTTACACTGGCGTTGATTGCGAGACGACGAGTAAGTATTTTAAAGTAATAATAATAATATATAATTATGTTCATATATAAAAAGAGCATATTACAATCTAATGAACATCAGTGTTCAATACATGTTTGTGAGTGTTTTTTTTCTATGTTCGTGTTCGCGTGCGTGTTCGTGTGCATGTGTGTGGGGCCGACACTGAATACAACCCAGAAAAACAAACATTATTTAATTTGATAAAACTTTGTTTTATAGCAGAGGAAAATATATTTTTCTTGATAAAATAATTAAGTGAAGTAGAAGAATTTGCATGGGGTTGCAAGTGCCCAGCGTCATTTTGCAAACTGTGTCCTATATGTTTGGTTTTTTGTTGTAGTCCCCAACTTCTGCTCTCCCAATCCATGTATGAACGGTGGAACGTGTACAGATGGTGTAGACTCGTACTTCTGTGAGTGTGACTCTGGTTTCACAGGCGTCGACTGCGAGACCACAAGTAAGTATTCTAAATTATTATCAATTCGCCATCGTTTCAATAAAGATTTTTGAATTAGAAATAACGATAAATCAATATGTTCATACATATATAAACAGTATATTACAACATTTTGAACATGAGTGTTGAATAAATGTACGTCTGAGTGTCTTTGGCTTGCCCTTGTGCGTACGTGTGTACTTCAATAAAACCCAGAAATATTGCACAAATTTATATGAAAAACATTGATTTGGAACAATGGAAAATATAATTTCACTTATAAAATCGTTAAATGAAGTAGAATAGTCTGCACCAAGTTGAAAGTAATTTACTTTATTTTACAAACTGTGTCCTGTGTATTTTATTTTGCTTTGTAGTCCCCAATTACTGCTCTCCCAATCCATGTATGAACGGTGGAACATGTACAGATGGTGTAGATTCGTACATCTGTGAATGTGACTCTGGTTACACTGGCGTTGATTGCGAGACGACGAGTAAGTATTTTAAAGTAATAATAATAATATATAATTATGTTCATATATGAAAAGAGCATATTACAATCTAATGAACATCAGTGTTCAATACATGTTTGTGAGTGTTTTTTTTCTATGTTCGTGTTCGCGTGCGTGTTCGTGTGCATGTGTGTGGGGCCGACACTGAATACAACCCAGAAAAACAAACATTATTTAATTTGATAAAACTTTGTTTTATAGCAGAGGAAAATATATTTTTCTTCATAAAATAATTAAGTGAAGTTGAAGAATTTGCATGGGGTTGCAAGTGGCCAGCGTCATTTTGCAAACTGTGTCCTATATGTTTGGTTTTTTGTTGTAGTCCCCAACTTCTGCTCTCCCAATCCATGTATGAACGGTGGAACGTGTACAGATGGTGTAGACTCGTACATCTGTGAGTGTGACTCTGGTTTCACAGGCGTCGACTGCGAGACCACAAGTAAGTATTCTAAATTATTAACAATTCGCCATCGTTTCAATAAAAAATTTTGAATTAGAAATAACGATAAATCAATATGTTCATACATATATAAACAGTATATTACAACATTTTGAACATGAGTGTTGAATAAATGTACGTCTGAGTGTCTTTGGCTTGCCCTTGTGCGTACGTGTGTACTTCAATAAAACCCAGAAATATTGCACAAATTTATATGAAAAACATTGATTTGGAACAATGGAAAATATAATTTCACTTATAAAATCGTTAAATGAAGTAGAATAGTCTGCACCAAGTTGAAAGTAATTTACTTTATTTTACAAACTGTGTCCTGTGTATTTTATTTTGCTTTGTAGTCCCCAATTACTGCTCTCCCAATCCATGTATGAACGGTGGAACATGTACAGATGGTGTAGATTCGTACATCTGTGAATGTGACTCTGGTTACACTGGCGTTGATTGCGAGACGACGAGTAAGTATTTTAAAGTAATAATAATAATATATAATTATGTTCATATATGAAAAGAGCATATTACAATCTAATGAACATCAGTGTTAAATACATGTTTGTGAGTGTTTTTTTTTTCTATGTTCGTGTTCGCGTGCGTGTTCGTGTGCATGTGTGTGGGGCCGACACTGAATACAACCCACAAAAACAAACAATATTTTATTTGTTTAATTTTGTTTTATAGCAGAGGAAAATATATTTTTCTTGATAAAATAATTAAGTGAAGTAGAAGAATTTGCATGGGGTTGCAAGTGCCCAGCGTCATTTTGCAAACTGTGTCCTATATGTTTGGTTTTTTGTTGTAGTCCCCAACTTCTGCTCTCCCAATCCATGTATGAACGGTGGAACGTGTACAGATGGTGTAGACTCGTACATCTGTGAGTGTGACTCTAGTTTCACAGGCGTCGACTGCGAGACCACAAGTAAGTATTCTAAATTATTATCAATTCGCCATCGTTTCAATTAAGATTTTTGAATTAGAAATAACGATAAATCAATATGTTCATACATATATAAACAGTATATTACAACATTTTGAACATGAGTGTTGAATAAATGTACGTCTGAGTGTCTTTGGCTTGCCCTTGTGCGTACGTGTGTACTTGAATAAAACCCAGAAATATTGCACAAATTTATATGAAAAACATTGATTTCGAACAATGGAAAATATAATTTCACTTATAAAATCGTAAAATGAAGTAGAATAGTCTGCACCAAGTTGAAAGTAATTTACTTTATTTTACAAACTGTGTCCTATGTATTTTATTTTGCTTTGTAGTCCCCAATTACTGCTCTCCCAATCCATGTATGAACGGTGGAACATGTACAGATGGTGTAGATTCGTACATCTGTGAATGTGACTCTGGTTACACTGGCGTTGATTGCGAGACGACGAGTAAGTATTTTAAAGTAATAATAATAATATATAATTATGTTCATATATGAAAAGAGCATATTACAATCTAATGAACATCAGTGTTCAATACATGTTTGTGAGTGTTTTTTTTTCTATGTTCGTGTTCGCGTGCGTGTTCGTGTGCATGTGTGTGGGGCCGACACTGAATACAACCCACAAAAACAAACATTATTTAATTTGATAAAACTTTGTTTTATAACAGAGGAAAATATATTTTTCTTGATAAAATAATTAAGTGAAGTAGAAGAATTTGCATGGGGATGCAAGTGCCCAGCGTCATTTTGCAAACTGTGTCCTATATGTTTGGTTTTTTGTTGTAGTCCCCAACTTCTGCTCTCCCAATCCATGTATGAACGGAGGAACGTGTACAGATGGTGTAGACTCGTACATCTGTGAGTGTGACTCTGGTTTCACAGGCGTCGACTGCGAGACCACAAGTAAGTATTCTAAATTATTATCAATTCGCCATCGTTTCAATAAAGATTTTTGAATTAGAAATAACGATAAATCAATATGTTCATACATATATAAACAGTATATTACAACATTTTGAACATGAGTGTTGAATAAATGTACGTCTGAGTGTCTTTGGCTTGCCCTTGTGCGTACGTGTGTACTTGAATAAAACCCAGAAATATTGCACAAATTTATATGAAAAACATTGATTTGGAACAATTGAAAATATAATTTCACTTATAAAATCGTTAAATAAAGTAGAATAGTCTGCACCAAGTTGAAAGTAATTTACTATATTTTACAAACTGTGTCCTATGTATTTTATTTTGCTTTGTAGTCCCCAATTACTGCTCTCCCAATCCATGTATGAACGGTGGAACATGTACAGATGGTGTAGATTCGTACATCTGTGAATGTGACTCTGGTTACACTGGCGTTGATTGCGAGACGACGAGTAAGTATTTTAAAGTAATAATAATAATATATAATTATGTTCATATATAAAAAGAGCATATTACAATCTAATGAACATCAGTGTTCAATACATGTTTGTGAGTGTTTTTTTTCTATGTTCGTGTTCGCGTGCGTGTTCGTGTGCATGTGTGTGGGGCCGACACTGAATACAACCCAGAAAAACAAACATTATTTAATTTGATAAAACTTTGTTTTATAGCAGAGGAAAATATATTTTTCTTGATAAAATAATTAAGTGAAGTAGAAGAATTTGCATGGGGTTGCAAGTGCCCAGCGTCATTTTGCAAACTGTGTCCTATATGTTTGGTTTTTTGTTGTAGTCCCCAACTTCTGCTCTCCCAATCCATGTATGAACGGTGGAACGTGTACAGATGGTGTAGACTCGTACTTCTGTGAGTGTGACTCTGGTTTCACAGGCGTCGACTGCGAGACCACAAGTAAGTATTCTAAATTATTATCAATTCGCCATCGTTTCAATAAAGATTTTTGAATTAGAAATAACGATAAAGCAATATGTTCATACATATATAAACAGTATATTACAACATTTTGAACATGAGTGTTGAATAAATGTACGTCTGAGTGTCTTTGGCTTGCCCTTGTGCGTACGTGTGTTCTTGAATAAAACCCAGAAATATTGCACAAATTTATATGAAAAACATTGATTTGGAACAATGGAAAATATAATTTCACTTATAAAATCGTTAAATGAAGTAGAATAGTCTGCACCAAGTTGAAAGTAATTTAATTTATTTTACAAACTGTGTCCTATGTATTTTATTTTGCTTTGTAGTCCCCAATTACTGCTCTCCCAATCCATGTATGAACGGTGGAACGTGTACAGATGGTGTAGATTCGTACATCTGTGAATGTGACTCTGGTTACACTGGCGTTGATTGCGAGACGACGAGTAAGTATTTTAAAGTAATAATAATAATATATAATTATGTTCATATATGAAAAGAGCATATTACAATCTAATGAACATCAGTGTTCAATACATGTTTGTGAGTGTTTTTTTTCTATGTTCGTGTTCGCGTGCGTGTTCGTGTGCATGTGTGTGGGGCCGACACTGAATACAACCCAGAAAAACAAACATTATTTAATTTGATAAAACTTTGTTTTATAGCAGAGGAAAATATATTTTTCTTGATAAAATAATTAAGTGAAGTAGAAGAATTTGCATGGGGTTGCAAGTGGCCAGCGTCATTTTGCAAACTGTGTCCTATATGTTTGGTTTTTTGTTGTAGTCCCCAACTTCTGCTCTCCCAATCCATGTATGAACGGTGGAACGTGTACAGATGGTGTAGACTCGTACATCTGTGAGTGTGACTCTGGTTTCACAGGCGTCGACTGCGAGACCACAAGTAAGTATTCTAAATTATTATCAATTCGCCATCGTTTCAATAAAGATTTTTGAATTAGAAATAACGATAAATCAATATGTTTATACATATATAAACAGTATATTACAACATTTTGAACATGAATGTTGAATAAATGTACGTCTGAGTGTCATTGGTTTGCCCTTGTGCGTACGTGTGTACTTGAATAAAACCCAGAAATATTGCACAAATTTATATGAAAAACATTGATTTGGAACAATGGAAAATATAATTTCATTTATAAAATCGTTAAATGAAGTAGAATAGTCTGCACCAAGTTGAAAGTAATTTACTTTATTTTACAAACTGTGTCCTATGTATTTTATTTTGCTTTGTAGTCCCCAATTACTGCTCTCCCAATCCATGTATGAACGGTGGAACGTGTACAGATGGTGTAGATTCGTACATCTGTGAATGTGGCTCTGGTTACACTGGCGTTGATTGCGAGACGACGAGTAAGTATTTTAAAGTAATAATAATAATATATAAATATGTTCATATATGAAAAGAGCATATTACAATCTAATGAACATCAGTGTTCAATACATGTTTGTGAGTGTTTTTTTCTATGTTCGTGTTCGCGTGCGTGTTCGTGTGCATGTGTGTGGGGCCGACACTGAATACAACCCACAAAAACAAACATTATTTAATTTGATAAAACTTTGTTTTATAGCAGAGGAAAATATATTTTTCTTGATAAAATAATTAAGTGAAGTAGAAGAATTTGCGTGGGGTTGCAAGTGCCCAGCGTCATTTTGCAAACTGTGTCCTATATGTTTGGTTTTTTGTTGTAGTCCCCAACTTCTGCTCTCCCAATCCATGTATGAGCGGTGGAACGTGTACAGATGGTGTAGACTCGTACATCTGTGAGTGTGACTCTGGTTTCACAGGCGTCGACTGCGAGACCACAAGTAAGTATTCTAAATTATTATCAATTCGCCATCGTTTCAATAAAGATTTTTGAATTAGAAATAACGATAAATCAATATGTTCATACATATATAAACAGTATATTACAACATTTTGAACATGAGTGTTGAATAAATGTACGTCTGAGTGTCTTTGGCTTGCCCTTGTGCGTACGTGTGTACTTGAATAAAACCCAGAAATATTGCACAAATTTATATGAAAAACATTGATTTGGAACAATGGAAAATATAATTTCACTTATAAAATCGTTAAATGAAGTAGAATAGTCTGCACCAAGTTGAAAGTAATTTACTTTATTTTACAAACTGTGTCCTATGTATTTTATTTTGCTTTGTAGTCCCCAATTACTGCTCTCCCAATCCATGTATGAACGGTGGAACATGTACAGATGGTGTAGATTCGTACATATGTGAATGTGACTCTGGTTACACTGGCGTTGATTGCGAGACGACGAGTAAGTATTTTAAAGTAATAATAATAATATATAATTATGTTCATATATTAAAAGAACATATTACAATCTAATGAACATCACTGTTCAATACATGTTTGTGAGTGTTTTTTTTCTATGTTCGTGTTCGCGTGCGTGTTCTTGTGCATGTGTGTGGGGCCGACACTGAATACAATCCACAAACAAACAGTATTTAATTTGATAAAACTTTGTTTTATAGCAGAGGAAAATATATTTTTCTTGATAAAATAATTAAGTGAAGTAGAAGAATTTGCATGGTGTTGCAAGTGCCCAGCGTCATTTTGCAAACTGTGTCCTATATGTTTGGTTTTTTGTTGTAGTCCCCAACTTCTGCTCTCCCAATCCATGTATGAACGGTGGAACGTGTACAGATGGTGTAGACTCGTACATCTGTGAGTGTGACTCTGGTTTCACAGGCGTCGACTGCGAGACCACAAGTAAGTATTCTAAATTATTATCAATTCGCCATCGTTTCAATAAAGATTTTTGAATTAGAAATAACGATAAAGCAATATGTTCATACATATATAAACAGTATATTACAACATTTTGAACATGAGTGTTGAATAAATGTACGTCTGAGTGTCTTTGGCTTGCCCTTGTGCGTACGTGTGTTCTTGAATAAAACCCAGAAATATTGCACAAATTTATATGAAAAACATTGATTTGGAACAATGGAAAATATAATTTCACTTATAAAATCGTTAAATGAAGTAGAATAGTCTGCACCAAGTTGAAAGTAATTTAATTTATTTTACAAACTGTGTCCTATGTATTTTATTTTGCTTTGTAGTCCCCAATTACTGCTCTCCCAATCCATGTATGAACGGTGGAACGTGTACAGATGGTGTAGATTCGTACATCTGTGAATGTGACTCTGGTTACACTGGCGTTGATTGCGAGACGACGAGTAAGTATTTTAAAGTAATAATAATAATATATAATTATGTTCATATATGAAAAGAGCATATTACAATCTAATGAACATCAGTGTTCAATACATGTTTGTGAGTGTTTTTTTTCTATGTTCGTGTTCGCGTGCGTGTTCGTGTGCATGTGTGTGGGGCCGACACTGAATACAACCCACAAACAAACAGTATTTAATTTGATAAAACTTTGTTTTACAGCACAGGAAAATATATTTTTCTTGATAAAATAATTAAGTGAAGTAGAAGAATTTGCATGGTGTTGCAAGTGCCCAGCGTCATTTTGCAAACTGTGTCCTATATGTTTGGTTTTTTGTTGTAGTCCCCAACTTCTGCTCTCCCAATCCATGTATGAACGGTGGAACGTGTACAGATGGTGTAGACTCGTACATCTGTGAGTGTGACTCTGGTTTCACAGGCGTCGACTGCGAGACCACAAGTAAGTATTCTAAATTATTATCAATTCGCCATCGTTTCAATAAAGATTTTTGAATTAGAAATAACGATAAAGCAATATGTTCATACATATATAAACAGTATATTACAACATTTTGAACATGAGTGTTGAATAAATGTACGTCTGAGTGTCTTTGGCTTGCCCTTGTGCGTACGTGTGTTCTTGAATAAAACCCAGAAATATTGCACAAATTTATATGAAAAACATTGATTTGGGACAATGGAAAATATAATTTCACTTATAAAATCGTTAAATGAAGTAGAATAGTCTGCACCAAGTTGAAAGTAATTTAATTTATTTTACAAACTGTGTCCTATGTATTTTATTTTGCTTTGTAGTCCCCAATTACTGCTCTCCCAATCCATGTATGAACGGTGGAACGTGTACAGATGGTGTAGATTCGTACATCTGTGAATGTGACTCTGGTTACACTGGCGTTGATTGCGAGACGACGAGTAAGTATTTTAAAGTAATAATAATAATATATAATTATGTTCATATATGAAAAGAGCATATTACAATCTAATGAACATCAGTGTTCAATACATGTTTGTGAGTGTTTTTTTTCTATGTTCGTGTTCGCGTGCGTGTTCGTGTGCATGTGTGTGGGGCCGACACTGAATACAACCCAGAAAAACAAACGTTATTTAATTTGATAAAACTTTGTTTTATAGCAGAGGAAAATATATTTTTCTTGATAAAATAATTAAGTGAAGTAGAAGAATTTGCATGGGGTTGCAAGTGGCCAGCGTCATTTTGCAAACTGTGTCCTATATGTTTGGTTTTTTGTTGTAGTCCCCAACTTCTGCTCTCCCAATCCATGTATGAACGGTGGAACGTGTACAGATGGTGTAGACTCGTACATCTGTGAGTGTGACTCTGGTTTCACAGGCGTCGACTGCGAGACCACAAGTAAGTATTCTAAATTATTATCAATTCGCCATCGTTTCAATAAAGATTTTTGAATTAGAAATAACGATAAATCAATATGTTTATACATATATAAACAGTATATTACAACATTTTGAACATGAATGTTGAATAAATGTACGTCTGAGTGTCATTGGTTTGCCCTTGTGCGTACGTGTGTACTTGAATAAAACCCAGAAATATTGCACAAATTTATATGAAAAACATTGATTTGGAACAATGGAAAATATAATTTCACTTATAAAATCGTTAAATGAAGTAGAATAGTCTGCACCAAGTTGAAAGTAATTTACTTTATTTTACAAACTGTGTCCTATGTATTTTATTTTGCTTTGTAGTCCCCAATTACTGCTCTCCCAATCCATGTATGAACGGTGGAACGTGTACAGATGGTGTAGATTCGTACATCTGTGAATGTGACTCTGGTTACACTGGCGTTGATTGCGAGACGACGAGTAAGTATTTTAAAGTAATAATAATAATATATAATTATGTTCATATATGAAAAGAGCATATTACAATCTAATGAACATCATTGTTCAATACATGTTTGTGAGTGTTTTTTTCTATGTTCGTGTTCGCGTGCGTGTTCGTGTGCATGTGTGTGGGGCCGACACTGAATACAACCCAGAAAAACAAACATTATTTAATTTGATAAAACTTTGTTTTATAGCAGAGGAAAATATATTTTTCTTGATAAAATAATTAAGTGAAGTAGAAGAATTTGCATGGGGTTGCAAGTGCCCAGCGTCATTTTGCAAACTGTGTCCTATATGTTTGGTTTTTTGTTGTAGTCCCCAACTTCTGCTCTCCCAATCCATGTATGAACGGTGGAACATGTACAGATGGTGTAGACTCGTACATCTGTGAGTGTGACTCTGGTTTCACAGGCGTCGACTGCGAGACCACAAGTAAGTATTCTAAATTATTATCAATTCGCCATCGTTTCAATAAAGATTTTTGAATTAGAAATAACGATAAATCAATATGTTCATACATATATAAACAGTATATTACAACATTTTGAACATGAATGTTGAATAAATGTACGTCTGAGTGTCTTTGGCTTGCCCTTGTGCGTACGTGTGTACTTGAATAAAACCCAGAAATATTGCACAAATTTATATGAAAAACATTGATTTGGAACAATGGAAAATATAATTTCACTTATAAAATTGTTAAATGAAGTAGAATAGTCTGCACCAAGTTGAAAGTAATTTACTTTATTTTACAAACTGTGTCCTATGTATTTTATTTTGCTTTGTAGTCCCCAATTACTGCTCTCCCAATCCATGTATGAACGGTGGAACGTGTACAGATGGTGTAGATTCGTACATCTGTGAATGTGACTCTGGTTACACTGGCGTTGATTGCGAGACGACGAGTAAGTATTTTAAAGTAATAATAATAATATATAATTATGTTCATATATAAAAAGAGCATATTACAATCTAATGAACATCAGTGTTCAATACATGTTTGTGAGTGTTTTTTTTCTATGTTCGTGTTCGCGTGCGTGTTCGTGTGCATGTGTGAGGGGCCGACACTGAATACAACCCAGAAAAACAAACATTATTTAATTTGATAAAACTTTGTTTTATAGCAGAGGAAAATATATTTTTCTTGATAAAATAATTAAGTGAAGTAGAAGAATTTGCATGGGGTTGCAAGTGGCCAGCGTCATTTTGCAAACTGTGTCCTATATGTTTGGTTTTTTGTTGTAGTCCCCAACTTCTGCTCTCCCAATCCATGTATGAACGGTGGAACGTGTACAGATGGTGTAGACTCGTACATCTGTGAGTGTGACTCTGGTTTCACAGGCGTCGACTGCGAGACCACAAGTAAGTATTCTAAATTATTATCAATTCGCCATCCTTTCAATATAGATTTTTGAATTAGAAATAACGATAAATCAATATGTTTATACATATATAAACAGTATATTACAACATTTTGAACATGAATGTTGAATAAATGTACGTCTGAGTGTCATTGGTTTGCCCTTGTGCGTACGTGTGTACTTGAATAAAACCCAGAAATATTGCACAAATTTATATGAAAAACATTGATTTGGAACAATGGAAAATATAATTTCATTTATAAAATCGTTAAATGAAGTAGAATAGTCTGCACCAAGTTGAAAGTAATTTACTTTATTTTACAAACTGTGTCCTATGTATTTTATTTTGCTTTGTAGTCCCCAATTACTGCTCTCCCAATCCATGTATGAACGGTGGAACGTGTACAGATGGTGTAGATTCGTACATCTGTGAATGTGGCTCTGGTTACACTGGCGTTGATTGCGAGACGACGAGTAAGTATTTTAAAGTAATAATAATAATATATAAATATGTTCATATATGAAAAGATCATATTACAATCTAATGAACATCAGTGTTCAATACATGTTTGTGAGTGTTTTTTTCTATGTTCGTGTTCGCGTGCGTGTTCGTGTGCATGTGTGTGGGGCCGACACTGAATACAACCCACAAAAACAAACATTATTTAATTTGATAAAACTTTGTTTTATAGCAGAGGAAAATATATTTTTCTTGATAAAATAATTAAGTGAAGTAGAAGAATTTGCGTGGGGTTGCAAGTGCCCAGCGTCATTTTGCAAACTGTGTCCTATATGTTTGGTTTTTTGTTGTAGTCCCCAACTTCTGCTCTCCCAATCCATGTATGAGCGGTGGAACGTGTACAGATGGTGTAGACTCGTACATCTGTGAGTGTGACTCTGGTTTCACAGGCGTCGACTGCGAGACCACAAGTAAGTATTCTAAATTATTATCAATTCGCCATCGTTTCAATAAAGATTTTTGAATTAGAAATAACGATAAATCAATATGTTCATACATATATAAACAGTATATTACAACATTTTGAACATGAGTGTTGAATAAATGTACGTCTGAGTGTCTTTGGCTTGCCCTTGTGCGTACGTGTGTACTTGAATAAAACCCAGAAATATTGCACAAATTTATATGAAAAACATTGATTTGGAACAATGGAAAATATAATTTCACTTATAAAATCGTTAAATGAAGTAGAATAGTCTGCACCAAGTTGAAAGTAATTTACTTTATTTTACAAACTGTGTCCTATGTATTTTATTTTGCTTTGTAGTCCCCAATTACTGCTCTCCCAATCCATGTATGAACGGTGGAACATGTACAGATGGTGTAGATTCGTACATATGTGAATGTGACTCTGGTTACACTGGCGTTGATTGCGAGACGACGAGTAAGTATTTTAAAGTAATAATAATAATATATAATTATGTTCATATATTAAAAGAACATATTACAATCTAATGAACATCACTGTTCAATACATGTTTGTGAGTGTTTTTTTTCTATGTTCGTGTTCGCGTGCGTGTTCGTGTGCATGTGTGTGGGGCCGACACTGAATACAACCCACAAACAAACAGTATTTAATTTGATAAAACTTTGTTTTATAGCAGAGGAAAATATATTTTTCTTGATAAAATAATTAAGTGAAGTAGAAGAATTTGCATGGTGTTGCAAGTGCCCAGCGTCATTTTGCAAACTGTGTCCTATATGTTTGGTTTTTTGTTGTAGTCCCCAACTTCTGCTCTCCCAATCCATGTATGAACGGTGGAACGTGTACAGATGGTGTAGACTCGTACATCTGTGAGTGTGACTCTGGTTTCACAGGCGTCGACTGCGAGACCACAAGTAAGTATTCTAAATTATTATCAATTCGCCATCGTTTCAATAAAGATTTTTGAATTAGAAATAACGATAAAGCAATATGTTCATACATATATAAACAGTATATTACAACATTTTGAACATGAGTGTTGAATAAATGTACGTCTGAGTGTCTTTGGCTTGCCCTTGTGCGTACGTGTGTTCTTGAATAAAACCCAGAAATATTGCACAAATTTATATGAAAAACATTGATTTGGAACAATGGAAAATATAATTTCACTTATAAAATCGTTAAATGAAGTAGAATAGTCTGCACCAAGTTGAAAGTAATTTACTTTATTTTACAAACTGTGTCCTATGTATTTTATTTTGCTTTGTAGTCCCCAATTACTGCTCTCCCAATCCATGTATGAACGGTGGAACGTGTACAGATGGTGTAGATTCGTACATCTGTGAATGTGACTCTGGTTACACTGGCGTTGATTGCGAGACGACGAGTAAGTATTTTAAAGTAATAATAATAATATATAATTATGTTCATATATAAAAAGAGCATATTACAATCTAATGAACATCAGTGTTCAATACATGTTTGTGAGTGTTTTTTTTCTATGTTCGTGTTCGCGTGCGTGTTCGTGTGCATGTGTGAGGGGCCGACACTGAATACAACCCAGAAAAACAAACATTATTTAATTTGATAAAACTTTGTTTTATAGCAGAGGAAAATATATTTTTCTTGATAAAATAATTAAGTGAAGTAGAAGAATTTGCATGGGGTTGCAAGTGGCCAGCGTCATTTTGCAAACTGTGTCCTATATGTTTGGTTTTTTGTTGTAGTCCCCAACTTCTGCTCTCCCAATCCATGTATGAACGGTGGAACGTGTACAGATGGTGTAGACTCGTACATCTGTGAGTGTGACTCTGGTTTCACAGGCGTCGACTGCGAGACCACAAGTAAGTATTCTAAATTATTATCAATTCGCCATCCTTTCAATATAGATTTTTGAATTAGAAATAACGATAAATCAATATGTTTATACATATATAAACAGTATATTACAACATTTTGAACATGAATGTTGAATAAATGTACGTCTGAGTGTCATTGGTTTGCCCTTGTGCGTACGTGTGTACTTGAATAAAACCCAGAAATATTGCACAAATTTATATGAAAAACATTGATTTGGAACAATGGAAAATATAATTTCATTTATAAAATCGTTAAATGAAGTAGAATAGTCTGCACCAAGTTGAAAGTAATTTACTTTATTTTACAAACTGTGTCCTATGTATTTTATTTTGCTTTGTAGTCCCCAATTACTGCTCTCCCAATCCATGTATGAACGGTGGAACGTGTACAGATGGTGTAGATTCGTACATCTGTGAATGTGGCTCTGGTTACACTGGCGTTGATTGCGAGACGACGAGTAAGTATTTTAAAGTAATAATAATAATATATAAATATGTTCATATATGAAAAGATCATATTACAATCTAATGAACATCAGTGTTCAATACATGTTTGTGAGTGTTTTTTTCTATGTTCGTGTTCGCGTGCGTGTTCGTGTGCATGTGTGTGGGGCCGACACTGAATACAACCCACAAAAACAAACATTATTTAATTTGATAAAACTTTGTTTTATAGCAGAGGAAAATATATTTTTCTTGATAAAATAATTAAGTGAAGTAGAAGAATTTGCGTGGGGTTGCAAGTGCCCAGCGTCATTTTGCAAACTGTGTCCTATATGTTTGGTTTTTTGTTGTAGTCCCCAACTTCTGCTCTCCCAATCCATGTATGAGCGGTGGAACGTGTACAGATGGTGTAGACTCGTACATCTGTGAGTGTGACTCTGGTTTCACAGGCGTCGACTGCGAGACCACAAGTAAGTATTCTAAATTATTATCAATTCGCCATCGTTTCAATAAAGATTTTTGAATTAGAAATAACGATAAATCAATATGTTCATACATATATAAACAGTATATTACAACATTTTGAACATGAGTGTTGAATAAATGTACGTCTGAGTGTCTTTGGCTTGCCCTTGTGCGTACGTGTGTACTTGAATAAAACCCAGAAATATTGCACAAATTTATATGAAAAACATTGATTTGGAACAATGGAAAATATAATTTCACTTATAAAATCGTTAAATGAAGTAGAATAGTCTGCACCAAGTTGAAAGTAATTTACTTTATTTTACAAACTGTGTCCTATGTATTTTATTTTGCTTTGTAGTCCCCAATTACTGCTCTCCCAATCCATGTATGAACGGTGGAACATGTACAGATGGTGTAGATTCGTACATATGTGAATGTGACTCTGGTTACACTGGCGTTGATTGCGAGACGACGAGTAAGTATTTTAAAGTAATAATAATAATATATAATTATGTTCATATATTAAAAGAACATATTACAATCTAATGAACATCACTGTTCAATACATGTTTGTGAGTGTTTTTTTTCTATGTTCGTGTTCGCGTGCGTGTTCGTGTGCATGTGTGTGGGGCCGACACTGAATACAACCCACAAACAAACAGTATTTAATTTGATAAAACTTTGTTTTATAGCAGAGGAAAATATATTTTTCTTGATAAAATAATTAAGTGAAGTAGAAGAATTTGCATGGTGTTGCAAGTGCCCAGCGTCATTTTGCAAACTGTGTCCTATATGTTTGGTTTTTTGTTGTAGTCCCCAACTTCTGCTCTCCCAATCCATGTATGAACGGTGGAACGTGTACAGATGGTGTAGACTCGTACATCTGTGAGTGTGACTCTGGTTTCACAGGCGTCGACTGCGAGACCACAAGTAAGTATTCTAAATTATTATCAATTCGCCATCGTTTCAATAAAGATTTTTGAATTAGAAATAACGATAAAGCAATATGTTCATACATATATAAACAGTATATTACAACATTTTGAACATGAGTGTTGAATAAATGTACGTCTGAGTGTCTTTGGCTTGCCCTTGTGCGTACGTGTGTTCTTGAATAAAACCCAGAAATATTGCACAAATTTGTATGAAAAACATTGATTTGGAACAATGGAAAATATAATTTCACTTATAAAATCGTTAAATGAAGTAGAATAGTCTGCACCAAGTTGAAAGTAATTTAATTTATTTTACAAACTGTGTCCTATGTATTTTATTTTGCTTTGTAGTCCCCAATTACTGCTCTCCCAATCCATGTATGAACGGTGGAACGTGTACAGATGGTGTAGATTCGTACATCTGTGAATGTGACTCTGGTTACACTGGCGTTGATTGCGAGACGACGAGTAAGTATTTTAAAGTAATAATAATAATATATAATTATGTTCATATATGAAAAGAGCATATTACAATCTAATGAACATCAGTGTTCAATACATGTTTGTGAGTGTTTTTTTTCTATGTTCGTGTTCGCGTGCGTGTTCGTGTGCATGTGTGTGGGGCCGACACTGAATACAACCCAGAAAAACAAACGTTATTTAATTTGATAAAACTTTGTTTTATAGCAGAGGAAAATATATTTTTCTTGATAAAATAATTAAGTGAAGTAGAAGAATTTGCATGGGGTTGCAAGTGGCCAGCGTCATTTTGCAAACTGTGTCCTATATGTTTGGTTTTTTGTTGTAGTCCCCAACTTCTGCTCTCCCAATCCATGTATGAACGGTGGAACGTGTACAGATGGTGTAGACTCGTACATCTGTGAGTGTGACTCTGGTTTCACAGGCGTCGACTGCGAGACCACAAGTAAGTATTCTAAATTATTATCAATTCGCCATCGTTTCAATAAAGATTTTTGAATTAGAAATAACGATAAATCAATATGTTTATACATATATAAACAGTATATTACAACATTTTGAACATGAATGTTGAATAAATGTACGTCTGAGTGTCATTGGTTTGCCCTTGTGCGTACGTGTGTACTTGAATAAAACCCAGAAATATTGCACAAATTTATATGAAAAACATTGATTTGGAACAATGGAAAATATAATTTCACTTATAAAATCGTTAAATGAAGTAGAATAGTCTGCACCAAGTTGAAAGTAATTTACTTTATTTTACAAACTGTGTCCTATGTATTTTATTTTGCTTTGTAGTCCCCAATTACTGCTCTCCCAATCCATGTATGAACGGTGGAACGTGTACAGATGGTGTAGATTCGTACATCTGTGAATGTGACTCTGGTTACACTGGCGTTGATTGCGAGACGACGAGTAAGTATTTTAAAGTAATAATAATAATATATAATTATGTTCATATATAAAAAGAGCATATTACAATCTAATGAACATCAGTGTTCAATACATGTTTGTGAGTGTTTTTTTTCTATGTTCGTGTTCGCGTGCGTGTTCGTGTGCATGTGTGTGGGGCCGACACTGAATACAACCCAGAAAAACAAACATTATTTAATTTGATAAAACTTTGTTTTATAGCAGAGGAAAATATATTTTTCTTTATAAAATAATTAAGTGAAGTAGAAGAATTTGCATGGGGTTGCAAGTGCCCAGCGTCATTTTGCAAACTGTGTCCTATATGTTTGGTTTTTTGTTGTAGTCCCCAACTTCTGCTCTCCCAATCCATGTATGAACGGTGGAACGTGTACAGATGGTGTAGACTCGTACATCTGTGAGTGTGACTCTGGTTTCACAGGCGTCGACTGCGAGACCACAAGTAAGTATTCTAAATTATTATCAATTCGCCATCGTTTCAATAAAGATTTTTGAATTAGAAATAACGATAAATCAATATGTTCATACATATATAAACAGTATATTACAACATTTTGAACATGAGTGTTGAATAAATGTACGTCTGAGTGTCTTTGGCTTGCCCTTGTGCGTACGTGTCTACTTGAATAAAACCCAGAAATATTGCAAAAATTTATATGAAAAACATTGATTTGGAACAATGGAAAATATAATTTCACTTATAAAATCGTTAAATGAAGTAGAATAGTCTGCACCAAGTTGAAAGTAATTTACTTTATTTTACAAACTGTGTCCTATGTATTTTATTTTGCTTTGTAGTCCTCAATTACTGCTCTCCCAATCCATGTATGAACGGTGGAACGTGTACAGATGGTGTAGATTCGTACATCTGTGAATGTGACTCTGGTTACACTGGCGTTGATTGCGAGACGACGAGTAAGTATTTTAAAGTAATAATAATAATATATAATTATGTTCATATATAAAAAGAGCATATTACAATCTAATGAACATCAGTGTTCAATACATGTTTGTGAGTGTTTTTTTTCTATGTTCGTGTTCGCGTGCGTGTTCGTGTGCATGTGTGTGGGGCCGACACTGAATACAACCCAGAAAAACAAACATGATTTAATTTGATAAAACTTTGTTTTATAGCAGAGGAAAATATAATTTTCTTCATAAAATAATTAAGTGATGTAGAAGAATTTGCATGGGGTTGCAAGTGGCCAGCGTCATTTTGCAAACTGTGTCCTATATGTTTGGTTTTTTGTTGTAGTCCCCAACTTCTGCTCTCCCAACCCATGTGTGAACGGTGGAACATGTACAGATGGTGTAGACTCGTACATCTGTGAGTGTGACTTTGGTTTCACAGGCGTCAACTGCGAGATCACACGTAAGTATTCTAAATTAAGTTCGTACATATATAAACAGTATATTACAACATTTTGAACATGAGTGTTGAATAAATGTACGTCTGAGGGTCTTTGTCTTGCCCTTGTGCGTATGTGTGTACTTGAATGAAACCCAGAAATGTTGCACAAATTTATATGAAAAACATTGATTTGGAACAATGGAAAATATAATTTCACTTATAAAATCGTAAAATGAAGTAGAATAGTCTGCACCAATTTGTAAGTAATTTACTTTATTTTACAAACTGTGTCCTATGTATTTTATTTTGCTTTGTAGTCTCCAATTACTGCTCTCCCAATCCATGTATGAACGGTGCAACGTGTACATATGGTGTAGATTCGTACATCTGTGAATGTGACTCTGGTTACACTGGCGTTGATTGCGAGACGACGAGTAAGTATTTTAAAGAAATAATAATAAATAAACATGTACGTATATATGAAAATAGCATATTACAATCTACTGAACATGAGTGTTCAATGCATGTTTGTAGGTGTGTGTTTGTATGTTCGTGTTTGTATGCGTGTTTGTCCGTGCGTCCCTGAATAAAACCCAGAAATACAAACATTATTTTATTTGAAAAACCTTGTTTTGGAACAGTGGAAAATATAATTTTACTGATAAAATAATCAAATGAAGTAAAAAATATATATATATATAATAAAAAATTACATGGGGCTACAAATGCCCTACGTCATTGTGCAAAGTGTATCCAATATGTTTTGTTTTGTGCTGTAGTCCCAAACTTCTGCTCTCCCAATCCGTGTATGAACGGTGGAACGTGTACAGATGGCGTAGACTCATACATATGTGAATGTGTCTCCGGTTACACTGGCGTTGACTGCGACACGACGAGTAGGTATTTTAAAGTAATAATAATAATATAATAGGTATGTTCATATATGTAAAGAGCATATTACAATCTACTGAACATCAGTGTTCAATGCATGTTCGTGAGTGTGTTTTTCTATGTTCGTGTTCATGTGCGTGTTCGTGTGCGTGTATGCGGGGCCGACATTGCATAAAACACAGAAAAAAAACATTATTTAATTTGAAAAACTTTGTTTTATAGCTGTGGAAAATATAATTTCAATTATAAAATCGCTAAATAAAGTAGAATAGTCTGCACCAAGTTTTAAGTAATTTACTTTATTTTACAAACTGTTTCCTATGTATTTTATTTTGCTTTGTAGTCCCCAATTTCTGCTCTCCCAATCCATGTATGAACGGTGGAACGTGTACAGATGGTGTAGATTCGTACATCTGTGAATGTGACTCTGGTTACACTGGCGTTGATTGCGAGACGACGAGTAAGTATTTTAAAGAAATAATAATAAATAAACATGTACGTATATATGAAAATAGCATATTACAATCTACTGAACATGAGTGTTCAATGAATGTTTATAGGTGTGTGTTTGTATGTTCGTGTTTGTATACGTGTTTGTCCGTGCGTCCCTGAATAAAACCCTCAAATACAAACATTATTTTATTTGAAAAACTTTGTTTTGGAACAGTGGAAAATATAATTTTACTGATAAAATAATTATATGAAGTAAAATATGTATATATATATATACAAATATATAATAAAAATTTGCATGGGGCTGCAAATGCGCTACGTCATTGTGCAAACTGTATCCAATATGTTTTGTTTTGTGCTGTAGTCCCAAACTTCTGCTCTCCCAATCCGTGTATGAACGGTGCAACTTGTACAGATGGCGTAGACTCATACATATGTGAATGTGTCTCCGGTTACACTGGCGTTGACTGCGACACGACGAGTAGGTATTTTAAAGTAATAATAATAATATATATTTATGTTCATATATGTAAAGAGCATATTACATTCTACTGAACATCAGTGTTCAATGTATGTTCGTGAGTGTTTTTTTCTATGTTCGTGTTCGTGTGCGTGTTCGTGTTCGTGTGCGTGTTCGTGTGCGTGTGTGCGGGGCCGACATTGTATAAAACCCAGAAAAACAAACATTATTTAATTTGAAAAACTTTGTTTTATAGCAGTGGAAAATATACTTTTATTGATAAAATAATTAAGTGAAGTAGAAGAATTTGCATGGGGTTGCAAGTGCCCAGCGTAAAATTGCAAACTGTGTCCTATATATTTGTTTTTTGTTGTAGTCCCCAACTTCTGCTCTCCCAATCCATGTATGAACGGTGGAACGTGTACAGATGGTGTAGACTCGTACATATGTGAGTGTGACTCTGGTTTCACAGGGGTCGACTGCGAGAACACAAGTAAGTATTCTAAATTATTATCAATTCGCCATCGTTTCAATAAAGATTTTTGAATTAGAAATAACGATAAATTAATATGTTCGTACATATATAAACAGTATGTTACAACATTTTGAATATGAATATTGAATAAATGTACGTCTCAGTGTCTTTGGCTTGCCCTTGTGCGTACGTTTGTACTTGAATAAAACACAGAAATATTGCACAAATTTATATGAAAAACATTGATTTGGAACAATGGAAAATATAATTTCACTTATAAAATCGTTAAATGAAGTAGAATTGTCTACACCAAGTTGTAAGTAATTTACTTTATTTTACAAACTGTGTCCTATGTATTTTATTTTGCTTTGTAGTCCCCAATTACTGCAGAATTTGCATGGGGTTGCAAGTGCCTTGCGTCATTTTGCAAACTGTGTCCTATATGTTTGGTTTTTTGTTGTAGTCCCAAATTTCTGCTCTCCCAATCCATGTAAGAACGGTGGAACGTGTACAGATAGTGTAGACTCGTACATATGTGAGTGTGACTCTGGTTTCACAGGGGTCGACTGCGAGATCACAAGTAAGTATTCTAAATTATTATCAATTCGCCATCGTTTCAATAAAGATTTTTGAATTAGAAATAACGATAAATTAATATGTTCGTACATATATAAACAGTATATTACAACATTTTGAACATGAATGTTGAATAAATATACGTCTGAGTGTCTTTGGCTTGCCCTTGTGCGTACGTGTGTACTTGAATAAAACACAGAAACATTGCACAAATTTATATGAAAAACATTGATTTGGAACAATGGAAAATATAATTTCACTTATAAAATCGTTAAATGAAGTAGGATAGTCTGCACCAAGTTGCAAGTAACTTACGTTTTTTTTACAAACTGTGTCCTATGTATTTATTTTATTTTGCTTTGTAGTCCCCAATTACTGCTCTCCCAATCCATGTATGAACGGTGGAACGTGTACAGATGGTGTAGACTCGTACATCTGTGAGTGTGACTCTGGTTACACTGGCGTCGACTGCGAGATCACAAGTAAGTATTCTAAATGATTATCAATTCGCCATCGTTTAAATAAAAATGTTTCAATTAGAAATAACAATCAATTAAAATATTCCTTCATACGTAAACAGTTTATTGCAACGTTTTCAATCAACATGAATGCTGAATGAATGTGCGTCTGATTGCCTGTTGGCTTTCCCGTGTGCGTGCGTGTGTACTTGAATAAAACCCAGAAATATTGCATTAATTTAGTTGAAAAACATTAGTTTGGAGTAGTGAAAAATATGATTGCGCTTACAAAAATAAATAATTGACCTAGAGTCTACTCCAGTTTGCGAGTACCTTACATTGTTGTACAAACTGTGTCCTAAGCATTTTATTTTGTTTTGTCGTCCCCAATTACTGCTCTCCTAATCCATGTATGAATGGTGGAACGTGTTCAAATGGTGCAGATTCGTACATCTGTGAATGTGACTCTGGTTACACTGGCGTCGATTGCGAGACGACTAGTAAGTATTTTAAAGTAATAAAAATAAATAAATATGTTCATATATGTAAAGAGCATATTACAATCTACTGAACTTGAGTGTTCAACGCATGTTTGTGAGTGTGTGTTTGTATGTTCGTGTTCTTGTGCATGTGCGTGTTCGTGTGCGTGCGTGTGCGTGCGTCCCTGAATAAAACCCAGAAATAGTAACATTATTTTATTTGAAAAATTTGTTTTTGAGAAGTGGAAAATATAATTTTACTGATAAAATAATTAAGTGACGTAGAAGAATTTTCATGAGGTTGTGCCCTGCGTCATGATGCAAACTGTGTCCTATATGTTTCGTTTTTTGTTGTAGTCCCCAACTTCTGCTCTCCTAATCCATGTATGAACGGTGGAACGTGTACAGATGGTGTAGACTCTTACATCTGTGAGTGTGACTCTGGTTACACAGGCGTCGACTGCGAGATCACGAGTAAGTATTTTTAATTATTATCAATTCCCCATCTTTTTAATTCAAATGTATGAATTAGATATATCAATAAAACAATATGTTCCTATATACATAAGCAGTATATTACAATATTTAGAACATGGGTGTTGAATGAGTGTGCGTCTGCGTGTGCACTGATGCTTGTGAGTATGCCTGTTTGTTTGCTTGTGTCCATGAATAAAACCCAGAAATAATACAAAAATATATAGGTTCACTTATAAAATAATTATGTGAAGTAGAAGAGTCTGCATGAGGTTACAAATTCCCTACGGTATTTTATAAACTGCTTCCTATATGTTTGTTTTGTTTTCTAGTCCCCACCTACTGCTCACCCAATCCATGTATGAATGGTGGAACGTGTACAGATGGTGTCGACTCGTACACATGTGAGTGTGTCCCTGGTTACACTGGCGTTGACTGCGAAAAGAGTAAGTATTGTTATTATAAAAGCCCAGTCGTTTTGTATAAAATTAATAATTGCAATAAATTAATATATATATATATATATATATATATATATATATATATATATATATAATATATATATCTATTTATCTCTCTCCTCTTTCTGCCTCGGTCTCTCTTTGTTTTCACACACACGCACACACACACACACACACACACACACACACACACACACACACACACACACTAAACGCTATGTTCGTAAAATGAAAACAATCTTCCTAATTATAAAACTACAGCAACGTATTCAAACAAAACAGCATATACTTACGCAAACGTGTTCTCTGTTTATCAATACTTTCGTAATTCCGGTACAATCATATTAATAGTGTCAATAATTTTTTATATTGCAGAGAAAGACAACTGCGTGAACAAGCCATGTGCCAACGGCGGTACCTGCACCGATGGTGGTGACTCCTACAGCTGCTCCTGTATTGTTGGATACACTGGTCGAAACTGCTATACCAGTACGTCAATACGCCTTCTAAGTAGCTATTTCCCAGATACATGTCCGACGAAACTAAATATGTACTTCATTCAAGAAACCTGCTCTTATTTTACGTTTACAGAAACGCAGAAGATGTTAAATTTTGCTTATCAAAAACGATGTATCGTCACACAGACACACAGACACACAGACACACAGACACACACACACACACACACACACACACACACACACACACACACACACACACACACACACACACACACACACGCACACACACACACACACACACACACACACACACACACACACACATACACACACACACACATATATATATATATATATATATATATATATATATATATATATATATATATATATATATATATATATATATATATATATATATATATACATATATGTGATATTGTATACAATGCATAACAAATTGTTTTCATAGATGTTGACGACTGCACTCCCAATATGTGTGCAAATGGTGGAACCTGTATCGACGGTGTTAACAGCTACACGTGTTCGTGTACACCTGGGTACACTGGTCGCAACTGCAACACAAGTAAGTTAATGTCACTTGTAGAAACCCGACTTCCAAGAATATTGTTAAGCAGGATTTTATGTATTATTGCTATTAGTTATTATTAGTATACATTTGTATTGAGTCATGTGTCCGGGTTACAAACCTGTTCAAAGACTCTAACAAGATTAATACTTAGCAAACATAAATTAAATAAGTTTAATAAACGACTAAGTTGAGTTAATGCAAACATACAAGTAAACATAACGGTTAAGCAGAGAAGTTAAATAAAAGCAAGTTAAATAAAAGAATAAGTTAAATAAGTAAGACGTCCTAGTCATTAAAATGTCATGATAAGTATTACTGTATGCTGCTACATAGTTCAGAAATACGCAGGCGTTATACGTTAGCTCATTGCACAATAATAATGAGTGAGTAAAATATGCAACATACTTCGCTCTCACATTTCACCTTACAAAATGTATTGGTTATTGGTAGAGCTACGTGCCTGGGGAATTACACCTTATTTATTGACTTGACTTTTGCAGTGCTGGACAACTGCATGAGCAATCCTTGCAAGAACGGTGGAACATGCAGCAATTCGGACGCAGGTTACGTCTGCTCTTGCGCCATCGGTTTCGTCGGTGTTAACTGTGATGGCGAAGGTAGGTGTATTGTCATAGGGTTTCATTCTAATGCAAACATATCTAGGTTAAGCTGTCCACGTCTGTTTCCGGCAACAGCTTTGATATAATGGTTGACAGTCACAGTATTATTCAACTAATGACTGATCACTGTTACCATAGGTAGTTCACGTTTCTGCAACCATTGCTAATATCGTTATGGCTAGACACGGGGGCATAATATACATTATTCATCACAGTACCAAAAATACCTCCTTTAAATAAAATTAATACATTTCCGGAATGTATTAATTTGGATTTTATTATTTGGAACAAATGCCAGATTCCTTTCGGGTGAAAACTTGTCAGAGTGTTATGAAGTATATCGCTGTTGAAGAGTGAGAACAATGTAAGTCAATTATCATTTGCACCATGTGATTAGTTGTTCATTCACGCGTGTTAGAAGTTAATTAAATAGAAACATATCCAACCTACCACGTGGTGCAAATTAAAATGGACCTCCAATGTGTTGACTCTTCAACAGCACTATTATGAAAGAAATCAGCGCCGACGGCTTGAAGTAGTGTCTGGTTGGTTTGTAGAGGTCGTCAATGGGCAATGGAGTGAGTGGTCTAAATGGGGAGACTGTTCGGAGAAGTGCGGCAAGGGAACACAACGGAGAATGCGTCGCTGCAACAACCCGGAACCTCAGCGCGGCGGCAACGACTGCCCAGGCACAGATGCACAGAGCCGCGACTGTGTGTGCGACGCCACGTTCATCGCTTCAGGTATCACCCCGATCGATTGTGAACAGTCAGCTGCCTTCCGCAAAAAAACAATAGACGTATCTATTCGAAATTGCATGTCCACCCTTAATCCACGGCGGTCCCTCGGTCTGATGATGATTGTTGTGCGTCTCTGTTCATGATATAATACTTAGCGATTCTCGCGTGTTGCCCCTCTCAGCTCGGGTTCCAAGGTTTCTATTGGGCGCTATTTTTTATCATTAGTATTGTTATTATTATTATTATTATAACGTTTGTTCGTATTTATGTATATCAGGCAGTAAGTATGTGATAATTAAGTGAGCCATGAATGCTGGACGTGTCGATTGTGAATTACACTGAAATTATTTTGACATGTTCTGTTTTGAAAATTTTAAATATATGGAATATTTCGTGAACTTAAATAACATTCAGTTATCTAGAAAATGTATGGCTATATTATTAGTCATGACATATGAATACATACAGTACAAATTGTTCCCATGGAAAACGGCAGCTATATTCATGAAAGTAAATACAAATATGGCTAGTTTGCCCGAAAAAAAATATAAACATGTATTGTCTTATCAGCATACGTCTACGGACTATTAATAAAACAAATCTACTGTAACGCTACTAAATATGTTTCACGCTAGGTGAATGTGAACTGATTTTATATAGTTGCGTTGAAATGTGAGAGTTTATATTGAATAACTATCGAAACCATACTACTACCTTACTGTAAAAACATTATCTGTATACTTCATATATATGTTAGTCCCACATAAGTGTGAATATAACTATCGTAGGACTGTGTCAGTTCCTGCAAATAGTGAACCCGTTGCTTACAGAGGACTGTCTGCGATGCACCGTGACATCCAACAACGTTGGCTATCTAGAGGACACGTGTGATTGCGGTCAGTACTACCAGTGTCAGCGTCTGCCAACTGGCTGGGTCGCTTATCGTCGACAATGCTCCAAGTGTCTGCTGTGGAATCAAGACACGCTGTCATGCAGTATCCGAACAAGTCCGGACTGCGTAGACGAAACTAAAACTACAACAACAGGTAACAATTCGTGCAACAAACAAAGAAAGGTATCCGCTGGTGAAGGTCGTCTACCGTTGCTCTTATTCCACCCTAATGTGTAATAATGTTACATTCTAATATCATATATCATTGTAGATTTACACACAATCAATATCACTTGTTTCAGTGCGTCCTCAGGTGTGTCAATTGGATGAAGTGACGGGCAACAAGGCAGCCTATAAATCAGGCAGCAGCATCATGAGCTGTGCCCCGGGAACCATCTTCAAGAAGAGCGCGTGTGCCTGCGTGGCTGGAGGGCCACCGCCAGCTACTGGTATGACTGACAGCGTATTCTGGCCAATACAGTTTTGTAATAATAGTAACGATGGTAATACTAATAAACGCGCTGCTTTGTAGGTGAATGTATATAATCTTGATTGTATTCGTCACCGTCCAACTGACTACAAACACCAAGCAAGCATGTTTGCCGTATGTGTTGTTACGTGTGAGGTGTACGAAAGTCGGTGCCGTGTATGCCGAAAAGAGTCGTGTGGAGTTTGAATATGGATAATTATGTACATAAGCATTTTCATGCGCACGAAATATAGCATACGTTAATATAAAACAGCAATACTCTTGGGGATTTATTTGAATAACTAATATGTTTGAAATGTTTCAGCTACTCCTCCAGTTGGTAAGCTGACTGAAGTGACGTGCATCGACTTTGAGAAGGGCTGGAACGGATTCCGGGCTACCAAGGGTGTCTACGTACAGAGTATTGGCGTGTCCCGCAGAAATACCAAATTTGGCAAGTCAGCCGTCTTCAACGGAACTTCGAGACTTGAGATGCCCCGCTTCACAAACTCCTACAACAAGTTTAAGCAGTTCGCGGTCAGCTTCTGGTTCAAACGAATTGGACCGTCTGAGCTTAAACAAGGAATGTTTGACAACGGCAACTGTGAGGTGGACCCGTCGATTTCTATTAGCTCCAGCAAAGACTCGGTCGGCGTAAGATTCATCACCGAAGGCGGAATGAAGATCGAGAAAGAAGGATTACCGGTATGACATATTAAAGTTTACAATATATGCATCAGGAGATTGGCCTTTCCCTCCCATCATACCTTAGTGAAAGATCAGTATATATTGGATATCAGAAAGTATTCATTCGGACAGAGGATACTACACGAATGGAACATATTATCTACTGATTGTGTAAATGCTAGCAGCATTTACTTAATTTCACATTTACACATCTCAGGAGGCCAGTTTAGGAAATTCGATAAGCCGATGGCTTCCTTGTACACTTGCCACGTGGGCCTTTTGCCTTGTATGGCAATGTTGTAACATCTTGTTAATCTTGTTAAATCTTGTGAAATGTTGCTACACCGGTAGAGTAACCCTTCTCTCCAATAGCGTACGTGTTAAGTCAACGAATTCCATAGATTAAATCCAGGATCTGACATGTAAAAACACACGACAACTGGGTACGAGAGCATCGTTGCATGTCTTATGAAGTTTTCGGTTGTAGTATTCCCCGTTGAAGCTTCATACAATACATTTAGTTGTGGAGCTGTTGTATTTCAGATCGAGCAGAACGTGTGGAATCACATCGCACTCTCGTATGATGGCGTCCAGCTTGTGGTATACATCAATGGACAAAAGACTGTACTCGGCGACATCAGTGGTAGGTTCCGCTAAATGGCAATACTATCTTATAATATCCTGTCTGGTTCGGCACAACAGCCATCCGTCGTCGTACGTATTAGATTGGTTGAAGCATTGCTTTGACACATACGTAGCACAACGGTGGTAACGTAGCACAACGGTGGTAACGTAGCACAACGGTGGTAACGTAGCACAACGGTGGTAACGTAGCACAACGGTGGTAACGTAGCACAATGGTATCTTAATTGTTATTAAATTGCGTTTTATTCGTAGCATTGATTCGTGCGTACGTGCGTGCGTGCGTGCGTGCGTGCGGTCTATTTTGCAAGTAATAAATAATCGTTGCATACATTTTCATCTAGCGACGCTATCACATGTAATCTGACATGATTACATGTGATAACGTCAGATATGAATAACGCATACATTCGTAGACAAACGGTCAAAGTCTTTCAAAAGACTGTACGCTTTATTTAAATAACGTCTATAACGATGCATATTGTGGATATTCGCTTATATATACTGTACACTTCGAGAACACTCGAGGAGGCTGCAGTGTGATGATCATGTTACAATGTTCGACAGGTAATGTTCGTGAGAGTCACTGCCCCCTGGTCATAGGACACTCGACACTCAGCGGAAGCTACTTCACCGGACTCATGGACAACGTAAGTCCGATTTAATATATAACTTTATGTTTACACACTGCTTCAATGACCGTATATATAACTGTGATGTCTTAAAATGATCAAGTGTGACCCTAATATGTCGTATAAATAATTATTGATAATTTGGTAAGTTTCGTTCAGACAATACAATATGTATATATATAATATATATATATATATATATATATATATATATATATATATATATATATATATATATATATATATATATATATATATATATATGTATATATATATAATTATATATATATATATATATATATATATATATATATATATTGTTAAATGTATATACTAATATATATATATATATATATTTATATATATATACACACATTTAACAACATTTTACGTGATTGCGGCAAAATTGGAATGATGTACCGTTTCAAATTGGACCTTTCGTTCAAACACCACTTGTAAAATTATTTATATTGGTGACACTGTTCTGAGAACTAAGACAACGATAAACAATATGTTGTAAACAATTCCACATTCCATTTAAATACAGACATTAAAGAACAATTGCTATTTATCTTTCAGTTGTGCATCTTCGGGAAACCATTGACAGACGGTCAAGCGAAAACTTTGTATGAAGGTTGAAGCCATCGACGAAGACTTGCAACAGAAAATTTGTGTTGATGTTAATAGAAGCTGTGTATTTAGACAATATAGCAGTATTTAGACAATATAGCAGTATGGAATTAATCATGCGGCAATGAAACTACTAAAAGATGATTGTGCTTGCTTATTTGAGTGCTGCATAAACGGATGTGCATTAGAAAGCACTGACTATACAGTGTCTGCCATAATAATGCGTGGTACTATGTAGCAAAAAGCTAATATGATCGGATTATGAGTAAATTAAGATAACTATGGTAAGGCAGATGCATTGCCATTTTTAATTCGAATTACATGTATATAAACATCTCCAATGTGATGCCAGTGTGTGAGTTTATGGATGCTCATAAAATATCACACATGAACTACAATATTGATTTGTGGGAAATACAAGGTAATCACATCAAATACAAAAACAAACATATGTCTTTACATATATGGCAAAGCGGTATTTCATGTCATGATTTGCACTAATTGGTGAAATATAACCCATCAATATTAGTGTCTATTGGGTAGTTATGTAATTGCTATATAATAACTTGGCACAATATGCAGTTTAAAGATATAGATAATGCATATAATTCATGCGTCGGACAAATTTTCTTTCTGGATACAACGTTTAGTCATATGTGAGAGGGAAACGAAACTGTTTATGAATACACATTTAACTGAATTGTGTTCACACTTCATTTCGTCCTGCAGCTGTAGATATTAACAAACGAATGTCAAATAAAATGATACCACAGCATCCACACGTTGCTTGTTCTCTTGCTATTTACAAGCGATATAGCTTTAGCAGTAGCATTACACTGACACGAAACATTCCAAATGTAATGTACATTGGCTGCGCAATACTAGTCTACCAAGATTTCGTTGATGAAGATTAAGGTATACACGTCTATACTGGGTGACTCGGAGTCTTCCTCGACACTTTGCACATTTTATCGGTTTCCGTCGCTTCATTTTATTGTTTATTAAATTCCGTGATTTCAGACAGTTGTGTTACAGCACATACACTGCAATATTTATCATCATTATATGTATCAAGTCTTCAACACAGTAATGACAGCGTTCGAATTTAAAGACACTCACAAAATGTCAGAGTTGACGTCTTTTAAAACACCAAAAAAATCAGCTTGTGCCTTTCTTTGCGTGTGTGGTGAGTATCATGTGAACAATCATACAATGATGCAGTTCGTGTGTTACTCATTTTTTACGCCACTAGAGCCAAGTGTATGGGTGGAAGGGGTGTCGACAATATTCAGTTGAATTCGTTATGTAGCTCTTAGCAAGTGCGAGAAATGATGAAACTCAGACAGAAGTTGAACGTTCACGTTTCATTCAAAACATGTGTTACAGTATTAACCAAAAACGAGCCAAATCCGATGTGGGCACTATTATAATTGAGCAGTGATCGTCTTCATGTCATACAGTTGCTTTCTTTCAAGCGTTAAGAGTGTGGAATTCGCTATGGTGGTTTAGCATCTCCGATACACTCGGAATGGAATTGTAATCAACATAGTTGCGACAAATACTCACGGCCTACCAGGGCAATCGAACAAGACAATTGTATTAATGTTGTCCAGCTACGACACTTAATGGAGTAAACATGTTGAATCCGCTATGCTATATTTCTCTAATATGTCTATAGGGGAGAAAAAATAAGCTACAGTTATTCATAAACTTATTGTTTTAAGGTACCTATGCAGTCACACGATTGTTGTGTGGTTATAGCATGTAATACCAAAATATTAGTGACTTTTGACAAGACCAACATTATGTTATCGTTAATTAACGATATTGTTCAGAGGGGCCATCTTGCCCCACGCCTGGGGCAAGAAATCCCTGGGGCGAATTTCCCCCAAAACAGTAACAGTCTTTCTCCATTGTATGAAATACGAATACTGAAATGAAACAAACTATTGCTAAATGTAAAAAAATATTATGTTTTATTTTATCCAAACAGTCAACAAACATGCATCAATTAGTTAATATCGGACTGGCTGTTGGGGCAAATAAAACAATGCACTCCTGGCGTGCAGTCCGTGACGGAATCACGCTATCAGCGTGACGAAATCATGAGTGAACTTTTCCTCTGGTTTTTATCGCGAAGCACGGCTTGGTGTAAATTCCTCTTGAGGGTTGTCATTGTTTCTTTGGGAATACTAGAATTATCAAAGCATAAGTTTTTAGTTCTACAGAGACAGTTCCAGACTATGAATATGAATGAAACTGAGATGTTGATGTGATTCCGTCACAATTATGTGATTCCGTCACAAAAATATGATTCCGTTACCAGTTTCATTATTTCTTTGTTCAAATGATTCAATTGTATTATAGAAAACGAATGTAATCACGCATCGAGATAAAAACGTGACTGAATCACATAATTTGCACGATGACAAAGAGCGTTCTTATGCCAAGTTTAGAGGGTAATTTCTCTAGAGTATCAGCTTAAATTTTCCTAAAGTGTTTTCTGTATTGAGCTACTTTTCTTGCTGTTTACAATGATACTAACTATGGCTAGTTATCTTTCGTGTGGATGGATTAGGTGGATTGGATTGATGGATTACAATGAGCATTTGTGAATTCTAACAGCACGCCAGCGAACGTTGTGAACGTTTCACAGTGAGACGTTATCACAGGCTCCCACCAAATCCAAATTCATTAGTTACCAAAAGTGAGCGTATAAATACAACACAATTTATATGTATTCGCATATGAAAAACTAGTTCTGACACAGTTACGTAATGTTTCGTTTTTTACATCCCTTACATCGAATTCATTCGTAGGCCCATCATCAAGGTTTTGAAAGGGGGTTGATCGTACACACAGCCGGGGATTTAGGCCCATCATCAGGGTTTTGAAAGGGGGTTGCACGTACATACAGCCGGGGATTTAGGCCCATCATCCGGGTTTTGAAAGGGGGTTGATCGTACACACAGACGGGAATTTAGGCCCATCATCATGGTTTTGAAAGGGGGTTGATCGTACACACAGTCGGGGATTTAGGCACATCACCAGAGTTTTGATATGGGAATTGAGCGTACACAGCCGGGGATTTAGGCCCATCATCCCGGTTAATAAAGGGGGTTGCATGTACATACAGCCGGGGATTTAGGCCCATCACCCGGGTTTTGAAAGAGGGTTGATCGTTCACACAGCCGGGGATTTAGGCCCATCATCCGGGTTTTGAAAGGGGGTTGATCTTACACACAGCCACGGATTTAGGCCCTTCACCAGGGTTTTGAAAGGGGGTTGATCGTACACACAGCCGGGGATTTAGGCCCATCATCCGGGTTTTGAACAGAGGGTTGAGGGTACACACAGCCGGGGATTTAGGCCCATCATCCGGATTTTTAAACGGGGTTGATCATACACACTGCCGGGGATTTAGGCCCATCACCAGGGTTTTGAAAGGGGGTTGATCGTACACACAGCCAGGGATTTAGGCCCATCATCCGGGTTTTGAAAGGGGGGTTGAGCGCACACATAGCCGGGGATTTAGGCTCACCACCAGGGTTTTGAAAGGGGGTTGATCGTACACACAGCCGGGGATTCAGGCCCATCATCCGGGTTTTGAAAGGGGGGTTGAGCGTACACACAGCCGGGGATTTAGGCTCATCACCAGGGTTTTGAAAGGGGGTTGATCGTACACATTGCCGGGGATTTAGGCTCATCACCAGGATTTTGAAAGGGGGTTAATCGTATACACAGCCGGGGATTTAGGCCCATCACCAGAGTTTTGAAAGGGGTTTAATCGTATACACAGCCGGGGATTTAGGCCCATCATCCGGGTTATGAAAGGGGGTTGCACGTACATACAGCCGGGGATTTAGGCCCATCACCCGGGTTTTGAAAGGGGGTTGATCGTTCACACAGTCGGGGATTTAGGCCCATCATCCGGGTTTTGAAAGGGGGTTGATCTTACACACAGCCAGGGATTTAGGCCCTTCACCAGGGTTTTGAAAGGGGGTTGATCGTACACACAGCCGGGGATTTAGGCCCATCATCCGGGTTTTGAACAGGGGGTTGAGGGTACACACAGCCGGGGATTTAGGCCCATCATCCGGGTTTTGAAAGGGGGTTGATCTTACACACAGCCAGGGATTTAGGCCCTTCACCAGGGTTTTGAAAGGGGGTTGATCGTACACACAGCCGGGGATTTAGGCCCATCATCCGGGTTTTGAACAAGGGGTTGAGGGTACACACAGCCGGGGATTTAGGCCCATCATCCGGATTTTGAAAGGGGGTTGAACGTACAAACAGCCGGGGATTTAGGCCCATCATCCCGGTTTTGAAAGGGGGGTTGAGCGTACACACAGCCGGGGATTTAGGCTCATCGCCAGGGTTTTGAAAGGGGGTTGATCGTACACGCAGCCGGGGATTTAGGCTCATCACCAGGGTTTTGAAAGGGGGTTGATCGTACACACTGCCGGGGATTTAGGCCCATCACCAGGATTTTGAAAGGGGGTTGATCGTACACACTGTCGGGGATTTAGGCTCATCATCAGGGTTTTGAAAGGGGGGTTGAGCGTATACACAGCCGGGGATTTCTGAAAAAAATTACAGTTAAACAAAATTCTCGCAACCCCCGAACACCCCCTATGAACAGGGACGACTTCCGCTGGATCGCTACACATACGTCTCACTGCGCTAATTTACGTGAACTCTGCGAAGTGTGATTGGCCTGGATACCAAGGTGGCATTGCTATGGACAGGGAGCTATCAAGGCTACCAAGAAATTCATAGCTCTCAACGTCCTAAATTGAGGGCTGGCAGGAAGTGGGAGGTGGGGGATTGGTCCTACCAAATGGTGGAAGTGCGACCTCAAAAATAGGAGGAAAGTTGGATTTTTAAGTCGAGGTGTTGACATAAATTAATTCAATTACATCAATAGCATTACAAATTATATGAATGCATTACTACACAGCCCACGGCAGCTGTTGCATCGAGTCACGGATGTCCAAAATTATTATTCGTCGTTCATCTTATAGACTGGTACTTAATCAACCATACAGCGCTACTGTTGTATGCATGATATGTCATCTAGCGCGTGGCCTCGGATAACAAGGCTCCGTGAGGTGGCGCCACCATTTGTCGCTCTTACAATTGTACACACACACACACACACGCACACACACACGCACACATGTATGTTTGACTGGGTTTTTTAACAATTCATTGCATTGATACATTTGGAATGACAACAATGACAGCAATGACAGCAATGACAACAATGACAGCAATGACAGCAATGACAACAATGACAACAATGACAGCAATGACAGCAATGACAACAATGACAGCAATGACAACAATGACAGCAATGACAGCAAAAACAACAATGACAGCAATGACAGCAATGACAGTAATGACAACAATGACAGCAATGGCAGCAATGACAACAATGACAACACTGACAGCAATGACAGCAATGACAGCAATGACAACAATGACAACAATGACAACAATGACAGCAATGACAGCAATGACAGCAATGACAACAATGACAGCAATGACAACAATGACAACAATGACAGCAATGACAGCAATGGAAACAATGACAACAATGACAGCAATGACAACACACATGTTGGGGTGGAGTGTTATTCGTTTTGACAGAATCAATAATGCTCGCCCCTTACGTTTCACCTACGACACCTGCACGTGCATTCCACGTGCACACGCAGGCCCTGAACTAACCGGGCTGGACCGTGCCTAGCACGTGTGCCATGCATTATATTTTCGACTTTATCGAAACACTACATATAACGGCGTCATACTGCGTTGACCAATATTGTCGAGTTCAGTACATCGTCACAAAACCGTATGTTGAAATTTCCGCGGTTCTTTTGTTGTTCGGTATATAATCCGCTAGGTGGCGGGACTTGAGTTCCCTGTTCGATTTGCAAAGTGTCTATATAGAGAATGTAAAGATGAAAATGCGAATAATGTGATGACAATTACCACAATAGTGTCGACGGTTTTGATTAAATATTTTTTTATCACTACCGCTATTGTAATGTGGTTACGCCGCTACCAATAATTAGCATCCAACATCACCTTTTGGCGTTCGCCGCCTGTGTTTGCGGGATTACATGACCATCCCACCGACCGCTCGGGTTGCACTGCAGACTTTCATTTACTGTTAATGTGTCATGGCTACGACACGGTTACACATAAAATAGACGGGAGAATAGTCGGACTTAGCATGTGTCGTTAACAATTTCGTTCAGCGTAATGTCATTGGCATGACAACGTGACAGTAAATGGGGTATAGGTTTACCTTCCACAGATATCGAATGACAACTCTGTCGAACATAAACAGCTCAGTACAGGAAACATTAATGTACCGAGCTGGCTACTAGTCACCCAGAGATGGTATTTTAACATAGGTAAACTGAATGACCCACAATTACGTGTGTTAGCAGATCAGGTTCTCTGGCATGCGGCCGAGTTCTGCACTCGTTGACGACAGTTGAAGTGTCCACTGCTCAGCCAACCAAGTAGCACGTCGTAGTATTCTAGGCGGTTCATAACAAGTCCGCGTAGCTCAGCATGGCACGCGTTTCGTGTTAGCAAGTGACGATCAGGAGTATATGGTTGTAGGAGGCGGAACATTAACTGAAAACGTGGCGGTCTAACTGCGTGTGTCGGTGAAAGGTTCAGCCCAGATTCCTGGCTGCATCAGCTGAGTGTAATGAACGTCCAGGCAGTTCCAAGCTAAGGTTGTCGTAAATATTATGTTATAAGTTTAACGTAAGCGAGCACCAGTAGCACGATACAATCATTGGAGATACTGAGGTTATTCTAGAGCCACTCAAAGGAGATCTCTCGCATAATTAACAGGTCAGTCATAACACACCGACTTACAAACAAACACCATGTAGCCTGAGACAGCTCAAAGATGCCAACACAAGAGGTACAGTGTAACGAGCAATACCTCCCACGTGTCTAGGACAGTTTGTTGTCCCCTGTTTAATCTGGAGGACAATCTGAAGACGTTCACAGACATAACAAATGTGTGACGGTGTATCGATATATACATATATATATATATATATATATATATATATATAAGCACGGTTGTATGATTATTGCTGTTGTACGGACAGTCTCAATAGTGTATTAGTGACATGGTCGCTGGATTGTTGCTGCAATGGGGCCAGCCACAACCAGTGTTAGAGTCATTATCTTGCTAATAATAATGAGCATAATACAGTCTTACACAAAGAAACCTACTCACCAATCGAAACACCATAACTGAAAACAGTGTAGGTAAATTTCGAAGTTGCTGTGTTCGTATTTATAATAGAATTGTAATTGTTGTAGCCACAAAATATCACATATTTTAGTACTACGATGATATTTTTTTATTAATTTGTTGTTCTGCATTATATATTTGCTGGATTTAACTAGATGCTTTACATTCTTTTCCAGTAGTTTTGCTCTGTCGCATTTAGAACTTACAAATATATTAGCAAACGTTCAAAATCGGAAATAAACATTTGCTGACATCATTATGGAAATTAAACTGTTTGCTTAAAGCAAAATATTGTTTGATTGATTGATTGGTTCGTTGGTTGATTGATTGGTTGATCGACTGATTGATTGATTGATTGATTGATGGATGGATTTAATGATTGATTGTTTTATTGATTGGTTGATCGATTGATTTGTTGATTGATTGATTGATTGGTTGATTGATCGATTGATTGATTGATTGATTGATTGGTTATTTGATTGATTGATTTATTTATTTATTTATTGCTTTATTGATTGATTGATCGATTTATTTGTTGATTGATTGATTGATTGATTGGTTGATTAATTGGTTGATTGATTGATTGCTACGTTAAGGGGCGTTTAATGATGTCAAACAACGATTTATTGTAATGATAATGGTGGTTCGTCACGATAACGATAATGATTTCTTCCAAGGCGTAAGTAATAATAATGATAATAATATATGTATTCGTACTACAATGCGTAAATTAAAACAATGTTTACTGGGTACAATAGCATTACATGGTAATGGCATTCATACTGAACAATTTCAAATGTCATTATGATAATGGTAATGATAACGAACAATATTAGTGTTTGCAGTGACAATGATGAAGATAATGAATAGTCCATGATGACTCCACTCCTGACGAAAATAGTTTTCTAGAATAGTCACGTGATTACTTTTGTTGTGGGGAATGTCACCACGGTACATTAGCATTACGGTGGTATTATAATTGCTGCTACGAGCACATTTAGTAAAAAGCAGCAAGACGTTGTTATTAATGTTACTGTGACGTAAATCGTAGTAACACCTTGATGTGATTATTATAATTATGAGAAAGGCCATAACAATAACTAGTCTCACGGTGGTACAGTTATTTCTACAATGAGGAAAGTCTTAACATTGGTTGTGTGACTATCCTTGTCATAAGGAAATTCTCAGCAGTGAACTACTGGCACAGTATCGTGGTGGTTATGATAATTAAGAAAACCACAACAGCATGACGCTGAAATATTTGCAACCGTGCACTAATAACCCAGTGCCGTCATGTTTGCTGCATTGAGGAAATGAATTACATCAGCATAGTCATTGAATTGCATAAGGCATTATTATTATTTTTCTTATCATAGTTGTAGTCGTTGTTGTCGTTGTTGTAATAATAATAATATTTATCATTATTATTATTATCACCAGCACCAGCAGCATCATCATTTTTTTTTATTATAAAAACAACCACAGCTGTGAAATAGTAGCAATGTGATATGAATGTTTGATGTTTCACGTGTAAGTTATACATCTGAAATTAATTAAACTGTTGACATGCAGTATTACTAACGCTATATCATAATCAAGCATATTATAATCTTCCCATTAAATCAATGCATAACAAAGAATGTGAGTGAAGAATACAGAAACAAAACCAACAGTAAACTCCCACCAACCAGAAAAAGACAGTCGTGTCATTAAACTCTTTGAAAACAGAAATGTGAGGTAAGGCTGTCGTGGAGTGAGGCATTTTCCATATTACCTCAAGCGATACCTACATCCTGTTTCCTCGTACGGGGTAGAGCCAATGCATCATGATATGACCATTTTCCATATTACCAGAAGCGATACCTACATCCGGTTTCCTCGTACGGGGTATAGCCAATGCATCATGATATGACCATTTTCCATATTACCTCAAGCGATACCTACATCCGGTTTCCGATACCGGCTATGATATATAGCCAATGCACCTTGATATAACCACAACGCCACGCTATTACCACCTACGTCAACAATCTCGACCCGATTATTCCAAACAGTCCAATATTTGGTGATGCGTGTTCAATGCGACGTCGGTAACAAGTTATGTGATTATCCTTGTTTGTGGTGGTGTGTTTCTCGTAAACTTGCATAGAAAGGGACATTGGTGCCTTAGCTCACCAGCAACACCCTTGGGTTGTTATGTCTCACCAAAGGTCTTAAGTAGTGTTTATTTTTAGACGACTGAATGCGATACGACCAGATGACTCAGTAATGTGTGTGAGAGGTAGATCCGGTCTCAGATCTGAACATTGATAATAGTAAAGGTCAAAATTATTGCCGTTTAATAAAGTAGGTTTCTGCACGTGATTGTGCTGCCGTACACGTACAACGGTCGCAGCTTTTAACTTCGAAAATATTGCGCGACAATAAGCCGTCCGTATAAGAGATTCTTGACAAAAGGGATGTGCCACGTAAATCCCCGAATTATTAGTCACTGATTGAGACAATGTGACTTTCGAGAATGTAGTCTGGTGAAGAGATCAGCCTAAACATGGCTCAACTATCATTTTTCTTTAACTTGGAATTGTGAAATAAAATGGCTCCGTACATTTAACTATAAAAGTAAAAACAGGGAATACGTAAAGAGATGAAAACATACATAGACCGAAGTAATGTGGATGGGCGAACAGGAGGTGGATCTACATGTAGTTGTTGACGGAACGACCATTAAACGAGTGAACAGTTTTGTATACTTGAGCGGCACAGTGTGTGAGGATGGAGGAAGTAGTAAGGGAATACAGAGGAGAGTGCAAGCAGGAGCAGCAGCGTGGAGGAGAGTGGAAGGCATTATGTGGGACAGAAAACTGAAGAAACAACTAAAAGGAAAAGTGTTTGAAACCTGCGTGGTACCAGCCTGTATATAACATACAGATAGCAGAAAACAACTGGGTCCGAAGAATATGCAAATTAACCCAAGAAGATAGAAGGAAGATGAATGAATTGAGAGAAGAGATTGGCATGAAAAAATTGAAGATGAAAGTAGTCGGAAGCGGAATTAGATGGGCAGGACATGTGCAAAAATGGACGAAGACAGACTGTCAAAAAGAGCATGGAAAACAGAAGAGGGCGGCAGAAGAAGAAGAGGAAGACCAAAGCTGCGATGGAAAGACTGTGTCAAACGAGATCTTGAAAGGGCAGGAACGAATGGCCAAGAATGGAAGACCATCGCAGAAGACAGAGGGAGATGGAGATAGTTAACAACGAAAGTGGAAGAAGCTACCATGTGACTTGGACCCCCCCACAAGGGAGCAGGGGGAAGAAGAAGTAGATGATGGGTCACCAGTGGATGTTGTCTACTTAGATTTTCAGAAAGCTTTCAATAAAGTGCCACATGAAAGATTGTTGCTTAAATTAAAAGTCCACGGTATAGGCAATGATTTAATCAACTGGATAGAAAAAGTAGGCATAGAGTAGATGGTGTGGAAATATGTTGGGTAGTGGGATCAGTAGTAGGACCTACATTATTATATATATATATATATATATATATATATATATATATATATATATATATATATATATATATATATATATATATATATATATATATATATATATATATATGTGTGTGTGTGTGTGTATGTGTGTGTATGTGTGTGTGTATAAATGATTTGGAAGATGACACATCTAACAAAGTACTGAAATTTGCAGATGAAACAAAAGTATTTAGAAAAATTAAAATGATACAAATAAACAGAGTTTACAGGATGATCTTGATAAATTGGTTAAATGTTCGGAAAAATGGCAAATGTCATTAAATTTTTGGGAAGAATAGATGCGTGCACATAAGACATAAAAAATGGTCGAAGAATCTAAAATGGGAGATGCCATTCTTTGTAGAACCATAACAGAAAAGTAACATTTAGTGCTGACATGAACGTTTCATAGCAATGTGGGAATGCTGCTTCAAAAGGTAATGTGAGTGAGTGAGTGAGTGAGTGAGTGAGTGAGTGAGTGAGTGAGTGAGTGAGTGAGTGAGTGAGTGAGTGAGTGAGTGAGTGAGTGAGTGAGTGAGTGAGTGAGTGAGTGAGTGAGTGAGTGAGTGAGTGAGTGAGTGAGTGAGATTATTTTTCGAAATTCTCAAATTCTAGGGCTAATTAAGAGAATTATCACATATACGGTGAAACAGCGAATTGTACCCTTGTACAAAGCAATAGTTAGGCCGCATTTGGAATATTGTATACAAGCATGGAGGCCATATCGTAAGAAGGACATAAATAAGATAGACAGAATACAACGAAGAGCAACTGAAATGATTCCAGTGAGCGTTTACTTAGCATCCAATACAAACAAATGACCGCCATCCTTGCCCCTTAACTTAAGCCCGGCCTTTTTCCAGTGACAGGGGCCATCGGGTCAGCTACGGGCGTCGTGGAAACGCCTCCCGCCTGTCTGCCATTGAGTCATCGCCGTCGCCGTTCCTGTCCAGTGCACGCGCGGTCAGCCACGCATAACGCGCTACCCGACTGCTGAACAATAAACGACCGCCGGATCCGGTTCGCAGAAGCGTTCTTACTGCAATCGAGTGTTCCAGCTTTCGCGTGTGTTTGTGTGTGTGTGTTCGGATTGCTCGTCTGGATTGCCTACGTTCTGAGAGAGTTCCAACACGGAGACCGATTAATTCGAGGTAAGTCAGCGCTATCTGGCGAGTTGTTGAAGCCATGTCGATGGCAAATGGCGGCTCTGTGATCTCGGGGCGCGGCCGGCAAGGCGTTGTGTGTGTATGCCGCGCACCTATCGGTGAACCTGCCGCTGCTTCGACTCAACATACAAAGGCGTGTCTGGTGCTTACGTCTATGGGCTATGCTGCAGAACAACTGGCAAACGTCTAAACTACACCGTAATTAATCACGCGGCGTGTAACCCGTGTCTACTTTCGTAGATATAATTAACCACGCAGTAGCCCTGGGTCGGTGGGACGGGCGTTAGCTCACCAGCTTAGTATAAAAATATATTATAATATAAAAATGTTTCATAGCACTGGTCGTTTGCACAACAACGTGATCATTCAAAACTGCAATGTCAAGGCGAGTAATAAAGTTGATATGAATATTCAATGGATTTATCATGAATATGGCGAGGAAATCAAATATGACAACAGTAATCATCCAGTTGAGGTTTTACAATATATTTATTTTGTCTTTTACTATTTCGATGCGCAAACTGAGACATCGATCGACAATTAATCAATTATAAATGTGACACGCAGACATGTGCTTCTCATATGTAAACAAACCGTATACGAACAACCGTAACATTTCAGTTAGCCTACAGTTGCTTGTAAATCTCGTGGTTCAATATATTATTGTTTACACATTGTGCATTTATAAAGGCATACCTCTCTTTGGGTCGTTATATGTTTTGGTACATTGATGCTTGGTCAATTGGATAACTTTTGGCTTTGTTGTCCCATGTTTGACCAAATATTCGTACACTTTGTCGGTTGGTATTGTTGGTAATCTGCTTCAACTCGACATTATGATTAACGCTACCGATAGTGTAATCAGAAACCGTGAATCCGCATCCGCTTACCCGATGCCATGAAAGTAGTTAGCATGGTTATAGCATGGTTATAGCATTGTTATACCAGTTCCAGCTATTTTATTCAGTAACGCGTTATCATTTCTGGCATGACATAGGCACATTCTACCGCTAAACAAATACTCACTGTTTCTTGGTCAGCGCTAGAGACGGAAAGGGAGAATATTTTTTATGTACGAACCACCTTCATGGTCCCCTAGGCACGTTAGCAAACTTTGAGCCCCATACATGCGAAACTCTGGCGGAGATACGAGTAAATATACAGATATACAGAATCACAAACTATTTTATTACATAGACGCCATAGAGAGTTGTCTGTTCCTCCCGAGAGCGCATCCTGTCGTGGAACGCTTCGCAGTGCACTAGTCCGTTACCCCCGTCGAGTACGTAAGAACAGTAGACGCGTTGCCGAGTTTGATACGACATAAATGTCTCGTAAACGTGTCGAGACTACCAGATCGCATTTCGGACTGCTGCCCAACAACTGACTATGAACAGTACTCGTGCTTAAGAAGAAGGCGAAGTACAGAGTAATAGACGACAGCTAAGCCACCAGAACTAGTGTTTGTTTGTATTGAAATTCCTGAATGTTGAGATGTACTCAGCACTCCTTGCTTAGCACTACAGGTGCACTACAGGTGCACTACAGGTGCACTACAGGTGCACTACAGGTTCACTACAGGTGCACTACAGGTGCACTACAGGTGCACTACAGGTGCACTACAGGTGCACTACAGGTGCACTACAGGTGCACTACAGGTGCACTACAGGTGCACTACAGGTGCACTACAGGTGCACTACAGGTGCACTACAGGTGCACTACAGGTGCACGGCATTGCCATTGTTTTCTTCCTCTCCCGTTCTATCCATTTACATTCCACACTCCATGTGACTTTCTGCAGTAGACCAGTATTCCAAAAAGTCGAGCTAATATACCATTGTGCCGTACTGTATCGCGTGTATGTACCGTATGGTTGCTTTTGGCGTTAGTCTTTGTTTCAGTTAGCAAGTCGTGACCAATACGCCCCTCTGAATATTGTGTGGTGACGAACTTTTCAGAAACACCTTTCCAGTAAATATCCATGCATCGTTCGGCAACTATGTTATCTCGCGAATACAAAGAACCATTGTGCGCCTCACAAGGGGGCGAAACTGCGGGTTACACTTCTCGCACAGACACGCATGGTTATTGTAGCACATTCTCGATCTGCCGTCATGAATAGCGACTGGGTGAGTCATAGACGTCGCACCGTCGGTGTAACCTAAACCAGACGTAATTGTCACTGCGGTTGGAATGTGTGAACATAGCATAGATGTCACTGACGTCCCGTCTCCACAGCTGGTTCCCACTGTTTTTGGCATGCCCATAAAGTTGCATTATTTTTGTCATGCCCATAAAGTTGCATTATTTGCAAAGTTGACCGTAATAATATTAATACGTTCACGCAATCATGCTGACGACCTGTGCCATGACTGGTACCATTTTGACAGAGAACTTTAGTCTGACATATGGACTGACATAAGGTCCTTTAAACTGTTATTCATGGGAGTCGTTTGGTAACATTACATTTTTATGCTAATGTGTTGTCTCCGCGACGGATACGATTTTGACACAAGACTGGTCACATTCTATTTTTTTTACCAAGTATGAATTGTTTGGGACATGCTATATATGTAGCGCGAACTGAAGTTTTATTAGATAGATTCAGCTATAAGTTTGAAGCAGTGAACTTGCCCATTAAACGTTAGTACTGGGGAGTGTGGCAGGAAGTGAGAGGTTGGCCTCAAAAACAAATGGGAGATGGGATTGGTGGGAAGTGGACTCTCACAATTAGTGGGAGGTTGGCCCTCCAAAACAGATGAGGTTGAGACCCCTGCTACACCCCCTCTGGCCTCCCCCTGCTCCCTATGGCCTCCCCTTCCGGCCTCCCTTGTGCCTCCCCCTTTGGTCCCTCCCCTCTGGCCACCCCCTTTGCGAGATCCTAGTTACGCCACTGGTTGTCATTACTTAGAGTTAGTTAAACTTTGTTTTAATGTTGACGTTTCCATTATTTACGGGTACGTTTATATCAATGCAACTTTCAAGAATATGAGGCAACATACCTCGTGAATCACTTTGTCATGGTGGTGTTGTCTTCGTTGTAACACGCACGTACGCTATGCACTCTCTGGCACGGGTACAAATCATGTGGACGGTTTTTCAGTTGTGATTTGTGTGTCTTGCAATTGTGTCTCACAATCCACCAAGAGTAGACAACACACGCCAGAGAGGCAGGTTCCACAGACGGCGGACAGCCAATCTCACAGAATGTGTTCATAGAACATGTGTCTAATCTTTTGTTAAATTAAGTGTGTTTTTGGTGTGCGACAAAAAGACATGTTCAGAAACTTAAAATGTATTGCCGTTTAAAAAAGTCTTTGTAACGTCTAAGTGTAAGTTAATTGCCGTTACCACAGTCCTAAAGGTCTTAATACATGACGTACATAAACTTTACTAAGGCTATTTTGTGTCCTCTAGTTCGTCTACTTAACATAAATATGACAAATTATTCCTATCAGAATTTCCACAACTAACCAGTATCTTAGAAATTTCTATTTGATTATCCTAAACAAAATTATGTTTGATCTCCTCTGTATGATCTCCTGTTATCTCCTCTGTATGATCTCCTGTTATCCTAAGATGTGATATTTGATCTCCCCTTAACTTCTATTTGATTTCCACTTAGGCGTTTATGTGTGATGACACAGTGATGCAAGTACTTCAACAGACTTATGTGTGATGACACAGTGATGCAAGTACTTCAACAGACTTATGTGTGATGACACAGTGATGCAAGTACTTCAATAGACTTATGTGTGATGACACAATGATTAAAAATACTTCAACAGACTTATGTGTGATGACACAATCATGAAAGTACTTCAACAGACATATGTGTGATGACACAGTGATGAAAGTACTTTAACAGACTTATGTGTGATGATATATCGATTGGAACAGTTTGTGCTTAACTTTCATAAACATTTACAGTTAACCGCAGACGCCCACTGCAGCTCCACCAGCCATTAACAAAAACCAGTCGTGCGTGATACAATAAATAGGACTTCAATTGACAACTTGTGGCATACTCGTTACGCTCTGGTTAATACATCCGGCGCCACAGACGTGTCGTGCTTAGAGGCTGTTCAGTGATTGCGCAGTGTTGAAGAGAATTATATTTAAACATGCTGGGTTATACGGCATTACAGGAGGCGATAGTGGTTAGTTAGTCTAGCGATAAATAAGTGACTTTTAACGAAAATACATCTGTTCACGTACATGTTACGTCAGCCTATTAAAAGTCTACAACTTGGTTATCGTGTTATGGTTCTTTGCGAACGTGGGGTGTAAAGGTCTGCCAGAAAGGTGTACGATGCGTGGTTATGTCATGGTCCTCTACCCTCTCGACAGGCACCGTTGCAGCCCACGCTGACTGTATGAACTTTGTTGACAGGTGGATGACTCATCGACGCTGACTTCGGCCGAGAGACCGGAAAGAGCCAGTACACAAAAGCAGCCGCCGGCGGACAAGAAAGGCGCTCCTTACTGTGGCGATAGAGCTGATACGTGAGTACAAATATCACTGCTTCTAGTGCGGTTACCCGCCATGGTTCAGTCTCACGAATGGCTGATCTTGGTTGATAACTTTGTGCTGTTGTCAACCAACCCATGGCGTTTCCTCTTTGGGGAAATCGGGAGCATCTGTTCTTTTGATAAATGGGGCACGATCGAACACCATATAGAGCCGACGGGGCATTCTGTTGCAGCTTCGAAGCTTGGGCAAATCCGTTCACTAAACAGTGTATACCCACATTAATGGTGCCTGCTTTTGTGCATTACACAACAACCACAGTAATTTAAGCAAGCTCTGACATATCGGTACCAATCAACCACGACTAGGTAACAACACTCGGGATTCAGTGCGCAGTCAACCGTGACCGTCTGACTCCAGTGCTAGACAATGTTCGACCAAATACAAGATAAGGGAATAACGTTACCTAGTAACTTTAGCGCAATAATTACCTAAAGAAGTAAAGAAGAGGTGATACATATCTGGGTCTGGATACGTTACATCTAAGTTTTATTGCACGGTACTTGTTTTCGTGTGACAGAGGTGATACATATCCGGGTCTGGATACGTTACATCTAAGTTGTACTGCACGGTACTTGTTTTCGTGTGACAGAGGTGATACATATCTGGGTCTGGATACGTTACATCTCAGTTTTATTTCACGGTACTTGTTTTCGTGTGACAGAGGTGATACATATCCGGGTCTGGATACGTTACATCTAAGTTTTATTGCACGGTACTTGTTTTCGTGTGACAGAGGTGATACATATCCGGGTCTGGATACGTTACATCTCAGTTTTATTTCACGGTACTTGTTTTCGTGTGACAGAGGTGATACATATCCGGGTCTGGATACGTTACATCTCAGTTTTATTTCACGGTACTTGTTTTCGTGTGACAGAGGTGATACATATATGGGTCTGGATACGTTATATCTCAGTTTTATTTCACGGTACTTGTTTTCGTGTGACAGAGGTGATACATATCTGGGTCTGGATACGTTATATCTCAGTTTTATTTCACGGTACTTGTTTTCGTGTGACAGAGGTGATACATATCCGGGTCTGGATACGTTATATCTCAGTTTTATTTCACGGTACTTGTTTTCGTGTGACAGAGGTGATACATATCTGGGTCTGGATACGTTATATCTCAGTTTTATTTCACGGTACTTGTTTTCGTGTGACAGAGGTGATACATATCTGGGTCTGGATACGTTATATCTCAGTTTTATTTCACGGTACTTGTTTTCGTGTGACAGAGGTGATACATATCTGGGTCTGGATACGTTACATGTCAGTTTTATTTCACGGTACTTGTTTTCGTGTGACAGAGGTGATACATATCCGGGTCTGGATACGTTACATCTCAGTTTTATTTCACGGTACTTGTTTTCGTGTGACAGAGGTGATACATATATGGGTCTGGATACGTTATATCTCAGTTTTATTTCACGGTACTTGTTTTCGTGTGACAGAGGTGATACATATCTGGGTCTGGATACGTTATATCTCAGTTTTATTTCACGGTACTTGTTTTCGTGTGACAGAGGTGATACATATCCGGGTCTGGATACGTTACATCTCAGTTTTATTTCACGGTACTTGTTTTCGTGTGACAGAGGTGATACATATCTGGGTCTGGATACGTTACATGTCAGTTTTATTTCACGGTACTTGTTTTCGTGTGACAGAGGTGATACATATCTGGGTCTGGATACGTTACATCTCAGTTTTATTTCACGGTACTTGTTTTCGTGTGACAGAGGTGATACATATCTGGGTCTGGATACGTTACATCTCAGTTTTATTTCACGGTACTTGTTTTCGTGTGACAGAGGTGATACATATCTGGGTCTGGATACGTTACATCTCAGTTTTATTTCATGGTACTTGTTTTCGTGTGACAGAGGTGATACATATCCGGGTCTGGATACTTGCTCGGCAAGGTCCTTACCAGGCTATCACGCCGAGGGTTTACTTCAGAATTTCTCTTTTCTAGAGTTAGTAAGTTCACATTAGGCTACATGTTTACCCACTGTGCGGGGTATTTCGGTTCCCATAGACACCGGGTAGAATTGATCAACGAATTCTAGTGTCTCTTCTGAAAGACACAGCCATAGTGGGATGAACGCAATTGCCCCAAGCTTAAAAAGTCCTTTCGACGGAGAGACCGGTGCTCTAACGGCCGCGCCACGCGTTGATTATTGTATGATATAATTATGTACACAGTGTACATACATTGTATTTAGTGCCCGTGACATGTACCTCATCAACGAGTGCCACAAAACATGTACTGTTTTTCAACACGGACAAATAAGAATTATTTTTTATATTACGAAAATTATATATATTCAACGTCAATCCTCAAATGCGTATGACAGGATCCGGTGGTTGACAGCTATGATAGCTGCCGGCTGTGACTATGCAGTGACGTTTATTTTCAAATACACTGATTAGACAAGGTGGGCCTGCATGACGAAACAGGCTCCGGTCGTACAGAACAGGTGTAATTATAAAGGGCCAACCCCGAGTGTAAACAGTAAACAGTCATGTACACCGTTAATGGAGCTGCGCCGTCCATTTGTGCTCAGGCAAATTGGATGGTGGGCTTCTTATTGAACGATGACAGAATAAGTAGAAATGCGAAGGGTGAAACCAGCGCAGCACATTATAAGGGTATCGGAAAGTGTTTCGTAACTAGGTAATTTCAAACCGAAGTATATTCGTACCATGGCCATCTAAGTACATAATACACGCTTATATAATACACGCTTAACATCAAAATAACTTAAATAAAGGAAAAGTGTATATTAGATATCAGAAAGTATTCAATATCACATAGGACACTACGAATGGACCAAATTATCTTCTGATTGTGTGGATGGTAGCAACATGAATATGCTTAAACATAAAATTGACACATGTCTCAGGGGGTGGGTTACACAAAAAGGACAAACAGTTGGACTATCTTTACCATCTGGGTTTTTAGCTTTGGATGGCAATCGTGTTAAACCTTTGGTATATATCATTAGCACCCGTGCATTTTCCATCCAGGACATATAGCGAGGTATTTAGCAATATTTGTAGAGAGGTTTTCTAGGTAGGTGTGTAGTAGAGTGGTGATAGGTAGTAAAGAGGTGGTAGGTAGTAGAGAGGTTGTAGGTAGTAGAGATTATGACAGTGTCGGTTTTCATTATTGCTTTATTGTGCCGTCTTTTTAAAATCTGTCTTGCCGTTTCAAAACGTATTCTAGTGTGTATCGTGCTATGCATCACATACAGTAGGTACAAATGTACAAAACATCGCACTACATACACCATATACGCCAACACAGTATATACATCAAACGTATAACACAGCACAAGCACACACACACGCACGCACTCATACCACACGTGCACCACTCGCACCAGACGCACTATACGCACGCACGCACGCACGCATACCCACGAAGTGATCCTTCCAAAACACGGTTATATCCACATATATGCGTGTATAAACACAATAATTCGGTGATTCGTCCCACACCATTCACCCACCCACCACCTTCCACCAATTTCTGTACTATTTCATGATGCAAAAATCATAGCTATTTTATCAGTGTGCCCCTGCGGCTACGAACACAACAGGAGGTGTTTGAAAGCGTTTAACTGTTTAACGGTAACACAAAGTGCCTTCTATTCTCAGTTGTGACTAAGTATGTTGGCTGTTCGTTGTAAACAATGCCACATGTACGGCCCAATGACCGAATAATGCACGGTCTGCCGAAGTTCAGACAACACTCGTCGTACAAAACAAGATAAGACACGACAGATACTGGCTATGAAACCAGCTAACTTCGTAGATCTAATAATAGATATTATGATTATTTCTAAATACATCCTGCCTCAGTAAATCGCTGTTTTGTGTCAGCCAATTTATATGTACTATTCAACTATTAGAGGCTATGTTGATAGTGTTGTTGTTACTATTATCAAAATATAATGTGTCGCATTCAATTTCACAACGGTGAGATATATCGCTGGCATCTATGTCATGCTCTGCAGTAATAATGACAGCCATATATTCGGTATCCAACATCATATTCCGTCAACCATTTGCCCCATCAACCATGGACAAGGAAGCCATTGGCTTATCGAAAGTCCAACCATTATTGACCGACATATTGCCCGTCTGATATGCGCCAATTTCAGATTTAATTAATAACACATGTACACTGTTTGTTATTTGCTGTGAACATCCCTAGGAAAATTGCTCACGTCCACGAGTTAATTATTCGGCACTGATGGGCATTCACATCTGTACAACGTTCTTCTTTCCAGAATACAGCAATGGGGTCGCTACGCAAAGTACTGAGTTTGCTGCTCATCATTTCGGTTAGTACAGCAATAAACTATATATTCTTGAAGCTAAGTGCATTATCCCAAATGTTTATTTTCCATTATCAACAATATATCTCATAGTTTTCGCAAAGCAGTGTATACTAACACAACTGACTAACAAGTAATTACTCAGGTCACAACTTTCCATATCAAATGTGGTTGTTTGCCTTGAACAAAACATTACTTACTTATGTTTTCTTATTAGCTGTATTTTAAACAATCTATTTAACATAGAACTCACCTTAATTGTATATGTAGTTTGGTATTTCTCCATTGACATCAAGCTTTCAACAATATGACAGGGGTTAAATTACTATCAGAACAAAATACATTGAAAAACTCTAGTACTTCACTATATGAAGGGGGAAATAACCGTACATTCACTTAAGCATAATCTATGTATTTGCTACCAACTGTTTTGTATAAGATAATTAAGTACGTGTGGTAATTATCTTGCAGGGAGTCGAACTGGCAGAAGGTAAGCATACACACGACCCTATCACATCCCGTCGGTATTTATGTTGTCTCAAATCGTACATTGTTTTATAGCTACTGCGAATGAATATCACATCGTCATACCTTCAAATAACAGCCACAATTAATCCAGTATATATATATATATATATATATATATATATATATATATATATATATATATATATATATATATATATATATATATTATTGCAACATTGCAATGTTTGTCGTCCGACAAATTACTGTTTCCTTACCATGCGAACATCGTATGCTATACCACTTACATACTATACCACTTTCATACTATACCACTTACATACTATACCACTTACATACTATACCACTTACATACTATACCACTTACATACTACTGTAGTCACTGGTTAATGCCTACCATATCACAACATTCAGGCGTTTTGTCCATCGTTGTCGTCATCGTCACCGTGGTCTGCCTCTCCACTTCTGCCACCATTGTGATAACTAATATTGTGATTTGTCATGTCATTATTACCACCACCCTAGGCGGCGTATGCAACTTTCCGACAAACTACCAGGGCAGCAACTGGCTCACCTTCTACTTGGCAACCAATAACGCATACGTCAATCAGTACACGTCAACAGGATACAAAGAAGGCTTGAACGCACTCATGTTCGGTAAGTCATCGTTGCACGATCCAGTGTCATATTGGGCTGGATTTTTTCCGTCGGGCTATTATTTGACATATAATTCTGGTTGTCCGTGATAAATCTCGTCGCCCGGGAGGAACTCCAATTTCAAATACCGGTTTATCTAAAATTTCACTCAGACACACAATGCGATTCAGAAGATGTCTTCTTTCAGATGCGAACTGCCGCGACTTATATGAAATCAACGGGGATGTTTACTACACGTCGAAATTATTGAAATCATGCTTCCGCACACAGATGATGCGTAACGGCAGGAACATTTTGGTGCAAAAAAACTCAATAACCGATGGTAGGTGGTGCCAGTGGTCTTTCATATGTAAATGTTGCCTTTTGAGCATACGTTTACGCAGCGCATGCTGCCCAAAAGTATGCGCCCTTCTCTAGTCATAGTCCATAACGTTAAGCCATTAAAACATTAAACCATTAAATATATTAATATGTTGCATTATATTTGGTCTTTGTAATATTCTTCTCTTGTTGGTGTTGAATGGGCCGTTATTTGGTATTTATTTTGTTACAAATGACATATTGATTAAAACTGATTCGCCGATGTCTTGCATGTTTGCTCAGAAAAACTGGACGATGCCAATAGCTGCCCAGCAGTGACGAACGGAATAGACGCGGAAGCTCTCATCAAACGTATGTCGGTTATGCTTCACCTCTCTACTTGAACTCATTATAATTACCACGTGTTCATGGGCGTGGTCGGTCTCTACGCATGAAACCTGAATGTTCTCCTCTCGACTATTTCTATCACACCAAGTTTTTCATAGCAAACACCTAAACCAGTACACCATCACGTTGCAGTCCCATTTGCCGGTTCCACGTGTCCGTTCACTGACGGCGCATACCAGATGACGTACTCAACGACGGCGGGCCAAGTTACCTGCGGCGGCGATGCTGCGTCGACGGCAGAAGTGTCGGGCAGCACGATCACACTGAACTCTTGCTACAGCGGGGGAGCGACGTACAGTAAGTGTGTAGCGTGCGTTGACTGTTGGCAAGATGTGACTCAAGGGAATAACATATAATTGCAAGTGTTTTTCCTGCCTTGCTACTCCTTTCAAGCTTTGCTCATATGTACATATTGGCTATTTAATTTGTTTGTTTGATTTCTTTGAATAAACATTTTTATGTGATTGACTGATTGATTGATTGACTGACTGATTAGGTGGTTGATTGATTGATTGATAGGTTGATTGACAGGTTGATTGACAGGTTGATTGATTGGTTGATTGGTTGACTGATAACCATAATAATGATGTGTAGAACTTTTTTGATGAATTTAAACATTGATGTTGATTAAGTGTGTTTAAAAGGAAATTTGCATTAAACAACTCGCTCAAATAAGACGTGACCACGGATGTGAACCTTTTCCTTACAGAAACCCCAATGAAGTTGACCTTGACATGCATGGATGACATCAGCGGAAGTTCACTGGACAGCGACGCAAACGGCGACATTCTAATTCTGGGCAACTTACAGAATTTGCCGGGCGTCCTTCATCCAACGTTCTACTGTGCCGTAAGTATGCAATGCTGCCCTCTGGTGAATGTGTTTGCCATTATCACCAAAACATCCACACTGGTCATTTGACAACTCACTTTAGCTTTTGTGTTCTTGAATTAATTGCTGATTTGATGCTTAATTTTTAGGCTAACACTGCGAATATTTAGTTGTGATACTGTCGTTTTGCAAGTTTGTATAACAAAAAGATGCTCAAGGCCATGCATAAAACCACACTCTTAGGTGTCCCCGGAACACCGACCGAATTCATATGATTATCGGTCACCTTGAAAGTTAAAAGTCTGCAAAATAACGTACATCTTCACATAAAAACTATCCAAAGAAAAAATAACGTCACTGTTCCTATAATTGGACAGTAGTAAAACGATTTGCCCTCGTTTTCAGCGTTACAAGATTGAAGGGGGGTCAATAAAGCTATCGTTGTCAGTGGAAGCTCCTACAAAGGCCAAGTGTCCACGCGGCCGCAGCTTCACCAGCGCAGACATCAAAAACGTCGCCTTCGTACTCACCAGTAAGTAGTTTTAATCAGTCTCATCCTATAAGACAGATATCGTTTCTGCGTTGTGTTGCTTGTTCTAACACTATCTAAAGTGGAACGAGATGACAATATATGCCAATACATAGTTTAAAGATATACCTTGTGGATGATCAAAGAGCTATGTTAACTCGTCAGCGGGCTGACTAACGAACAATAATAGTCCCAGATAAGACACTACTTCTGAGTCTAACAATTATAAAAAAAATTCAATTCCCTTTTATGTTCTCCCATATACTGATGCTCGTTTGTACCGTTGAGTCAACTGAGACAGCTAAGACTGAAAAAGGTTATTCACAAAATTAAACGACAACCAGTTTCGAATCCCTTCGGCTCAGTCACAATATGGCATACATGTGCTCTAAGCGTTGAACCGTCGCGTTCTCTGCAATGCTTCGTTCAATCTCCATGTATGCATAAAGCTATACATATGCAGTGTCCAATGTTATCCATCATCCGGTTCATTGCAATTCGCGTAGAAAAAGACACGACCAGTGCGCCAACGACAACACCGACTACGACTCCGACAACGACTACGACAACGACCTCGGCCACGACAACGGCCTCGCCGACTGCCACAACGGCCGCGGCCAAACGGACAACCGTAGCAATCCCAAAGACAACGAAACCGGGCACGCCAGCAGGTAGGACTTTAAACACGACACCAGTATTACTCGATGAGCACAAATATGTCCACATCGCGTTCCTCGGTTAAGGAAATGTCCGCGAACGATAATGTGGGGAATTTATGATTCGATGCAATAACTCTTCGCGTGTGGTGATTCTTGGAAACTACAAAGACAACGGTAGTTGTTTCATCAATAGATCCCGTTAATGTTGTAGTTATTTTGCAAAGTTATTACTGCAAGTGTTCTCCAGTTTAAGCAGTTTTCCTGATTCAAGCGAATCCTCGTATGCCAAAATAGGTAAAATTCGTCTGCTGTTCTGTCCCCACGTAGTGATTCTTCGACCAGGAGCCGATTGTAGTAGCCACAAAAAACAGGTTTTGATTTGAGTTAGCAACAAAATGGCAGCTTCTGCGTGCAAAAAACGGCGGTCCACCGAGACACAGCTCCGAGCGGACGTGTTGTTGTCGTTGTTTTGTTGCTGTTGATGGTTCCACACTGTGTGAGAAGGAGGGAGAGTTCATTCGTAACATCGACAACCCGTGCATGTACTTCGTGTGCGACAAGGGCCTTGAGATGGTGCCGATGTCATGCGCCACTGGCACATCGGTGCCCGCCAACTACATCAGCACTAGCGGCCTAAATCCGTGCACGACACAGGGCCGTGATGTGTGTGGTATGTTATGCATGCGCGTCCCGAGTGATACAGTCGTTTGACTGGTGGTGGACCCTACGGCTGAGAGAAGAACTAGACTATTCGGTTATGCTTAGACAGGGGATATCTGTTCCTGATAACAGCGTTAGACGTATACCATATACACCGTAACGATCAATCCAAATGGTAGTCAACCAAATCTCTATGTAATTCTGGTGACGTTATTTTTTTCAAAATGCTTATGTTTCAATATCGTTATATGGACAATTTACTGACACATATATTTTGACAGTTTGTTTATGTAAATACTATGAGTAGTGACGTGTGTTTTGTAGATTAGGGTTTCGATTATGTTCATTATATATATATATATATATATATATATATATATATATATATATATATACATATATATATATATATATATATATATATATATATATATATATATATATATATATGTATATATGTATATATGTATATATGTATATATATATATATATATATATATATATATATATATATACCTTTCCTTTTTCCGTAATATAACCGGTTTCTGTTGATATGTAAAATGCATCCCAGATGAATGTCTTAATTCTAATAAATATGTTGAACAAACACGACATAACGTGTCCCTGGTTCTACGGTAGTGTTCTAGATTGTGTGTTACTAATTTGGATTTCTTTAGTGCTTGGATTTGTGGGATTGGACTAAGGTTTACTGGATTATACCTATCGCATGATAGCTAGCACATTGTCGTGACCGGCTTCGTTGCCGTTGGTAAAAGATATTTCCTTGTAAAATCTTCGGTGCTGTTATTTTCGTGGTGCTTTTGTTGTTTGACGATATACTTGGCTTTGTTATTTTACTTTGTAACATTAAACTAAAATCATTTAATATATGGCTGCTTTGTTGGTAATATAATCAGTTCTGTGCATTCACAATGTGGAACAGAACCTTTGTATTGTGTGTATGTTTAACATACTAATTTGTGATTGAAAGTATTAGGCAGTATTGATGACACTTTCCGGTTAAAACTTTGTTTGAACTGGTCGGTTGGTGGAGGAAGTCCTAATAGTAAACCTAATCCGGATCTGACCACAATCCTTCTTTTACATTACACTAACATTCTGATCGAAACCACGTGGTCGTAATTGTACTCCCGATGCACTTGTGCAGCTATCGTGCTTCGGAGAGGATGACGCCATCTTGCAACGCATGTCTGTGAATCGCTTCAGTGTCAATTGAAGCTGTTATTGGTTTCTGTTATGTGCTTGCAGCTCCGTGTTCGTTCCCTGAATCGATGGTCACGCCTGTGCGATGGTGGACCAATAGCTTGCAACGCAACAACTTCTTTAAAACGTACACAAATTACAGGATCGACGTCATTTTTAACTCGATTACACTCGGTGAGTGAATTGCCATCACACGCAGTGAATGCACAACTAATTCGAGAAACTTATTTGGTGTATGCGTAACATTTAATTATTGATTTGGAAATGACGTTTGCCATGAAGCGTCTTGTACAGTTTTGTACATTTCGTGTTACAGAACTGCGCGTTTAGAAAGCATTTTTGAAAACAAGCCCAAATAAAACCTCGTAACTCGTAACATGAACCAAGTTCGTAACTTGTAGTTTCGATGACGTGCGGGGATCATAGCTCCGTCGATGGCAGCATATACTACACACAAATCAACGAGGCTAACCCTGGTAAGGCATCGTGTATTGAAGACACGTTTGTCTCCGATCCGGGTCTCATCTTCAGCAAGAAGGTCGACCTACGTAAGTTCCCGTTTAGTTTGCTTCGTCAAATTCAAACCATTATGCAAGTAATAATAGTATATCTTATAACATTGACGATGAAGAATTGTTAGGACTGTTTTTTTCATGGCATATTTATAGAAGTATGTCTTAGTTCTTAGATCCGTGTTGTACATTATTACTGTCCACGGAGAAGGGTTCAATGACTGAATCAGCTTCAAAGATCCCTAGTGAAATTTACGTCCGTTGTATCACATCATGCTTTGTAGCCATCCGTGACAATGTTTTCTTTCTGAACGCTTAGTGTAGTAGCTACTGAAAGTTGGCTTTGGTCAAACTAGTTCTGTAAATTGTGGCATTTGCCTTAGGGAATTAATATGTTGGTCTAACGTGCTTAACATTGTAAATCGTTGTCTGAATAAGAAAAAAAATAGAACAGTATGACTTGACATTTAGTAGGTGTAGTAAGAATACTTGGTATTCTTGATCCGATTCAACAGTCATGCTACTACAGTTGTACCCATTTATAATTAACTTAACTAGAATAGTTGGATAGATTGTATGACAAATGTGCTTACCATTGAACTGTTCAATGTTATACACACACAGCAAATAACAATGCAACCGCAGAAGATTGCATGAACACGGTGCTTCCGCAGGTTCATGCATACACAGTATTCGTCAAAGGTGAGTTACTCGCCTATCTGAAATAATATCTGCGTTTGCAAACCAAGATATATCCTTCAAATTATATACTAGTATTGCATATTGAATTTTGTAACTGTATTAGTCCTTCATTGGTTTATCTATAAGACTATGTGTTACGCCTTTTAGGGGGTGTGACGTCATAGCCTTACTCTACATCGTGTTCTACAATATCCAGTGATGACCTTACTAGACCGGTAGACTCCGAATATGAAAGTGATTGTTGGATAACGTGTACTAACAATTTTATAAATTAAATATAATGCTGCTTAGAAACTAAATAATGACGAACTACATACAAGTTGTGCTGTTTTAATAATATTGAAACCCTTATAACAAACAACATCCACCAGGTAACATAGCTGTGCCACAAGGTGGACGTCTACGGCTTGTCTGCCTTATTTACGCACATAATATACCAGAATGAACAATACACTGATTGGAAATGCTTAATTTCTATGATAGCTGTCTACGTATATCAACTATTCGTCGAAACGTGGATATTTGACGCACGCATGCATGAACACCAGTGCTACTCAACTTTGTTTCTTTTTCATTTTCAATTGTGCTTTTTCAGTGCCACTCAAGACAACCCTTGGAGGAATAGATTGTCCATTTCCAGAGGGTACATACTCGTTGACCTACTCTGAAAAGAAAGGTGTGGAAAACAAATGTTCCAACGACGGGTCTTCCTTGGTGACGATAGATGGCAGCATAATCACGATGAACGCATGCGCAGGCTCGGACAGTTATGGTATGATTGGATTGATCATTTCCGTTTGAATAAATGGATTTCAAAAAAAATGTATAACAACAATACATACATTTGTCTAAATATTATAGTGTGTACGTCACGCACGACGTAATTAATGCTCCTAAGTTTTTGTTTTCTTCTTGACAGGCGGAATTATGTCATTGGCGTGTTTTTCGAGCCATTAATGTATAACATCAATGTATTTTATTCTTTGACAGCCTCAAGTCGATTTATCCTTGTATAACATGTTTTTTACTCTTACTGTTTCTCAGAATATATATATATATATATATATATATATACTAGAAATTGCAACTGTATTCGTATCGTTTTCTGTAGCTGTCTTTGTTATCAGCTCTTTGTGGAACAGCTTCATTTAGAATGTGATGTGTTCAACGCTGCTATGTTGTATGATATAATTTGCATTAGTACCAGCATTCGGTATGAGTATTTCTCAGGCAGGTAGGCATATCCACGTAATGATTTGTTTAAAATTAAATACACTGGTGTCTTTCTTACTGGGCATAATTTTCAGTTTAACCAACCACACGTTTCATATCATATATGTGAACTTTTGAACTCATCTAATGTTATCTTCACAGTAAATAAATAGCGTTGTCTTTAGACGAGGGAGAAACATGGCTTTAATCGACAATCATGTTTTTTTTCAGAAAACCCGTACAAGTCGACCTTGAGATGTGTTGCCAATGTCACTGCTGCAAAGCTGCATGAAGACAAGTCGAAGGGCGACTTCGTCTTGCTGGAGAACGGGCAAGACACCGGCAAATATTACTGCGCTGTACGTATCTCTCCCGAAAGCTAAGGAAGCATGGACGTAATGTACATAATGGACGTAATGTACATAATGGACGTAATGTACATAATGGACGTAATGTACATAATGGACATAATGTACATATGTAGATACTTGTTTATGTGTATTCGTCCGTGGCAGTTTTCGAGGAATCCGTAGAATTATATTGTTAAAAAATTGCTAACTAAATGTTGAAAACATTTTATATACGCCCTATAACTCATTAGGCACCGTGCTTAGGTTGTTCACATTGTCATTCATATTTGCATGATGTGAATCTGGATATGTCCATTTACGTCATAATCCTCCAGAAATACTCTGTATTTGGAACATCCTTGTTCCAAATACAGAGTAAATGGCTTTACTGGTATTTTGCTGGTAGATAGATGTATAAAATTAATATAAGTTTGTTATATTTTGTATCCGTAGGATATATTTTCCAGATGCTTTCAGGTGTGCCTTGTTTGGTGTGTTTTATTCACCTCCTTAAGAACCCTTTAAGAAGCACAACATCGTTTGTTTGTCTTTGGCAGAGATACAAAGCCGAGTCCGGCCTGGTGCATCTGTCACTCGGCGTGTTGGAACCGACTGCCGGGATCATCTGTCGCACCGACTTCGACTACGCTCACTTCGGGACCGCTGACGGTGGCAACTTCCGGGCGTTCACGTTGTCGACAACCGTACCGCCGACGACCAAACCGACGAAGCGCCCGACGTCAACAGTGATCGTCACTACGTCGAAAGCCGCTGCAACCAGTTCGGCTGCGCCAACGACAACTAAATCAGAGACGACGTCGGCGGCCAAGACGACGGAGAAGCCGACGACAACCGCGAAACCGACGACGACGACTGAGGCGACGACGACGACACAAACGACTACAACGGCGACTACCACTACTACTGCGGAACCAACAACGACAACAGAACTAACTACGTCAAAACCAACAACGGCAGCAGTAACAACAGCAGCAGAAACAACAACAACACCAGCGACGACAACACCAGCGACAACAACACCAGCGGCATCAACGGCAGAATCAGAGACATCTGCCCCTTCTGCGACTACAGGTGTCGCCGATACACAAACGACGGCGCGAGTGGAGCCGGAAGAAGCTACGCATGTGGAGTTTGCCTTTAAAGATGACTACAAAACAGTCGTCGGAGACAACAGCACGGCGTTTGTCGACAAACTCCGTCGCCAACTCGCGCAGATTCTACAAATTGACGAGGATAGAATAAAGGACTTGTTCGTTTCTCCTGGTAAGGCATTTGTCAGTTCCACGTGTACAGCTCCAACGATGAAGTTACGTTTACACCGAACATGGAGCAAAATGTGATAACTCATTTGCAGAAATGAATTTTACACATTTTTAATCTGAAGAAGGGTTCGCTTGTGGCTGAGATATAATTATAGCTGAGATTGGTATTAGGGATCAGTGCAAGGGGACGACCTGGGGAAACCGATTTAACTGGCCGAACTGATCTGTTCCTCATTTGATTTATCACAGTTTAGTATGTGACCTCATTTTGCGCCTGGGTCGGTGTAAAATTCACTTTTGATGTTTATTAATGTACATAGTTCCAAATATGGGTAGCGAGAGAGAGAATAATATCAGTCGAGGTGCAATGCACAAATAAAAACAGATAACAAGATAAAAATATTATAATAGGATAACACAATTAATTAAAACAGAATTCATGCAGTAACTTAATTGTACAATATATTAAAATAACGAGTCTTTAATTTGCTCTTAAAATCTTTGACTTCGATAATACTTCGTATATCTTGGGGTGGGTGGATGGATGGACGAGTGGATTAGTGGATGGGTGGACGAGTGGATGTATGGACGAGTGGGTGGATGGAAGTGAGGGTGGATGGAGGAGTGGATTAGTGGATGGGTGGACGAATGGATTAGTGGATGGATGGACGAGTGAATGGGTGGACGAGTGGATGTATGGACGAGTGGGTGGATGGAAGTGAAGGTGGATGGAGGAGTGGATGTTTGGACGAGTGGGTGGGTGGATAGAAGTGAGGGTTGACGGAGGAGTGGATGGATGGACGAGTGGGTGGGTGGATGGAAGAGTGAGTGTGTGGACGAGTGGATGGATGGACGGATGGATGATAGAATGGACAAGAGTACAATGGAGCAATGGATGTGCAGTTTCTGTCTTCAACTTGGCTGTCCGGGTTTTGTCCGCAGGAAGTATCATTGTGGATTTTAGTCTACTCCCTCCAATAAACGGCTCCGGGGACAGCAATGAAGAAGTAATCGCCAGGCTTCGAGCGCTCATTAAGAATGGCACGATCGACTTTAAACCACAAACCGTTGAGCCGACGTGGTTCAAGACCTGGACTGGTAAGATAGTCAACATTCTTAATGCTAGTTTGGTAGACCGGGCACGGTAATACCACCACTGTCACCGAATGTGGATATTACACTGCATTTGATGTCATGTATATACGACACACGTAGATCATACTGCATGGTGTGACGTTTCTAGACTAACAAAATGCCCATCCCCGGACGGGATAACTTGGTAGTTCGTATTTACTAAACTTTAGGATACACAGCATTATCACAGAAATATCCATCTACGCCTTGGTACACGGCGCTGCCAGTCAATATCTTGGATTTGTGACGTAACACTGGCAGTTATTAGAGAGTTTGCAAGCGCCCCGATCTCGGCTCCCTTCCCGATCCCGATCCCGATCTCGCGCGCGATCGGTGCGGTGAGTAGGAGATCTGGGACCGAGTAGAGTTTTTGCAACACGCGCAAACGTAACCCGATCTACGCGGATGGCGCCACCTACATCTACCTTTTATTGTGTTGTCCCACATATTTCATGTTTACTTAGAGCAGGTGCTGTTTCTGTTTTGATTTCCAAATAAGATCATCACACCTTGTATTTTTTTAAGGGGAAGTAAATATGAAGAAAACATAAATTATGATGTATTTCTTTATTTATATGTGTAAATTTATATTTAACATTTACGGTTTATTTGAACTGAACAATTAATTAAATTTAACTAAATTGGCAGACTTTCTAATTCCAGTTAAATTCCAAATCAATCTGTTTTGATTTTTATCAAATCAATTCTTATAACTCACACAATGTTTGGATCAATTCAACTCTAATTCATATTTGATCAACTCCCGGAATTTAAATTACACCCCAAAATTTACACACATCCATTATAATTACACATCCTCATAGGTCTAGATAACAGACATGACAAGAACAATTTGGCAACGGGGTATTCCGTCTGAAATCAATCAAAATAAGACATTCTTGTGGCACTCGCATTTTTGGATTCTACGAACAGTTTACCAATTAATGTATTGGGGTGTGTAACCACACGTGTCAAACCATAGGGATGTAGCTAGATTAATTTCTGATTAATTTCGTTCTAATTTCTTTTGCAGATTTTTATTTCAGGATGGTGTTCTGCCAAATTTATTTTGGATAGTTAAAAATTGTAGAATTTTGTATAGACAATATGTGCCAATATATCTATATTTTCAGCAAATTTCAGATACATACCTTGAAAACTTCTCAAGTTAGACGCACCTTATAAATAGTATCTAGAACTATGTATTCAGAAGTTTGTTTTGCATTGGACAACAATATTTACATAGTTGACTTACAATACAGATGGAATGGGTATAAAATCGCGTAGTTGATATTGTGTTGTAATCTTTATCTCTATCGCCATAGCATTTTTTGGCTGCTATACATAGGCCACTTTTCGCTATTTTTTTACCAACAACATAGAAACTTCAAAGTTCTCATCTCATATATGTAGGTGTGTTACTGACCCAAATAAGATTTATTGGTGTTCTAGCATGTTTTATTGGTAATATTGTTGAACTCACTCATTGGCTCAATCTCACACATGAAAACACACTCAATGACAGACTATGGAAGAACTAACAGTAGTATGTTACTATCTAGCATCTACAAATGATGGAGAATAACCATGCCAAAATCACACAGTTCTTGCACAATTAGTTTTTGGTTATCGGTATTTTAAGCAGAACAAGAAATCTTCATGATCTCCGAAAACATGCAAAATAAAACTAGCGGTTGGTCATTGGAGGTGTTTCTGCTGAACTGGCAGTTGCAGTTGTGGACATCGTATCACAGCAAAATATGAATTTATTTACGAAAATAATAGTCGGATAGTTGCGCTAACCTTGCATATGCGAACCAAAACAAAAGCCAAAGGTGCACGAGTTGAAGACGAAGTTGGGAAACTCGAGTATATATTTTATTTATAAAAATACAATATAAAATGCTGACCATAACTGTTTGTTTCTGCATTGTCCATCATGTTAGTCCACTTCAGCTGGAATTGTTAGTCTGGTTTATACTATACGACTGATCTACAATACGATCTCATCGACACGGCCCCGATCGTAGCACACACGCACACACACACACACACACACACACGCACGCACGCACGCACGCACGCACGCACGTTCGCACGCACGCACGCACGCACGCACGCACGCACGCACGCACGCACGCACACACACACACACACACACACACACACACACACACACACACACACACACACACACACACACACACACACACACACACACACACACACACACACACACACACACACACACACTTGCTCGATTATATTCAGATTTGGTCATTGTCTTTCCCTTGCTTAGTTGCGTGTGTCATGGACATTACTGTTGACCGCTTGCAGGCGAGCGTCAGTGCCCAGACATTCCGTGCGAGAACGGAGGCAAGTGCCTCGTCCAAAAGTGGTCGCTGTCGTGCGACTGTGCTGGCGACTTCGGGGGCGCCCACTGCGAACTGCGACCACCGTCACCAGAACAGCTGCTCCAGCCGGACACCGTGCGCATCATGGTCATTCTGCTGTGCGTCGTCGGGGGCATTATCTTCCTCCTCGTCGTCATCTCGCTCGTCGTGTGCCGCGTCACGCGCAGAGACGAGCCGTATCGGAACATGCAGGACGACGACGGCGAGACGCCGTTCCCGTTCGCGCAGAAGGCGACGGTCTACAACAGCAAGAACTTCACGAGCGGCGATCATTAGGACTCTCAGAACGTTCGGCGTCCGAAGCGTTGCTGCCCACATTCCGCAGCAGCGGCGCCACTCAGCATATCACCACTGCTGTAACTTGATTATAAATTCAAAATGAACAGTTGCGGGGTTGTATAAAGAAATGATTGGCATGGCAACGTCATTGTTGTTTACGACTTGTTACGTCATTGCAAAAGGCAATTGAGTCACGTAACATAGTTTAAAAAAAAATGAACGTTATTGTGTTTCTAGGCACATTTTAATATAAGCACTATGCACAATTGTATGCAATTGAAAGTGAGTGATTTAAAAAAGGGTTTGCCAAATGCAAGTTATAGCAGTGGTGGGGAGTTTGGTTGCTGCCAACTATATAGGTGGCGACACTGCCACGGTTACCGGCCCAGCCACGTTACTCACACATTTCGATACGTTCGCTTAGAACTGTTCTGCGGAACAGCGTAAAATTGAAGTGGTTGATTTCTACGGGTTGCGTATCATGTCTGCTACTGTGTGTTCAGATATTACGCGTGTTCAACCGACTTTGAATTCGTGCTAATGTGCCCACGTTAACAAACAGGCTTTCCGCAGCCCTTTAAGTGGATGTGACGTACACACATTTGTAACAAAGCTTATTTTTGGTATCACTAATTAGTGTTAAAAATGGAAGAGTCCGTCGTTAGTTAGTGTATGTGTCTATTGACAGCATATTTCCACGTACATTTCATATTATTCAGGTTTGTCCTTATTTTCCTAGGTTCGTATTATATACTACTTAGTGACGCACACATATCAATTATGGCTTTTTTAGTCATTTAGATATTCGTGTAGCACCAAAATGTAAATAAATCAGGAATAATCTCAGTTAGTGTTAACTTTCAAAGGGTTAACGTGTTAACTTTCAAAGGGTTAACATGTATGACAAATTAATCAACAAAAAGGCACAAAATGGTAATTTACTTTTTCAATTATGTTATTAAACTGCACTTTCAAATTAGATAGCTAGTAATGAAGCATTGTATTTTATCAATTAACTAACCCTTTTCAATTATGCGATCGATTAGAATATGTTGAACTTTAAACTCTAGTGCCGTTGATACTGCAGTTGATTCAACACAATAGGATACACTCGTATGACATGTAATGATTTAAGGGGTAACTTAAATTACTAAGATGGGCAAGTCGTGTTACATACCAGTTAGTAACTAACACGTCGGAAGATATACATAGGTGTTTGTACTATATCCAAGCGATGTATCTACGACTGTTATGTAAACGTCCTGTTCAAACGCACATTTCGGTTGCAATCATTAGACAACAGCCGAAAACATCGCAGCTATTCAGATTGTATGTCAGGGAAGTCCCAGTTCATTGTTGTATTGTTGATATAATTAAGAATATGTCTACCTAATGCTAGGTGCATTGATCAATTCGTCGTCTCACAGCACACTCCTGATGTAACTCATGTGTTCCATGTATTTGGAAGTGTGTGTAGCTGTCGTGTAATTGTACGCATGAAGTGTTCCAACTTTCATTCGAATAACTCTAATATGGATATATTTTATATTGCATTAAAACCTACATTTTTAATGTATATGCAAATTGTCGCGTATATTTGCCCTCGACCTCCACATTTGCATGTTTTATGATGTATGTTTTAAAAGCACGTTTCCACATTATTGGTTTACAGTACATGTTGTTATCTTATTGTTATCTTACCATTTTCTCCAGCGAATTTTACTTTACTGTTCACCTGGGTCGCCTGTGCTTACGTGCGTACGAGTATGTATGTATATATGTATGTATGTATGTATGTATGTATGTATGTATGTATGTATGTATGTATGTATGTATGTATGTATGTATGTATGTATGTATGTATGTATGTAAGTGTGTGTTTGCGTGCGTGCGTGCGTGCGTGCGTGCGTGCGTGTGTGTGTGTGTGTGTGTGTGTGTGTGCGCGCGCGCGCGCGTGCGTGCCTTAACGTGCATGTGTAAGTGTGCGTGCGAGTGTGTGTGTGTGCCTGTGTGCGTGCGTGCGTGAGCTTTGAATGCATATTTTGTGAAAACTCTGGTTTATCTTCTGTTTGGCTGTCTGCCAACATTTGTGTACACGATTTACGTTTCTGTTTCTTCTGCGTGCGATTCTCTCATATGGCGAGTTGGATTATCTACAGCTGGGTGCGCGCTTCCTCGCCAGAGAAACCGAGCTACAGCTACGGCGGGACAGATGCACTTATGACGTGGTGGGCGCAGTTTGCTTTTCGGCGCCATGCTTCCACGAATGGTTTCGTACCAACCGCGTGACGGCCATATTCTGATTGTACCGACCTTAAGAGGGTGTATCAGGGTACGCAGAGTGCAAACCATCCAACATGACCGATTTTACAAGATACTCCCATAGATATTTAAACATACGATCCAAATATTCGCGTAAAGAATGGGTTAACTGAATCTTCGTAAATATTTAAATACAGCATGGGGTGTTGCCCGTTAGCACTCAGAGCAGACGAACTGTGAACAATGCACAGCTAAATCATTAGCATACATTAAATCACTGTCGCGAATCTATTGTAATATATGAGGTGGTGCAATCTGATATGACTGCAAGTTACTCGAACGGTAAACACCTTTACGTATACAGGTCGTAAAGCGATCCTGTTGTCATCGAGTGTTCCGGATTTCGAGTGTCTCCGAATTGTTCGCTTGGATTACCTGCATTCTGAGACAGCTACAACACGGAGACTGACTAGTTTAGGTAAGCTATCGCTATCTGACGACTTGTAGAAGCCATGTCAGTGTAAAATGGCTGCCCTGCGATCCCCGGCCAGGCGAGGTATCTGCAAGTACATCCTGCACGTTTCGCTGAATATTTCGCTGCGACGTATCAACACACGTAGGTGTGTACAATGTTTACGTATGTATAGGCGTTGTAAACGTATATATATATAAACGTACGTCACTTACTTATCCTCTTCGCACCCTAGTTGGTGCACAAGGCCGCTTAGTTACTTCACCCTAGTTGGTGCATAAGGCCACTTAGTTACTTCACCCTAGTTGGTGCATGAGGCCACTTAATTACTTCACCCTAGTTGGCATAAGGCCGCTTAGTTACTTCACCCTAGTTGGTGCATAAGGCCACTTAGTTACTTCACCCTAGTTGGTGCACAAGGCCACTTAGTAACTTCACCCTAGTTGGTGCATAAGGCCACTTAGTTACTTCACCCTAGTTGGTGCACAAGGCCACTTAGTAACTTCACCCTAGTTGGTGCATAAGGCCACTTAGTTACTTCACCCTAGTTGGTGCATAAGGCCACTTAGTTACTTCACCCTAGTTGGTGCATAAGGCCACTTAGTAACTTCTGCCAGTTCGTGTGATCTCCAGCTGTGTTCTCTGCCTTCTTCCAAGACTTCCATCCCATTTGAGTTCTCTCTGCTTCCACAGTCCTTCTCCATGTTGGTTTCTCTCTGCTTCCACAGTCCTTCTCCCTGTTGATTTCTCTCTGCTTCCACAGTCTTTCTCCCTGTTGGTTTCTCTCTGCTTCCACATTCCTTCTCCCAGTTGTTTTCTCTCTGCTTCCACAGTCCTTCTCCCTGTTGGTTTCTCTCTGCTTCCACATTCCTTCTCCCAGTTGTTTTCTCTCTGCTTCCACAGTCCTTCTCCCTGTTGGTTTCTCTCTGCTTCCACATTCCTTCTCCCTGTTGTTTTCTCTCTGCTTCCACAGACCTTCTCCCTGTTGGTTTCTATCTGCTTCCACAATTCTTCTTCCTGTTGGTTTCTCTCTGCTTCCACAGTTCTTCTTCCTGTTGGTTTCTATCTGCTTCCACATTCCTTCTCCCTGTTGTTTTCTCTCTGCTTCCACATTCCTTCTCCATGTTGATTTCTCTCTGCTTCCACAGTCTTTCTCCCTGTTGGTTTCTCTCTGCTTCCACAGTCTTTCTCCCTGTTGGTTTCTCTCTGCTTCCACATTCCTTCTCCCTGTTGTTTTCTCTCTGCTTCCACAGTCCTTCTCCATGTTGGTTTCTCTCTGCTTCCACAGTTCTTCTTCCTGTTGGTTTCGGTCTTCTTCTCTTCCTTTAACCTTCAGGGCCCAGGATAGGGCTATTTTTGTGTTGTTATTTCCATCTCTTCTAAGTGTGTGGCCGATCCATCTCTTCTAAGTGTGTGGCCGATCCATCTCTTCTAAGTGTGTGGCCGATCCATCTCTTCTAAGTGTGTGGCCGATCCATCTCTTCTAAGTGTGTGGCCGATCCATCTCTTCTAAGTGTGTGGCCGATCCATCTCCATCGGCTGGTCTTGATGTCTTCTGAGATTAGTGATATAAAAGTGTGGTTGATCTTCTTTTGACACTTTCATTGGCTAGTGTGTGTTAAAAGTTATAAAAGTACGCAAGAGTAGCTAACTGTAGCGTCACCTGTTTATCTTTTCGAAGATGAATTGGTTCTATCCATGGTCTGTGGTGACACACGAATTGAATGTAAGGGAAGGTTCGGTAATATGAGCCACTTTTTTACATTGATATTCTGGAGCCGCATGATTAGATATTTGCCGTGTGTCAAGTTGACGTAAACGTTCTCGTGCTACACTGTTACTACGTGGTACACTGTTACTACGTGGTACACTGTTACTACGTGGTACACTGTTACTACTGGTACACTGTTACTACGTGGTACACTGTTACTACGTGGTACACTGTTACTACGTGGTACACTGTTACTACGGGTACACTGTTACTACGTGGTACACTGTTACTACGTGGTACACTGTTACTACGTGGTACACTGTTACTACGTGGTACACTGTTACTACCTGTACACTGTTACTACATGGTACACTGTTACTACGGGTACACTGTTACTACGTGGTACACTGTTACTACGTGGTACACTGTTACTACGTGGTACACTGTTACTACGGGTACACTGTTACTACGTGGTACACTGTTACTACGTGGTACACTGTTTCTACGGGTACACTGTTACTACGTGGTACACTGTTACTACGTGGTACACTGTTACTACGGGTACACTGTTACTACGTGGTACACTGTTACTACGTGGTACACTGTTACTACGGGTACACTGTTACTACGGGTACACTGTTACTACGTGGTACACTGTTACTACGTGGTACACTGTTACTACGTGGTACACTGTTACTACGTGGTACACTGTTACTACGTGGTACACTGTTACTACGGGTATTACTTCACACGTGGGTTGTCTGCGTTTTCTACGAGGACGAGGAGAAAACGTTCTCCAAATGGCTCATGTTACATTACATTACATTACATGTTACATTACATTACATTACATGTTACATGACGCGTTGGAAATATAAGCATGGCCCGTGGATACTATGGGCATTTGTTATCATATTACCCAAGATGATCCTAGACACACCAGAGTCACAGTCTAACCTATAATTACAGAACACCGGTACATGCACGCATGCACGCACGCATGTACGCACACATGCACGTAACATGCACGGACACACGCACTCACACACCCACCCCCACAAACAACACACACGAATAATTGTTCTGCTTATATAATCGCCTATGACACAGGCTGACAGAATAACGGACTCATCGAAAAGCGCAATTCATGTGGATATAGACTCAACATGCGGATATAGTATGAAATGTTGTTAAATGTTATTCACGTACATATTTGTAAATGGTGCTGTCTTACCATTGCTAATAGTGCCTGTGTGATCTACCACGCTCCTTAAGTCAGTAAGTAATCGCCTGACGACAACATTTCTGAGTAATGGAAGTGGCCCATATCACCAGTATGCTCTTATTACCGAACCTTCCCTAAGCCGGTTGCTTGATGGGTGTATATAGACGTTTGTGGTCCGTGTAACGTCACGACAGCACACCTTATTTCAGCGTTTTTGTCGCATAGCCGATAAGAAACTACCAGAAAATGTACGTATTCCGTTCCTGAAGCTATCTACAAATGTACGTATTCCGTTCCTGAAGCTATCTACAAATGTACGTATTCCGTTCCTGAAGCTATCTACAAATGTACGTATTCCGTTCCTGAAGCTATCTACAAATGTACGTATTCCGTTCCTGAAGCTATCTACAAATGTACGTATTCCGTTCCTGAAGCTATCTACAAATGTACGTATTCCGTTCCTGAAGCTATCTACAAATGTACGTATTCCGTTCCTGAAGCTATCTACAAATGTACGTATTCCGTTCCTGAAGCTATCTACAAATGTACGTATTCCGTTCCTGAAGCTATCTACAAATGTACGTATTCCGTTCCTGAAGCTATCTACAAATGTACGTATTCCGTTCCTGAAGCTATCTACAAATGTACGTATTCCGTTCCTGAAGCTATCTACAAATGTACGTATTCCGTTCCTGAAGCTATCTACAAATGTACGTATTCCGTTCCTGAAGCTATCTACAAATGTACGTATTCCGTTCCTGAAGCTATCTACAAATGTACGTATTCCGTTCCTGAAGCTATCTACAAATGCATCGAGTATGTAATCGATAATCTAATGTTAACCAGGATCAGGAAGTCGAAGAGAAAAGTGTTCCTCCTTTATACCCAGTGGTACGTGTTCCTCCTTTATACCCAGTGGTACGTGTTCCTCCTTTATACCCAGTGGTACGTGTTCCTCCTTTATACCCAGTGGTACGTGTTCCTCCTTTATACCCAGTGGTACGTGTTCCTCCTTTATACCCAGTGGTACGTGTTCCTCCTTTATACCCAGTGGTACGTGACTCGTAAACAATCTTGCATGTCACCTGCGATGTCCTTTGATACTTGTAACATATAGTCATGTTAGACACTCTTTCATAGAATACCATTTACCTGTCATGTTTACCAATGCGATTTAGATCTCAAGCACCGGTTTGACGCACCTGGCCACCGTTTAGTCAGGCGTCGATCGCAGCTAAATCGACATGACTATACAATTCAGGCTTAGCTAATCGTAGCTAATCTTACAATAGAGTATGGTGTTTGCAAGCGGCCGGCGTCGTATCACCTCCCGCTGGACAATGGCTGGCACTCCACCTCTGTCTGTAGCCAGGTACCCATTTATACCGCTGACAATACTGAAGCAATGAATTCACAATTGTGGACGGGCTGGTTGGAAGCCTACGGGATCTGCTAGACTTTGTTCCGCTCATTTTGAAGAGTCGTGTTTTGAAGTTTTTCAACTAATGAGTCAAGATCCTTCAAAACGTCGGCGACAGAGAACGTTAAAGACTGAAGCGGTACAGACAATCTTCCAGCTTGTACCTCAGCCGAAGAATTGTCAAATCGGAATGCGAGACGGTTAGTAAACAATGAATGAATGGACTATCTTGTCAAATAAGTTGATGTTAGACACAAACAGCATGTCCAAACTTATTGGCAAGTATGTGACTAATATCGTCTACGTCTACGGTCAGGCGTTTAAAGTGGGAGTTGTGGGAAACCTAGTCAGCACTCTTGACGTAGGATTCTGAACAAATATGGCACTGCCCATGCAAAAAAAAAGAGTTTCGGTGTTCAACGAGGTATATTTAGTTAACCACTTGCATGATATTCTTGAATATAGCTGCAAATGGTTAGTTTTCAAGTACTCTTATAGGTGCAAAGGCCCAAAAAATGCCTTTCGTTTCACTTCAGTTTAATGTATTTGAATCATTTCAGGTGATACGTGATCATGAGTATTGGCTCCAAGCGCAACCATCACTCGTTATCAGGCTACACGCCGACTATTTCACTCTCCGTGCTTCTCTCCGACGACATGCCCACTCTAAAGACACGCCTGCTGATATGCCCGTCGTGCGAAGACGCGCCCACTATTTACCAAGAGCCATATAGCTTAAAGCCACACACCCTTATGGGGACATCTCCTTCTTTGACGACATTGTCTTCGGTGAAGCCGCGTACGTCCCCGAAGTAAAGTCACACTTCCCGTTTGTCACCTGCCCGCCAGAGAATGCCACGGTCCGTTATCGACACGCCCGGTGCACGATCACACGCCTGCAACATCGAATTGTGCCACATGAATGTGGTACATAATTGTCTCTCAGATTCCTTGACCATCGGTTTCGATATAGCAAGGATGAATCATGTGTGCGCAATATATGCGCTGACATTTATCGTTGTTTTACCAATACTGTTTAGAAATTCACCACACTCGCTATATTTCGTGGGTTGGTCTAGAAAAAGACTCACCGAAAAGGCTATTGATGCGAACGAACTGAGATTAAAAGATGCCACACGTTATCTGAACGGGCTCGATGTGAATAAAACAAGGGCTTTCCACGGCGCTCTCCAGCAGCAGAAGGCGGTCGATTTAACCCTAGCCGTGGTGACGATAAAGCGGACTGGCGGCTACTTGACTCAGGTTATCACAGAGCTGGATAAAATATTCAAACGTGACTCCAACTTCAAGAAAGTCATGTTCATTTGTAACACGTTTGCCGGCCCGGGCTCACACGAAGAAGCGGAAGCCCTAGCACGTTATTTTCCCATGGAGGTACGGTTTCCACGCGGTAGTAACGAGCATTCAATTAATGACAACTTCGAGAAGGAGAAACGTGATTACGTCTACTGCCTGCAGAAGGCGCTGCAGTTCCCGACGAATCACGTGGTCATCATAGAGGACGATGCGGTGCCGCGCCGCGACTTGTTGGACGTCTTGAAATACGTATTCGAGAACCGTGTTGAAAATATACATACATCTGGTGATAAGGTCGTTCACCAATGGGCCTATGTGAAATTGTTTTACCCCGACCGCTGGCTGGGTTACGCGCGCGTCTTCCTGCACATTATGGAACTATTAAGCATCGGTGGAGTCGGCGGCAGCCTGTATCTGCTGGCGGTAATGTTGTTTTTCCCCAGTCACGGTCTGTCGCGGTTGCAAATGAATTATAAGACGTTCTTGTGTGGTGCCTTGTACTGCGTTCTCGTGGCCGTGGCGATCGGGCGTCAGAACGTGCACGCCATGCAGCGGTTATCGTCGTGTTTCTACACCGTGTGGGCGGGTCCCGACTGCTGCACGCCGGCCGTTCTTTTCAACGCTGAAGCGGCCATTGATATCGGTAGCTACCTGGCGGGAATTACCTGCAACCGCAGACTTCCGTTAGATCTGGCGATGTCGAAGTACGCTCACACACGTGGATTTACCACGCTCCTGGTGCAACCTAACCTGTTCAGAAACGTTGGTCTTATATCGACGCTGAAAGGTATCTCTAATGTTCCCGAGCAGTTCGCTTTCCTACCGTAAGGAACACTCGCACCTACTGCGCGAGGTGTGTTAGATGTATTCTGTGTGGATAAGTCAGCACTGCCTATGATGCCAACATTTGTGAAAGCAGAACGTACCCCACGTGGACATTTTCTATTGTTTTTTAAATAAAATGTGCAGATTAAGGAATCTTTCATCTTTAACAGCAAATATGGATCGCCGCCGCCGCCGCCGCCGCCGCCGCCGCCGCTACTGCTGCTGTTGCTATTGTTGTGTTCGAAGCTCCGATGGCGCCAGTTGATGACATGATTGACGTTGGACGGTGATTTTTTAATATAAAACCAGAGCAAATACATAATTACATTCGAGAAATAATACCACCGCGATATTCTTGTCCTTGACTTCCCTTCATAATCAACTGTGTCAAGACGTCGACATCACACGCTTGTCCTCCGTCGTAGCGACCAAACCATCGCCAGTATATCGTTTTGTAGCGGCCAAACTGCAACCGCAATGCAAGAAAGAAAACACAGAACAATTTAAAATAGCTCCACGATATCCGTGCACTTGCATATTACCTGCAAAGTCATCTGCGTCAAGACGTCCACATCACGCGTCGCTTGACAGCATATTGTTTTGCAATCTACAATCCTAATGCATGAAGGAAACATAGAACAGTTCATAATACCAGCGCGATATCCTTACCATCACCTTACCATCGCCTTACCATCGCCTTACCATCGCCTTACCATCGCCTTACCTTCAAAGTATGCCAATGTAGCGTCAAGATGTCAACATCGACCACAGCCTCGGCGGCATAACTTTTAACAACCTGCAAAATTAACATCATCATCACTCAGATATCATGTGATGGGTTTCATCTTGCGCGATTCTTCTTTGTGTGATGCCTGATGACGTCACAGCTGGTGTGTTTTTTATATGTGTATGAAACGAGAGGCATAGTTAAACTGAACAAAGCAAAGCAACAAGATATTGCAACTTTGGCAGTAAATTAATAATTAGAAAAAGTATAATATATCAGAGCAACTACAACAGCAACTATGTACATATGATTCTGTTGGTTGAAAAAGCTTCATATGATTATGTTGACGCATCGGGTGATGTTGAGCTGCTTTGCAACTGAAACAGATAACATTAATCTGAACAAGTGACAGCGTTACAATATTGGAACCATTGCCATACATGTATAGGCTGCGACGAGAATATGTCAACAGCCTGTATAGGCTGCGACGAGAATATGTCAACAACCTGTATAGGCTGCGACGAGAATATGTCAACAGCCTGTATAGGCTGCGACGAGAATATGTCAACAGCCTGTATAGGCTGCGACGAGAATATGTCTACAGCCTGTATAGGTTGCGACGAGAATATGTCAACAGCCTGTATAGGCTGCGACGAGAATATGTCAACAGCCTGTATAGGCTGCGACGAGAATATGTCAACAGCCTGTATACGCTGCGACGAGAATATGTCAACAGCCTGTATAGGCTGCGACGAGAATATGTCAACAGCCTGTATAGGCTGCGACGAGAATATGTCAACAGCCTGTATAGGCTGCGACGAGAATATGTCAACAGCCTGTATAGGTTGCGACGAGAATATGTCAACAGCCTGTATAGGCTGCGACGAGAATATGTCAACAGCCTGTATAGGCTGCGACGAGAATATGCCAACAACCTGTATAGGCTGCGACGAGAATATGTCAACAGCCTGTATAGGCTGCGACGAGAATATGCCAACAACCTGTATAGGCTGCGACGAGAATATGTCAACAGCCTGTATAGGCTGCGACGAGAATATGTCAACAACCTGTATAGGCTGCGACGAGGATATGTCAACAGCCTGTATAAGCTGCGACGAGAATATGTCAACAGCCTGACCTGTGACCCAGGGTAGGATCCCTTTCCGCGACTGGCAGCCAGATCAGCTGCGCTCGGGGTTAGCGAAGAGCAAGGACAACCACTGCCTTGACTCACCTGAAAGGCAAACATAAGTTAATAAAGAGCAAAATAAAAGTACATCCAGTAAGCGCAGCAGCAGTTAACCAACGTACCCTTTGTTCGATACTCCTTCTCGGGTGCTCGCTCCCTCACGGCTGATGGTTCATACTTGAAAACAGAAAGCGGAAGAAATTAAAACAGAGCAAAGAATAACACCACAATATGTTAGAACCGATAACATACCTGCATTAACATTCTTGCATTAACATACCTGCAGTAACATACCTGCATTAACATACCTGCATTCAGAGCCCTCTTCGGTGTCCTCTTCTGTGTGATTTTTGGGTCCTCTTCGGCATCTTCTTCTGCGCCCACTTCTGTGACCTCTTCTGTGACCTCTTCTGCGACCTCTTCTGCGACCTCCACTTCTGCGATCTCTTCCTCAACAATTTGGCCCGTGACCCTGGGATGTCTTCCGGGTACTGAAACCCGGGTCACCTGCACCCGGGGTTAGCTAAGGGCAGGGACTGCACAGACTTATGCATCCTGCCACCATATCGTATGAAAAGCAAACATTTGTTAAGAATTAAGAAAATAAAAGGTAGAATCTCTAACTGCAACTGTGGAGACGCCTGTCCCTACAGCAGAAATTACAGAAATACTCTTTGCTCAATATGTCGCCCTTATATATCCACTGACGTCACGGCTGATGCTTTGCGTTTGAACAAAATAAAGACAACATTGACCTGAGCAAGGAACGGAATCACAATATTAGAATCGTTATCCTACCTGCATTGGTTGCATCGTCAACCATTGGTTGCATCGTCAACCATTGGTTGCATCGTCAACCATTGGTTGCATCGTCAACCATTGGTTGCATCGTCAACCATTGGTTGCATCGTCAACCATTGGTTGCATCGTCAACCACCTGACCCGTGACCTTACGTAAGGCTCCTTTCCGGGTAGTTGCAATCGGGTGAGCTGCGGCCGGGACTAGTTAAGGGCAGGGACTACCACACCCTGGGCTGCACGCTGCCCTAAGAACTGAAAGCCAGCACATGCAATTCATAAATAGGACAATAATAAAGCAGCGTATACATTTGCAGCTGTTGACAAATGCTCGAAATTTCTTTTTTTAAACTGAAACCGTTTTTAAATGTTTCCAAAACTGTTAGACGAGGAGTCACCCATTTTGCGGACAAGTATTAATAGGGTCGGACGTACGCAAATCGTACCAAATTTGTGCACCTCATATTTTACATATAAATGGTGCAAAATTATGATATTAATATACAAATGTTTATATTACTACATGGAAAAAATATGTAAATACAATGAAAACAAGAAATCACCTGTAAATGTTCGAGAATACGCCTTCGATGGTGTGACGTAGGCACTTCGATAGTGACGTACTATCGACGACTGACAATAATTCATACTTAATAAATGTTAATAATACACAAACACACACACACACACACACACACACGCGCGCGCGCGCATACGCACACGCAAACGCAAACGCACACGCACACGCACACGCACACGCACACGCACACACACACAAACATTAAAGTAATATGGCACTAATCAATATCTCTTTGTAATGATAGACACTGTTCTCTGGCCTATTTATCGGAATAACGTGTTCGTGTGTGGCTTCACGGCCATTGCAATCCCTTTGAATTACGTATTACGTACATTTTGACTACCGTCCGTTAATCACATGCGGTATGGTGTCCCTGTTCTATACATACCAGTGTCTCGGTTGGTTCGTTCTCATGTTTCGGACGATCACTCGGGCTCTCCGTTCTTGTTCACCGAGATGTTGGCAAGACGCGCGGCCTCGTCTTCGAGCGCTCACTATGGGAAACAGTCACACGCAAAAACGGCATACACGTCATTTCCGCCCAAGACAATTCACGTGTTAAGTGACAAACGATACACTTAATATTTTAAACGATGTCTTGACGCCACTAATCTCTATAGTTGAAGCGTAAGGCACGCTGTGTGCTTTTGAAATCTGTCGCGAAATTGCTGGCTTTTAACGTGGGTTTTTAATAGTTAACTGTTAGCCTTATATACGGCAGCCATGTCCAAATTCCTCAAATTTTTCCAATCCTCAGCTATTATTCTATTGAGCTAGATTCGTTGTCACTTTCCATATTTCATATGTCTGGATTATACACATATTATAAAAAAATGTTTTGAAATCTAACAGCAAGACGTTAGTTTCCTTTAGATATTTAAATAAGAAATAATCAACTGATATATTTATGATTAACTAAACAAAGATAATTAAGAAGACCCAAACGAAAACTATAACCTCATCGAAGAATCTATTTCTAATACTTTTAATACGTTCTTAACACCTAAAATAATTCAGTTTAACAAGTATAAACCCACGAAAAAAAACAATAAAACAACATTGAATTACTCAAGGCATCATTACCACAATCGAGTTTAGAGATAAACTATGTTCAAGACTAGAGCAAACGCCTCTTGTTGCTCCCGGTGGGCGGCAGCACTGTCGGTGGCTCTTGTCACGGACAAAACTCCCCACCAGTGGCGCCACTAACCACTTCACCACTGCCACAATTTGCATTTGATATGTAAATACAATGAAAATATGTAAATACAATGAAAACAAGTAATCACCTGTAAATGTTCGAGAATACTCCTTCGATGGTGTGACGTAGGCACTTCGATACAGTGACGTACTATCGACGACTGACAATAATTCATACTTAATAAATGTTAATAATACACAAACACACACGCACGCACGCACGCACGCACGCACGCACGCACGCACGCACGCACGCACGCACGCACGCACGCACGCACGCGCGCGCGTATTCTGCACGTCTTTATTTCATTTGTTAAACTACTCATTTTTTTCAGACATTTCCCAGTTTCTATTGTTTGAAACTGTGTTACTGTATCCAGTTGCCTGTAGCAATGACGTAATAAGTCGTAAACAACAGTGACGTTCCCATGCCAACACTTTCTCTATACCACTCCGCATCTGTTCATTTTTAATTTATAATCAAATGGGGCTCAGACCACATTTGATTTGCCCATTGACGGTCATTCCAACGTTTCTTTAGATTCCTGGAAAATTTGTCCTACAATGTTTTTTTCGCAGCACATTTAACCTACATTAACACACATTTAGCCTATATTAACACACATTTAACCTATATTAACACACATTTAACCTATATCAACACACATTTAGCCTATATTAACACACATGCTGTATAAAATTCGTGAAAATTACATACTTCCTCACAGATCGATTCCAAACCATATACCCCTCCATTTCTGCTAAGACCAGGCAGTGATTTTACATTGCTACGTCTTATGGCCTAACGACACCTGTATTTATCCGAAGGCAGTGACCGACTGACATGTGTCATAAATGGAAAGCTCTGATGCACAAAAACATAATTTTATTAACTCAGCCATGCACAAGTGTTCTCAGACATTCACAAAAAATTCACAAATCCATATTTTCATTGTAACACTGTACGTGTCATAGCGGACGAATACTAAATGTAGTCTGTGGCTAGTTGTGGGAGTGGTGATATGCTGGGTGGCGCCACTCAGTGGCGAAAGTCAGCATATCACCACTGCCACAACTTGATTATAAATTTTAAATGGACGTTACGGAGTGATATGAACAAGCGGTTGGCATGGGAACGCGATTGTTGTTTACGACTTGTTACGTCATTGCAAATGTGCACTATTCACAATTGTATG